>ML685805.1:10599867-10737876 GCA_007922175.1 Pelusios castaneus | reverse complement strand
GCCCACCCTGCGCTGCGCCCTCCTCCCGCTCCCCTAGCCCATCGCCCACCCTGCGCTGCGCCCTCCTCCCGCTCCCCTAGCCCAGCACCGACTCCCATCGCCACTCAGGGCAGGGCCAGCCTGCATGGCCGGGAAGGGAGCAGTGTGGGCAGCTTGTCCAGCTACGGCCAGGACTGTTCTGCTCTGACTGTAAATGCTCTCCAGGACACCTCACCTGGTATTTTTGTAAGAAAATGAAGTTACAGGGGGAGAGAGAGAGAGATAAAAATCACAACCGATGTGGAGACCGGCTCTGACTCACAGTCCTGCTCCTCTGACTCCAGAAAGCCTGCCCTTCTAGCACCATGCCCTGCCAGTGCCTGCAGCTGGTAATCTGAACTTACCTCCTCCTCGCTCCCTCCACTTCGGGCTTCCAGCTCAGCCAGCTGCACCCCCCACCCCCGGAGACCCCCAAGCCAATTCAATGAGCTCACTTGCAACACAGATGTCTTGACCAATCATACAAAATGCAGAAGCAGATCTCTGGCTGTGAGAAAGCCTGTCGTAGCGCAGAGACAGACAGAGCGAGATGGCCCCACGGCTGGGGAAGGAGTGACAGACTGTTTGGGAGCTCTCGGGACATTTCAGAGGAGGCCCATAGTGCACAGGCGTTGCCAGGCTCTCTTTATAGAACTATAGCGTGGGGGAGGCAGGTAATCACACTACATCGTTCCTTTCCACGCAACCATTACGCAACCGTTACTGGTCTCTGGCTCCTTCCCCCGATCCCCTCACAGCCCTGCTCAGTACTGGCTTTCTGACCAACTCCCACCGGCAGGAGCAGGTTGTACCCCTGCTTCCCGCTGCTCCAAACATTACTCAGCAACCGAGGGAATCACTCAGTGCTCCAAGGTCACTCAAAAACACCATCTGGCCATGCAGTGCATGCGGCACCCTCGGGAGTGCACGAGGGAACCTGTTCCACCTCCACCCCCACTGGAGAGGCAGCCAGTCCAACTGCAGTTACACCGTAGCTTGGTCTGGTCTGCGCTACGGCTCCTCTTAGCACCAAGAGAGCAGGTGCTACCCCAGCCCGGGCCCAATCTGCAATCCCCTCTGCAGCCCTTTGACGTGGGGGTGTGCTGAGCTCACTCCCTAGGTGGGAACCCCTCATTACGCAATGGGAAGGCTTCCAGAAACAACAGTGCTCTGGCCCCAGAACGTGGCAGGTGCTGCTCCATCTCCCATCCTCGCTCTACCCCCAAGAGCCAGAAAGCTGTCCATCCAGTCCCTGCTGTGAGCAGGCAAAGGCGAACACAGGGGCCACCACCCCAAAAGGTTATGGGACAGAGTCCATGGCCATCGCACGAAGGGGGTGGAACCCTGCCTTTCGCCACACACGGAGCACAGCCTCAAGGAGCAGAGAGGATCTCAGAGCGTGTCTACACTGCAGTGTAAGCTCTGGGTTAGTGGGACTTGAGTTAGCTGACCTGTGTGGGGGAACCCTGGGCTTGAGCATCTGCGCTGTGTTTTAATCCTAGGCTAGGGTCTGGCATTCACACTGCAATGTTTGCAAAAGACGCAATGGATTCACTCTCCTTTGCAAACCCAGAAGGCTCTCTGACAGCATGCTGGTGGATCAGTGAGCAGAAGAGAACAGGTTACCACTCACTTGAGCTGCTGCTGTTTGCAAAAGGGGGGGGCGACTTCCATTTTCACTAAAGAGGACTGCAGGTTGTTGGGATAGAGAGGACAAAGGAATCCCGTGGAATTGTGGGAGACTTCCAGATGACTCCCAGGATCCAAGTCAAATGGGGCTGCATCTTCACTGCAAAGCAATAGGACTCCGGTCCCGGATTAACTTGAGCTCAGACCCTCCAGCCCCACAGGGTCCTGGGATGCTGGGTCTGAGCCAGCCAGACTAGGATTCAGCCCAGCCTTACATTGCAGTGTAGAACATATCCCAGCAAGACACAGCAGCCCACAGAGGCAGTCCAGACCAGCTGCAGTGCTGGGGAGGCTGCCTCATTCACATCAACATATACTCCCTGCACACACCCTTGCCGAAAAGGAAGCTCATCTGGTTCAGAAATAACTCTCATGGGGAAAGTGTTTCATTGCTGGGACACAGAGAGGGTGTCTCTGAAAAGAGGAAAGCTCCAATCAGATGGGAAATGCTGCCTAGCCAGCATCGTGTTTACTCCTGTCCTCAGATCTTGTAATGAGCAGTAGACATTGTCAAATACAAAATCAACACACAGGTGCCAAAATCCTGGCTCTCAAGAACAGCCAGCTCATCAGCCAGCCTGGGGAAGGAGGAATGGCCCCCTCCAACAGCTGAGTGAAACAGCGCCCTGCAGCCACCTCTTGCCGGCCTCCTCTGCAGTGAGCAGGGGGACACGCTTCCCTGCCTGGCTTGGAAACACACCAGGAGACCCCTTCCCCTGCACACACCATAGTCAAAAGGCCCTACGGTGCCAGAAAAGTTACCCCAGACCTCATGTCCACGTTACACATATCATTTAGAGCTCAAACCCAAAGCAAGGCCCACCGTGAGCTCCAGTGGTGTCCTGACCCTTCACAGGAACTGCAGGAGCAGCCTCTCTGGCCATCCTGGCTCAGCATTTCCCACAAGCAGAGACGTCCATTACGGGACAGGTCAGAGAAGTGGGATATTTACGGGGAGCTGGAGTCCCAGCACCTGAGATGGGTATTATGCTGGAGCCACAGGTCATAGAAACATAGAATAATAGGGCTGGAAGGGACCTCACGAGGTCATCTAGTCCAACCCCTGCTAAAAAGCAGGACCACTCCCCCTAAATCACCCCAGCCAGGGTTTTGTCTAACCGAGCCTTAAATATGTCTAAAGATGGAGATTCTACCACCTCCCTAGATAGCCCATTCCAATGCTTCACCACCCTCCTAGTGAGAAAGTTTTTCCTAATATCCAACCTTGACCTCCCCAGCTGTAACTTGAAACCATTGCTCCTTGTTCTGTCCTCTGTTACCACTGAGAACAGCCTAGCTCCCTCCTCTTTGGAGCAACCCTTCAAGTAGTTGAAGGTTGCTATCAAATCTCCCCTCAGTCTTCTCTTCTGTAGACTAAATAAGCCTAGTTCCTTCAGTCTCTCCTCATAAGTCATGTGCCCCAGCCCCCTAATCATTTCGGTTGCCTCCGCTGGACTCTTTCTAATTTGTCCACATCCTTTCTGTAGTGGGGAGCCCAAAACTGGACACAGTATTCCAGATGCGGCCTGACCAGTGTCGAATAGAGGGGAATTATCACATCCCTCGATCTGCTGGCAATACTCCTACTGATGCAGCCTAATATGCCATTGGCCTTTTTGGCAACAAGGGCACACTGTTGGCTCATATTCATCTTCCCGTCCACCATAACTCCCAGGTCCTTTTCTACAGCGCTGCTACTTAGCCGATCCGTCCCCAGCCTGTAGCAGTGCATGGGATTTATCCGTCCTAAGTGCAGGACTTTGCACTTGTCTTTGTTGAACCTCATGAGGTTTCTTTCGGCCCAGTGTTCCAATTTGTCCAAGTCTCTCTGGATCCTGTCCCTGCCCTCCAGAGTATCTACCATTCCCCCCAGCTTGGTGTCATCTGCAAACTTACTAAGCACGCAGTCTATTCCATCATCAAGATCATTAATGAAGATGTTGAATAGAACCGACCCCTGGGACACTCCACTCGTTACCGGTTGCCAACCAGACATCGAGCCATTGATTCCTACCCGCTGAGCCCGTTGATCTAACCAGTTTTCGATCCACCTTACGGTCCACTCGTCCAACCCATACTTCCTTAACTTGCCGACAAGAATGCTGTGGGAAACCGTATCAAAAGCCTTGCTAAAGTCAAGGTATACCAGGTCAGGGTCCAGGGCTGCAGTGTGAATACTCCAGTGACATCACAGTGAAAAGCCATTTTTAATAAGTCCATGCATGGGGCACCTCTTTGCCCATTTGCACCCACATGGCTACTAGCTGCCACATACCCTCCCACCCGTTTGCTTGGCCAGGACAAAAACTTTCAGGATGAGCTGTTTGAAGTTCTTCTACACTAACCATTTGAGTTCAAGCCAGTTCCAAACAAAGAGATGGCAGACTGACATCAGAGAGAACTCAGCCAATAAATGACTTGGGTTTACTTGCAATCTTATTGAGGGGAGTTTTTCAAGGGAGCCTAATGGATTTAGGAGCACACATCCTGTCTAAAGTCAATGGGACTAGTGGCTATTCAGCAATATTCAACATCTCCCCAAAGCCCTAACGTCACACGTACTGCCTAGATTGCTGCATCAGAGCCCCATTTTACGCCTCCGGAAAGCGATTTCCCCAGGACACACTGGGAATTAGTACCCGAGGCCTGTGTCTTACCCTGCTGAGCTGAGTGTTTTGGCAATGGGCGTCTCCCATCTCTGTGTCCTGCACCGGACTGTCATTCCCAGACTATTCCCAGGCCACGGAGCCTGCGCTGGCCCCGGCCCCAGGCGTGGCCTTGTCTTCGCTGTCTCCCCAGTGATTCCTGTTGTGCTGTTTCCGTATGGGAGCAGCCAACAGCGCGAGCCGCCAGCTCCCAGCTCCAGAGCTTAACGCTACATCTGGAAACTCTTCTCACCCTTAATTGTCCTTAATGCTTTAACACACCGAGTGACTAATAGACACTAATTGGGCGGCTGTAGCAGGGAGACCACGCAGGGAGTGTGGCTGCCAGTGGCCTCTGTGCCGAGCCAGTACTCTCCCAGCCATATATCTGCCAACACATTACAAACACCATAAATCTCCAGCACAAAACGGAGCTAGGCAATTCTCTCTTTTGCCCCTTTGCAAAGAGACGCAGGGAGCCCGAACCCTGAGCTCAGCAAAGACAACTTGGGACAGAGCAGACGGCTCCATGTAGGTGCATCCAGAAAGGGAGGGCACAGCACCATGGGATGGGCAGAAAGATGTAGTTCCTTGGTGGGGAGGACGGGGGGGTACACCTGCATTCTTAGCCATTGGCTGATCTTCTATCCCTCTAAAAAACATCACAACAGCCATAAACCCACCTTCAATCACCAGCCCATCCCAGAGCTAGCTAACGTCTCCTGGGGACACTTCGCCCCTCTGAAGGCAGCTCAGAATTAAGGCTGTAAGTCTGTCACTTTAGTCAGGGGAGCCATGGATTCTGTGACTTCTGAATTCGTGGCTGCAGGCTCCGTGGGCGACCCCAGAGAATATTCCCCGGGAACCTTGGAGCAGCGGGTGGCCCCGGGCAGTCAGCAGGTCTCCCCTTCCCCCCGCAGGACAGAGACCCCCCGGGAGCAGCTAAGATTTAGCCAGGGGTATCTTTAGTAAAAGTCATGAGCAGGTCATGGGCTGTGCACTTTTTATGATTGCCGTGACTGGTCTCTGACTCTTACTAAAAACAATCTTAGCCTTAGACAAGCTTTGCATTTGGGGTGGCTCGTTGAGGCTCCACAGCTAAGCTGGGAGCCAGTTTCCACTGAGAGCCTGACTGGACCCCCCCACCTCTAGCCTGCGTCTCTGAAAAAGGCTCCTTTGTCCCCAGAACATGCCCTTCTCCCTCCCTCTGCCAGGAACAGCCCTGTAGCACGAGATCTCTCCCCAACGGCAGTTCGCAGAGGGCTGCTGAGACGGACACTTTTACAGGGTGAGCACCCCCTCGATGGGCTCTGGTTTCAGCTGTTTCCTTCTAGCATGCAGGGTAACAAGTGGTAGACGGCCCGAGATTGTCCAGTCGCTCTCGGTTGCTTTGTGGGTAGCAGCAGTCACAGCTGGGCACCAGGACATTTGTTGCAATGAAAGGCTCGGGGATTCAATACCGGCTTATGAAGATAGAAAAGACATCTTGTGTTCTATTCCAGGTTTGCCACAGGCCTCAGTTTCCACATCTGTAAAATGGGGGTGATGCTCTCATTTTTGCAAAGCATCTTGAGGTTCTCAAGCGCTTGCTAAGTGTCAAGTGTAATGATCATTAGTGCACACCCCCTGAGCGCAACAGCACTGAGCGTAACCGGGACCGCAGCTCCCGAACACCCGACATTTCACGAGCAGGCTACAGAGGCACACGGGACTGGAAGGGACCTCTAGTCCTCTGCTACGGCAGGCAACCCCGTCACATGATCCCATTCATAATTTATCCAGCTCCTTCAAACTAGAAGTTTGTTTGCACCCCTATTGAGAGGCTGATCCAGAACCTCCCTCCTTCTGATAATTAGAAACCATCTCCTTCTTTCCAGCCTAAATGTACTCTGGGCCAGTCTATCCCCAGGTGGCCTTCTGCCAGCTTCATCCTTCAGCATCAATAGCTCTTCTCCCTCCCAGGTTTTTATCCCCACCGTGTTTGTGGACAGCAGCCAGATCCCCTCTCAGCCGTCTCCTTGATAGGCGAAACAGGTCAAGCTGTTTTAGTCTCCTCTCCGCTCTGCACCTGCCCCTGTCTGAATTCGTTTTCTCTGAACTAGAGTGACCAAAAGTGCCACCGTGTTCCAGGTGACATTTTGCTAGTGCCCTGTACAATAATACTTCCCTATCGGTACTGGAAATACTGCGCCTGATACCTCCTAAGATGGCAGTTTTCTTTCTCCCCGCTGCACCAGTTGCCCTGCAGTCAAATAACACACCCACGGCATTCTCTGTCTCCGCTCTTTCCAAGCCCACAGTTTATGGCAGAAATTCTTGTTACTAGCCCCTAAAGTGCAAGACCAAGTGAGGTGTGGGCCTGGATTCCTGGGTTATTCCAGTGCAGCACAGTCCCTTGAGCAGACAGCCGGTCGGGGCCCAACACTCTGCTTCAATGACGGTATGGAGGAGACACTGCCCCTGTCAGAGCTGGCCTGCACTGCAAGCACCCATCACCGGCTGCTCTCGCCAGCAGCATCTCTCAGGAATACATCCTTAAAGGCTGGCAGGTCAGAAGCGGGAGGGCAGCTGCCTTTATCCTCTGCCACTGGGAGTTCACTGAAGTAGCACTTGGGCAGGAAAGACACACCAATCTTGTTACATAGAGGCTAAGCCTCCCTAGACGTGTTTTCTTATAAATCTCCTGGAATTTATTATACGATAACTAGCCTGGAAAAGCTAAATTAGATCCACAGCCAAGAAACTGACTTTCAAGCGTGACCTAATTTTACTTTCTTGAAGAAAGGGGAGGAGCTGGGCGCAGGGGTAGTCTCTTTGGCAATCCTAGGCAGGATGACCTCTCTGTGCAGTCACACACACCTTCCTCCTCCTCTCTGCAGCCTCACCAGCCACTTTGGGGGTGGAGCTGCTCAGCCTTTCATGTCTAAGCGGATCTAGCACTCCAACTCGCTGGAACAAAGCACCCCCAGGGCTCCCCTTTTCATCACTGATCTTCAAGCCTTCCTTTAAGACACACTTTCTTCGGGGTGGGGGGAGAGGGATGGTGTTCCATCAGATTTAAGGATGAGAGAGAGTATCTGCAGAAGCTAAGTTACGCTGTATTCTCTCTTTGATCCAGGCCTTTTCCCCACTCCCCCACCCTCCCTCAAACCAACCCTCATGCAAAGCCTTCAGCGTCCCTCCTTTGAAGTAGGTCATTTGCAATCGAACACCCTCTTGCAAGGCTTACTCGAAAACAAGCCCATTCTTCCCCCCGCCGCCCCAAATGAGAGGAAGTTTATGGCAAGTGAGGAAAACAAGATGGACAAAATGGGAGTGGGGAGATGCCATGGGTTTGGAGAGTAACAGGGTGTAATGCTCTAGGCTAGGGGCTTCCTGATGGGCCCTTATGGCTGGTTCCTCCTGGTTACTGGCAGCTAAGGCTACGTCTTCATCACAAGAAGGGTGTTTTTACCATGAGGAAATTGATTCAATGTAAGAAACCAGAAAAGTCCAGGCACAGCTTGTTTTTACCTCTGTGTAGTTGAGATCAACCCTGTATTTCCCACCTGCGCTGTTAAACCTGACTAGCTACATGGAGGTCCCGGCCACCTGTACGTGGTCTCCACATGAGAGAGCTAACAATGTAAATACACGCCGATGGCTGCACTGAATACCTAGCCTACACCACATTAGGAGAAGCTACACACACACCAAACCCTTCCCCAGGGACATTACGAGACTAGACTGGAGAGCAGGTGGGGTCCATCGATAGTCACTGGGAGAAGAGGTGCTCAAACCAAAGGCTGCCCTACACCCCAGCTGGATCCAAAACAGCTCAACCACTGGCTGAGTTTGGGGAAAGGGACCTAATTCCATTTGGCTGTGAGGGTAGAAACAATGTGAGATCTTACAGAGCAAGAGTGCCCACACAGAGCCTGGCACGGCAACACTGCGGCGTCAGCTGGCGTGCAGACCAGCCCCAAGACGTGCTCCCTCAGTGAAAAAGCCAGGGTCGACGCACTAGGCTCTCTCCTCCAGGGGCTGCAAGCCCGGTTTTCTCAGCCAGCTGCTTTTGTCCAAATGACTGAGGCCACATCCACTCTTTGATAAGATTCAGAACGGGAGCCAGGGACGCTACCGCCTAGGACTGAGGTGTCTCAACAGAGCTGCCTGGGGGTGTCCCAGGACTACAGCCACTGGTGGGGCTCAAGAGAGGACTGACTTCCATTGGCAGAGTACAGAGAGGGAGGCATGCTGCTGTTCTGGACCCAAGCACGCTGGCAGAACTGCGTGTGGGAAGCTTGCATGATAATGCCTGCCCACACGACGCCTGCTTGTAGCCAGCGTGATCAGAATTTCACTTTCATGAGCAACGTCACCCACCTCAAGTTTTCTAACAGACGAGAAAGCTTCAAGGTGATATACACAGCTTGCTTCCTTCAAAGCGATTAATATGCTGCCTCTTCAACGGGAAGGGCTCTCCTTAACCCTGCTCTCAGGACGACCTCTGCCCCCAGCAGAGCCATGAAGTGTCTCAAAATCTCGTTTCTTATTTTACCATTTCAGTGCATGCACATGGGCTTGAGAAAAGAACAGAAAAACTAACCTGCAAATGAAGCCACTGCAAGGCGGAGAGAGAGCCAGTGCCAGCCTACCGAGCCTCTGGCTCCTTGGACACACCGCAGCAGACTAGCTGGGGGGGGGAGGCAGGCTCTTCCCCCTCTCAAAACAAATGAAGCACTAACTTCTGCTAGCAAAAGGCTGCACAGCTGTGATGGACCAGAGCTGTCAGGTCTGCTTTGTCCCTTAAGGGTATGTCTACAGTAGACTTTCTCTCTCTTTCTTTCACACACACCTGGGGTTGGCTTCAAATCCCTACATCAAAGTAAAGACTACAGTGCCTTGTCTCGGCTTGAATTGTACAGATGCGATGGCTAGCTCCAAGTAAAACCCACTTTTTTTGGATGGGGAGTGGGGGGGAACACTGCAGACACAGCCACGTCAGCATCTAAGAGGACCTTACCATCAGCTCTCCAGGTCAGAGCCTGGAAGGAAAGACCACATTTCCAAACCTGGACCAGCAGAGCAAAAAAGTCATTTGTCTGTGCAATAAGTAGCACCAAGCAAGTAATTCAGACAGTTTTGGAAACTCGGCCCGACACCCGGCACACGCCCAGCCTCCAGTCTGTAGTCAGGAGGCAGAGGGGAGGGGTGACCAGTTCTGCTCCACTCGAGAATGAAAATGGACAGAAAACCCTTGGTTGGCATTATGTGTCTTTTCCATCTGCCACCAGCTGAGGTCAGTCCTGCCGAAGCCACAAGAGCTGCAGAGAAGGTTCCACCCCACGCTAGCTCTGCCTGGCCACCCCACAATCCTCCCGCGAGGCTACCAAGGACTTGTCCACGCGAGACACTAGTGTATCCCAAGGGGTGAATTTAAATCCAGCTAGTTAAACTGGTGCAACTGGCAACAGAGTCTTGTGGCACTTTTAAAGACTAACAGATTTATTAGTCGCATGAGCTTTCGTGGGAGAAAATCCCACTTCGTCAGATGCTTTGAAGATAGGAAAGTTACAGAGTGGGAGGAAATTAAATGCAGGGGAGTGTATGACATAGCATCAGGTCAGGCTGTAACAGCAAATCAAAGTAGGTGTTAGGATTCAAAACACTGGGGAACAGCACATAGAGGAGGGGGGAGGTCAATTCACTTGATGTAATGCGAGAAAAATCCATAGTCCCTGTTCAACCCCAAGGCAACTGAGTCAAATTTGCATATAAGTTCGAGCTCTGCAGACTCTCTCTTGAAGCTGTGATTTGTTATTCATCTGTGTCAACACAGCTATTAACAAGTCGCCACTGTGACGGAGGAATGAATTGGAGGGGAGGTTAATTAAGGTTGGGGGGAGAAAGACACAGATACTACGGTGAGAAAAGGCCACACGCACCCTGACACAGACACAGGGAACGGGAAGAGCGTTGCCTCAGGGACCAGACACAGCGATGGAGAAGGGACCGGGCAGCAGGGTGTGGGCATGGGTGGTTACTTTCTTGCTGTGCATGCGATTTGTGCACGAGGGTGCAGAGGTATTCGGAGTGGAGGTGTGTGCATGCGCCTGGGTAACTCCTCATTTCTCTCAGTAAGATTTCCCAGCAGGAATGCAGGCCTGTACTCGGACGAAAGCATCTAGTAGGCTGAGAACTCTCTACCCCCACTCAGCTCTGACACTGCACCCTGGGGAGGCAACAGCCAGCAGAGTAAATGCCATCCGGGTGTGCCCTCATGCCTCCCAGGACCCAAACACTGGTTCATGGGCTCAGATCCTTCCTGCAGCCTTTCCCCTGAAGGTGCTCACTGTCCAGATCCATTCACAGGAGCTGGAACCTGGGCACCTGCACAAACACGTGCATGCGGTCATCCCCCCACACCTGGACGGTAAAATCTCCCTTTCCAGCTGCAGAACACCCAGCCTCCCGCTCTGCCCACTCCACTCAGCAGAAGACTCTTACCTCCAGGAGGGCCTGGGCCTGGTATGGTTAATGCACGAGCTTTGCTGGCCCTCAGAGACAGAGGCCAGGGCCGTCAGGCTGTCTGTGGCAACTTCTGAACCTGAAAGAAAGAGAAGCAAACTCCAGCTCCTGGTCCCATCTCAGAGTCCTTATTAATAATGAAGGAGAGCGGAATATGCAGATGGCACAAAAGCTCAATTGTTTCTAAATGGCACAGTTTCCATGTGGCAACACAGACTTAATTAAGTCTCTTTTATTATAATTAGAATCCAAGTGCCTCATGGGTAGCAAACAGCTCAGAATCCCACTTGCATTAGCTGGGAACTGCCCCATCTTTCCAGGGACACTTCCGCTCCCAAATCCTGGGACCTAATGCCTGCTGCTCTTCCCCTACAGGATGCTTCCCAGCGAAGCCAGCAGCCTCTTTGAGCATGAAGATCCACGTGTAAACCACAGGTCCCTCCTGCCACTCCCCACGGGCTCTAGAACAGCGTTAAGAACCCAGGAAATCCCCCCCACACACACACACACACACACGGTGAATGGAACACTCGACAGCCCCGCCACATAGACAGCCGCCCTGAGAGGCACATTTCACCCCTGCCCTGCCACCCCGGGGCACAAAGCAGGTTAACCGCAGACATTTCATTCCGGCCTGTCCGTGGCTGGGGGCTCGGCACTCCCTACATTAACGTCTCTGGCTCAGCCAGCCCCAGGAGTGGGGGTGCAAAGGCCACTTTTCCCTCTGTAGGGTACAGCTGGCATGCTCAGGCTGGACCCGTGGGGGCTGTCATACAGGGCAGTGTTTGGGGGGTTCTCTGCTGTGCTGCAAGCATCAGGAAAAGGCGTACAGATTTGATATCCCCTGCCTGCCTGCTCTCAGTTCTTAAACCTCCTGGGAAAGGCTACAGCTTCGTCCCACATTGATCGCGACAGGTTTGGTTTGTTTTCACAACCTGGTGGAATGGAAAATAATTGTACAGCTTGTCCCCTATTGTAATGGGACCTTTTCCCTTGCTCCTCGCGAGGAAACCATCAATCACTGTGCTGAATGGAATACATCCGCCCCGTGACCTCAGCCATGCAGTTCCCCACCCCCACCTGTGAATTATGGAGACCGCATCGCTCGGTGGGACAGGCTCGACACTCCAGCCTCCAGCTGTAAGCAGAGATTTATCCCCTTGGCGGAATAGGGGCAGAGGCCAGAAGATAAGTCACAGAAAAGCTGCAGGAGCGTCTCTCAAGGTCCTCCAAGGTTGGCTCGTTAAAAAGCAAGGAGAGGAGGAAAAATGCCCGCAGTGGTGCACAGCTCACAAATAACCTGCTAGCTTCCAAATCAAGCAAAACTAAAAGAGAAGCAGAAAGGGAGCCTGGAGCAGCTGGGCCAGGCTCGGCCACAATTACAGGGAAGTTCATCCATGGAAACCCACACCCTGCTGAGCTGCCAGGACCTGTGAAATGGACAGCGCCCTGAGCACCCATCTCAGCAGGGACCCCAGGAAATTACCAGTGCAGAGCTCAGATGGGGCAGCATCTTGCACTGCCTGCTGGAGGAAAGGAAGGGAAGAAAGCGGGCAGCAGCCCTTCAAACTCCAACAAGGGGGCAGCCACAAAGCAGGGAGGTGGAATTCAAATGTGCACCCCGTGCTGGCTGGGCATCTCTGCTTCTCCAGAGTTGAAAGCAGGGGAGCGGCTGCCTTCTTGGCCCAGAGCGGCACCACTCACTCTCCCGCCTGCAGCATCACAAGGGCAGAGCAATGGGTGGAAGCTGCCCACCAGACACACTATCAGCAGACCTCCCGGCCTGAAAGACAGGACAGCGTTCCTCCTTCCTTAGTCACGCTCACCCCTCCTTCCCCAGGAATAGCAGGCAGGAATCAGTTCCGGGGGCTGCACCCCACATGGTCCCCAACAGCCAGCTGGGAACTCTAGGGCTAGAGCCTGTGTGCTGAGTGGCCCCAATGCACCCCACTCACTAACCAGCAGCTGCGTAATGAACAGGGCTAGCCGGACGCTTTACTTCTTCCTGCTGCCGGCCTGGGCTGAGGCACCTTCCAGGAGACTGGCGCTGTCATGGGGGACAGTGTGTGGCCGGCTATGCACGCTCGGATCCCCGGCTCCTGACTGGGAACCGGAGGTGCTTGGTAATTGAAGTAACCTCGGGGCACGTAGGTTCCATATGGCCAGAGTGATGCGATGCAGCCCTGAGCGCCAGTGCCAGCCCAGCTCCCTGCCAGAGGCCGTGGGCCATGGACCAGCTGGGCAGCAGAAGGGGATGAACTCACTCTATGGCTAGGGACGGCTTTGCTCTTTATGTCTCTCTCCATCCCGCTCTGCCACTTAGAGGGTGATATTAGAAATTGCTGGCCAAGCGCCCAAGCCCCAGCTGCCTGCCCCACACCCAGAAAGCCACTAGACACGTTCCACAGCACGCACACGCAGACTCCCCCAAAGCAATGAAACACAGAGATGCAGGCAGGATCTTCCCGAGCCCCAGGCCTCTAAGCAGCCTGTAAGGGCAGGGCCAGAGGCCCCGGTAAAAAGAGAATGAGTTTTTCGCCTTTCCCTGCAGCACGGCACACGACGGAGTCTCTGTACCTTAAAGCCTTTGATCAAACCATGATTTGAGGACTTCAGTAATTCAGTCATAGTTACGGCTTTATTACAGGAGTGGGGGGGGTTCTGTGGCCTGCGTTGTACTGGGGGTCACACTGAATGATCAGACTGGTCCCTTCTGACCTTAGAGGCTCTGAGCTTATAAAGTTGCTGGCAGAGCCTGCAGTGGGACCCAGGAGTCCTGGGTCTCAGTTCTGACCACTAGTTAACATTGCCCACTGCAGCCAGTCCCGCCCCTGCCCCCACCCGAACAGGCTGCCTCTTCCCACCACCCCCACAGGAGTTTAACGGGTGCTGTCAGTTAGAACCCGGCCACCTTGGAACCTCCCAGATGCTTTCTCGGGGCGAGAACAGAGCAGCAAATTCAGGTATTTCTTCTCTGCGTTCAGATAGCAGAATGTCACCTGCCCTGTGACCCCTGCGCATGGCTCAGTCACAGAGCAGCAGAGAGTCACTTCACGTGAACAGGAACTTGCTCCTGGGGGGAGCTGCACGCATGGGGCCTTGCAGACAGGAGGCAGGTGGCCAGGAACGTGGCTAAGCAGAGGGGTGATGCCAAGGTTCTGTTCTGACTCTGAAGTGGTTTGTTCTCTGATTTACAGTCACTAATCTGCCGGGGGGGAAGTTTATAGCAGGAACTCCAAGCTCTGCTCCCCCACATAGCACTTTCCATCTCCAGCCCTCACCAATTAGTGCACCATCCCTGCAGCTCTGTCACCAGACCTATACGAGGGTCAGAAGCCACCATGGCCCACTGAGCCCAGGAAGCCTCTTTTCCCCAGACATGAAGCAGGTGCACCCAACCACACCAGCCCTCTCCTGAATGTCCCTCGGGAGCTCTGCCCAGGACATAACACACGACAATTTGCACTGAAAGACGCAAACAGACCCTGAGGTTAGCTCCTGGATTTAGCACCAGGGATCTAGATTCCTGCCACAGCATCCTATGGAAACGATCACTTAGCACAAGGAGACTGGATGGAGAAGAATGCTGCACTGGCCGGGAGAGGAGGAACCCCAGTAAGCTCTCCGGCACTGCAAGGCACGAAGCAGAAAGTTTTAATGGATCCATCCCACCACAGACCACACGACCCAGAGAAAGAATAATCCTGGAAATTCACTTGGTACTAACAAAAAAAGCTGGGACTGGAACCCCCTTCACCCAACTCTACACCTTCATTAGTCCGCCCACACTTGACTAACATGCACAGCTCAGTGGGAGCTTGGCAGAGCCTCCGGCTTCAGCAAAGTCCACCCCCCACCTCTCATCCCAACCTCTCCATCAGAACCACCTTTGAAATCAGTTCGTCATGGCCCAGTTTTCTAAACCACACTGCAGAGACGCCCATTTGCTGTCCTCCCTTAAATCAAGCTGTTTGTGGCTTCTCTTCCTGGGATTCATTTCAAGTTACTAGAAACAAGCTCCGAGTTCAGGGTTAAATGGGAATGCAACTGTGTGGGATTTTTAGAGGATTTGAGCCCACACCAAGCTTCTCTTGTCTAATATCTCATACAGCTGCTATTCATCACCAGCAAAACCACTTCCCAGGTACAAACCCAAGTGCCTGAGTGAGTGCCCAGAGAAATCCCCCAGTCAGGAGTGACTGCCAAACAAAGACCTATTGCAAACGAAGTGGGCCATTTCCAGCCACAGGGAAATGAGTTAGACACAGCACCTTCCTGCTGCATGCAAACAGAGAAGAGTTGGGAGTCCACTGCCAAGGCCCTCTCTACCAGTCACTGAACTTCTACTGCACATTAAAACGTAATTAGATCTAAAAAGCAAAACCTGGAAGGCCGAAGGATTTTATTAAAGCCAGCAGAATCCCCAGGAAGAGACAGAGACAAGGAAATCACCTGCAGCATGCGTGATCCCCAAACTGACCCAGCAGATGCTGCGTGGCCCGGAATTGATTCAGCTGCGGCCGCCAGTCTGCCTCTCCAGCATAGACAAAGGGAATGTTCCAGGATAATGTTTGTCCCTTTTGACCTGAGCGAGGAGCCTAAGTCTGGGTCACCAACTGAAATTGTCAGCAGCTTTAAAAAAAAGCATTTCTCCACACAACGCACAGTCACCCTGCGGAACTCCCTGCCAGAAGATGCAGTGAAGGCCGAGACTACAACAGAGTTCAAAGAAGACCTAGATTAGTTCACGGAGGACAGATCCAGCAGCGGCTATTAGCCAGAATGGGCAGGGAAGCAAAACCATGCTCTGAAGCGTCCTTAGCTTCTGATCGCCAGAGCCTGGGAATGGGCGACGGGGTGGATCGCTGGATGATGACCCGTTCTGGTCATTCCATCGCAAGCACCTGCCCTGGCCACTGTCGGAAGACAGGACGCTGGGCTCAATGGACCACTGGTCTGACTCACTCGGGCCTTTCTCATGTTCCTGTGCTTTGGGTACGTTCTGGTCTGAAGTAAATCTGGTGCCACTTTGTGTTTGCAAGGATCATATAAAGTGCTGTATCTCTGAATGCAGAGGGAACCAAGAACAAATGGAGCAGCTTCTTAGCTTACCTCTGCCTGCCTCTTCCGCAAACACCAGACCCAAAAGTTCTCTAACTTCCTCCAAGTTCACACTGTGCTTGCAGGCTCCTGCTCGGCTTTTCTTGCCTCTTTTCCTCTGCCTCAGTCTGTTTCGGTAATCTGTTTGTCTCTCATTCTCCCCAAAACCATGCTCAGCCCTAAAACTCCTGGGCAGAGTCACACACATCTTTTCGACATGTTCAGAGTGATGGTAACTGAAGGGTGAATTCACACCTGTCAGTCTCAACAGGGTTTTAACCCAACCCACTAGAAGGTTCACCCAGCTCATAACAATGTTTTGCCAACCTAGCCCAATGGTTTGCTTGTTTGACTTGAGTTTTCTTTGTCTCACACACACACTCTCTGTCTCTCTCTCTCAGGCCGTACGGGCAGGAAGGGTTCATAAGAGATGGTGACCAACAGTGCTATTGAAAAGCTTCTTCCCAGCTGGGCAGGGGTGCAGGGGAAGGCCGCATTCTCAGCCTGTGCAGCCCAAGATATGGTCACCTGCTCTGACATCAGAAGCTGTTTTCCACTTATCTGTTGCGAGGCCGGCGTCTGCGTGAGAGAAGATGGCATTGGTAACGGGATTTTGATGTTGAGTCTCACTCTTCATCACACAGCAGGGGACACGGAACTTTCCTTTGGGGGCAGCGGGAGGAGTGGGGAGCAGAGGGAACTGCAAATTTGGCAGACTCCGGAATCCGTTTCAGCCCTACGCTGCCTCTCTCCACATGGCAGGTGATCCAACAAGGACAGCAAACACCAGCCTCCCTTCTAACAAGCCCACAGCCGCCTGGCTCACGTACCCCTCTCCAGCAATGCGCTACTTCAGGGACTGCAGATGTGTCATCCACAGCCACCCGTTCCCATGGCCAACCCCCACACAAGGTCCAAGGCTGGAGCTCAGCTCCCCAGGCGAGATACGGCTGCCACTTGGCTTCACTGAGAGGAAGCCTGGGTGTTTTTAAGCCACAGCCGCTCAGGCTCAGCTACTAAACTCAGCCAGGGTGAAAGGGGCCAGAACACACCCAGGGGCCACTGCCAGTCCATGGGAAGCTCCCGTTTGTGCCTGTGCTACAGGACCACCCTCGTCCCAGTGCGAATTATGAAAAGGCCCAGTGGGGGCCAAGCAGCTCCCCACTCTCCTGCGTCACCCAGCTGTCCCCAACCCCCAAATCCTCCGCAGTCCTCCCAGCAACACCCTCTCCAACACAGTGGGACCGCGTCTCGTCTCCCCACGTCACCCCTGAATGGCGTCTTGGACCCACTGCTTGCTGACCTGTGGGAGAACACTCCAATGCCATGCTCGGTTCTGGGGTGCAGCACCTGCCGTAAGCCCACCCCAAGGTTCACAGAGCACGGGCCCCTCCCAGAAACCTGGGAGCAAGACATGGTCTGGCACATGGCCACTGCAGCCCTTGGGAGGGGCTGGGGCTCGTCAGTGCTGCCAGATCTCCTTGCTCCACATACAATGGCCTGGAACCGGTCCTGGCGCCTCCAGCCCAGATACACAGAAACAGCTCCTCTCTAAGGACGTGTGCGCCCAGGTGCTGAAATCCTGGGCTATTGGGCTCTGCTCCCCACTCAGCCAGGCCCAGCCTGCTCTCCCCTGGATGTTCTGCCCGTCTCTCCCGAGACATCTCTATAAAAACCGCCCGCGGACCCCACCATCACCCCACTGCAGGGCACTCGGACTGCACAAGGGCCAAGCCACGAAGCTTCTATCCAGGACCAGAGACTGGGGAGTTTCACACTGTCCCACCGCAGGGAGCTGGGCACATGGGACCCAGGCTTGGTCTGGACCACAGACTGCCAGCACCAGCCAGGGCGGAAACGCTGGGCTTTCACTAGCGATCTCAGCTCCCGAGAGGAAACGTGTCGGCCCAGGTTGACCCTCGTAACGCCAGGTGGGCTGGGGCTGCAAAGCAGTGTTGGCTGGAGGTTGAGCAGGAGGGGACTGGAGGCCAGCGCCTTGGGCAGGGGATTCCCAGCACGACCTTTGATCATGGCCCCTTCCTCACCCCCTAACGCACAGCCCTCCCCATCAGCTCCGCAGCACCCAGGCACTCTCCTTCAGGGACCACCACGTTCAGGCAGGAACGCTGCCACCGAGCCAGGGAGAGACACTGAATCAGAGAGCAGAGACCCACCGGCCCCACCTCCAAGCTTCATTCCCAAGGAGCCGGGGTAGCCACATGTGTCGTTCCCCTGGCAGATGGCAAATGCCTGGCTGCAGCTGCAGACAGAGCAACGGTAAAGGAGTCACCGGACTGATGGCCCCCAAGAGCAATGCCGAGAGCAGGAGCCTCCGTAGCTGTCCTCGCATGGCAGGAGCACACGTAGGAGACGGGCGACAGACACACCTGGGGGACCATCCCCGCACCTAAGGGGGAGGTGTCAGAGCAGCCTGCCACATCTCCAGCCTGTAGAGCAGGCAGGTGCGGCAGATTTTCCTCTGCAGCCAGCTCTGGCAAGTGCCACTCGGTAGCGACCTCCCTCCCGCCAGAAAGGAAGCGATGCTGCTCCAGAAGACAGGAAGAGGAACTGCAGAAAGAGGAAG
The DNA here is from genome assembly GCA_007922175.1 of Pelusios castaneus. Classification (NCBI taxonomy): domain Eukaryota; kingdom Metazoa; phylum Chordata; order Testudines; family Pelomedusidae; genus Pelusios; species Pelusios castaneus. The sequence continues at coordinate 10,719,330 of ML685805.1, read as the reverse complement.
CCCATTTTCTGCATGGCATCACAGCTCTGACCAGCACAAGCAGAACGTGCCCAAGTGAATGGGGCCCTTTGCAGGGGAGAGGAGGTGGTGGATGCTAAGCAGATTGCTGCAGTGTCTCTCTCTCTCTACACAAAGGCATTAAGCATTCTGCACAGCACATTTGCTGTAAATCACCTCCTATTCAGCCTCACTGCTGAGGGTCTCTGAAGGTCGATTTTCCATGGTTATGACAACAAAAACTAAAATTGGGTCAAACCTGAAAGGTATTATCTTCCTCCAAGCTGCTAAATGCACAAGAGTAATGAGGTTGGTTAAGCAATTCACCCACGGACTGTATTATTTGCTCTGAAGCTGTATTAACCAGTTAAATCTGCTTATTTCTCTCACCAGCCACACACAAGATCTGAGGTTTCAGGTCTCACTATTTCAGCAAATAAAATGAAACCAGCAGACATGCTGACAAAGAAGAATGGCACATTCAAACAGCTCCAGGCCAGGCTCCTTCCAACTGGACCCATAGTAATAATAATCATTAAAGGGAGAGAGAGAGCGAGCGAGCTTTAAAAGCATCCAGCAGCTGAAATCTATTTGAAAAAATAATCACACTTCTCCTTCCCCCTCTTTTTCCTACTTCTTTCCCTCCCCTACCCACTCAAGCCCCTGAGACGACCCAATGAATCCAGCAGGATCCCATGCAGTCAGCAAAGGAAGAGAAAATCTTAGAAGAGACTCAGCTCCCAGGGACAAACTCACAAACTCACTCAGCTCTCAGGGTTTCATTCTGATGCATTTGCCCTCACACTACTCTCTTTAGGAACTTCTGGTTCGTTTCACTGGCCACATGCTCACCCCCAGCAAGCTTTAACGGCTTTGTCCAGAAGCACCAAGCGAACTTGCCTTTCCACATTGTTACTAGGAACTTGCACCTGAGGAAGTGCTGGCATCTGGGATCTGATGAGTCTCGGGAAGTGGATTATTACACACAGCGGTTATTTATGAACACAGGAGTAGCCCGTTGCGGTTTGGAATCCCTGGGGACAGGCTCTGCGGTGACTAGACAGTGTCCAGCTTGCTGGGGCGCTATCTCTCACACAACCCTCCAATACTAATACGAATAGCTGGGGGGACATTCATTCTGATGGGATCTTTTGGAGATCCACAATGTCACCGACCTAGATCAAGCTGCGGCCCTACAGCCCAGGGGAAGTTTTACATGGGTCTTGCACAAAGACAGAAAAAGCGAGTCTTAATTGATGTTATACAGCCCCAAAGGGATCGGCCGGAACAATACAGAACTGGAATAGAAAACATCTGTTTACGACTACCCACAGCAGCTGACATGGGCTGCTGTCTAACGCCCCTTTGAAGGCCCTGTCCTCAACACGCGGGCTGCTCTAGTCTCCAGGTTACTGTATTACAAAGCCACTGTTCAGAAAGCGACGCCCCATCCACCTGCACCGACTGGCACAGCCTTGGTGCACAGAACAATTTCAAAGCTCGGCTCCCCCTCTACAGTCCCACGTGCAGCGACGCTGGAGTCTGACGGCTTTGGGTCGGAAGCAGTCCCCACACCACTGTGAGCTGCGCCTCCGATTGGAGCCTGCTGTCTTAACCCCGTATCAACCACCAAGAGGACTGGAGGGGAAGGTGGGCTCTGGATGCTGAATCCACCATGTGCATTGCCCCAAAAAAGGGAATCAGACTTGGGGTCAGAGAAGTACTCTCTAAGCAGCTACTGAAGGGCAGGATGCTGGGGTATGGGTCAGAAAAACAGCCCCCGATTTCTCCCATTAGGAGAAGGCAGATCCACACAGAACTGGGAACCAAGCTGGCAGGACAGGGGACTGTGGATGGTTTATTCCCAGCAAAGCGTATGGATGGGGGGGGGAGAAAAAGCAAGAGGTTGCCATGATTACAGTGAACCCCCCCCCCCCCAGGTGCAAGCTGGTGCTTTGGCCCCATCTCCACTCCCAGAGTGGAGAGGGCTCACACAGGAGCAGGAAAGAGGGAGGAGAAGATGCACATTTGTGTAATGCAACATGCGTATCTGTGAAGTAATGAGCTCCGTCTGCCACATCAAATGATCAAATGGCCACCAGAGATGGCAACTGCGGGCTTCAATCACCCGTGAGCAGGGCCCAGATGACACATTCAGGAGACAATATCCAGCCTCTATTTTTTTCTGATGATCCTGCTGGTGCTTTGCCATGAGGAAGTAGCTGTGTGGAGAAACGCCGGCGTTTTCTATGCGTGTATCCCCAAAACACCAGGGCAACTTTTCGGAGCAGCAGCACCATCTGCAAGGGCCACCTCTTAGATGGTGACGGCGAGTGCCTCAGAGAAGGATGGCCCAAAATACCCGCGGCAGTGGGGAGCTGCAGCCCAAGTGGGAGGGACATCGGCAGAGCTGCAGGTGTGGGAAGCCCTGGACTGGAATAGCTGGTGGGCGGCGGGTCAGGATTGAGATGTACTGACTGAACTGTGCAGGATGAGTGTCTGTCCCTGCCCACAGTGGGCTGGGTTCTAGCCAGGCCCACTAGTTGTGTGTGTGAGAGCTGGGGACCAGGCGCTGGCCCAGAACCCAGACACACCCTTATTCCCAAACAGCTTTTGCTCTCTCAGGCCGGGGCACAGAGCCGAGCGCCGCCTGAGAAGGCCTGTCTCATTGCCCTGCTCCACCAGCCAAGTACATGGCACCTCTGGGACTGGTCCTCTTCTCTGCTGAGAACGGAGGATGTAAAATCACGTGCGTCTCAGAAAGAGGGCGGAGGAGGAGGAGAGAGGGCAGCTGAGCTGGACGCCAGCTGTTGTGCCCCCGGCTTTTGGGGATGCGCACCTCCTGAGGCTGAGCATCCATGCAGAGCTGCAATTCCTTAACATGGCCGCTGAGTTTAGCCACTTGCCAACCAGGGCCCCCAGCAGAAGCTGTTCTCAGGAGGCAGGGATCAGAGCAGCAGGGCCCTAGGAGGTCTGTGATGAGAGGGCACGTCCAGTCTCGAGAGAGAGTGGAAAGGCAGAACCTGTTCAGGTAGCGGCCGAAACCTCACAGCACTCTGGGACTCTGGAGTCATCTGTGCGAGAGCCATCGCAATCCCCAGCTGGGCGATTCCTGGCTCACACACCAGCAGCCCCAGCCCTCCTTCACAGTCAGAGGGATGCCCACTGCCCCAGCCCAGAGCCATTAGCCTGCTGGAGGAGGCAGGAGAGCCCATGGAAGGCTAGCATTCAGAACGGCACTGCTCTCCACTTCAGGCACATCTGCTCACAGGTCCCTGTTCTCATTCTGGACTCAGGTGGCCGGCAGCATGCCTGCCTGGAGAGATGTCCACTCCCCACCCCTCTTTCTTCCATCTCCTGACACTACCCACCGGTCTCTCCTGGTGACCCCTTGCAAATGCAGGGAGGAAGCCATTCCTGCTCCTCGTAACTCTTTCCATCACCACCTGCCATTCCCAAGCCACACTGTAAAGAAGTGACAGCTTCTCTTTGACCACCAAAGCACACGCGAAAAATAAATTGCTAGTCTTTAAAGCGCCACCAGACCCCTCGTTTTTTAGTCTTCCACCTTGTGTCTCAGGGACTATTTCTACAGCTGCCCTTCCCTTAGGAAGACAAGGCTGTTGTGGAGGAACTAAATGAATTCTTTGCATCAATCTTCACTACAGAGGACGTGGGGGAGTTGCCCACCGCAAGCATCCGCTTTAGGTAACAAATCGGAGGTAGGGTCCCAGACTGAGCTGTCCAGCAACGCCGGTTTTGGCACAAACTGATCAATTAAAGAGCAGTAAGTCACCAGGGCCCATGGGATCAGCCAGGAGTTCTGCAGGAATTCAAATAGGAAGCTGCAGAGCTACTAAGCTACGATCCCTCACCAGTCCTTAAATCAAGCTCTGAACCAGCTGGCTGGGGGATAACTAATGGAACAGCAAGTTTAAAAAAGGCCCCAGACAACTGCAGGCCAGCAAGACTGACACACCATAGTCGGAACAAAATGATCAGACACACCATAAATCTGGTACACTGGGGAAGAGTCAGCACAGCCTTTAGAAACGGAAATAATGCCTCACTAGTCTGTTAGGGTCTCAGCAAGAATGTGGACACGGGTGAGCCACTGATACAGTGCCCTGGTTTCAACCTGGGGTCCACAAACCACATCAAAAGAGTCAACCAAAGGTGGTTGTTACCATAAACCAGCGGTTTTCAACCTGTCATCCGTGGACCTCTGGGGCCCACAATCTGTATCTAAGACTTCCAAGGGCTCTGCACCTCCAGTCCAATTTTTTAGGAGTCCACAAATGAAACCAGTGATATAATGAATGTGGACTTTCAGGAAGTTCTTGACATGGTCCCTCAAAGACTTTTAAGTAAAGTGAGCAGTCATGGGATAAGCGGGAAGGTCCTATCATGGATCAATAACTGATTAAAAGATAGAAAATAAAAGGATACTAATAAATATTCAGTTTTCACAAGCAAGAGAAGTAAATATCCCCTCAAGGATCTGTACTGGGATCAATTCTGTTCAACATATTCATATATGATCTGGAAAAGGGATGAACCGAGAGGAGACAAAATGATCCAAAATAGTTCAATCCAAAGTTGACTGCAAAGAGTTACAAGGGAATCTCACTATACTGGGTGACTGGGCAACAAAATGGCAAACGAAATTCAACATTAAGTGCAAAAGAATGCACGTTGGAAAAAATAATGCCAACTAACTTAGTTGTTACCATTCAAGGAAGAGTTCTTGTAGTCACTCTGAGCAGATCTCTGAAAGCATCTACTCAATGTGCAGCGGTAGTTAAAAAGCTAACAGACTGCCAGGAACCATGAGGAAAGGGATAGATAGTAAGACGGAAAATACCATAATGCTGCTATGTAAATCCATGGTACACCCACGCCTTGAATACTGAGTGCAGTCCTGTGACCCCAAGCCAAATATGAGATTCAGAACTGCAGGAGGGTCTCCAGCACCGCTTTGGGCATGAAGGGGGAAGCACAGCAGCTCCAAACAGCCTAACCTGGCCAGAGACAGGAGCAGCAGCCTGGACTCTGCATCGCCCAGCGGGTTTCCGAGAAGCCGCACAGCCTGGCAGGGAAGAGTTAATCCCTGCAGCGAGGCCTAACCTGATCCAGCCTCAGCAGGTCCCTGCATCCCATGCATTAATTAACATTCCAGGGGTAACGCTGGGGTTGTAATTACTGCAAGTGATTAACAGGCCGAAGGTAGCCTGTCTCCCAGGAGCAGATTAACGGCTGCGCCCTCCAGCTCCGGCTCTCACCTCAGCATCACCAGTGCATTTTAAACAGGGGCGAGATGCCCCGATAGCCTGTGATGAATGGACAGGCTGAGGAGAAGGATGGACCACGACATCTGCCACCACACGCCATCTCTCTGCACGGGGTGGGGCTCAGGGACCAGGGGTCGTCTGAACAAAGGGAGACCGCAGAGGAAGGGAGAAGCAAGGCCAGAGATGAGCACTAAGCATGCCCGGGACCCTGGGAAGGTGAGCAGCAACAGCCACTCTGCTCCAGAGCTGCCAACAAGTCAGGGCTTTGCCTTCAGATCTCTCCCCAGGGAGATGTGTGCTCCCTTCACAGGGCCCCTGCCCAGGAACCTCAGGCGCCCCCCCCGTGCTGATCCCTGAAGGGCGCAGTGGAAGCGGGTAACTGGTGCCTGTTCGCTCACTCCTGGGGCACGAGTCCTGAGGAGGGGGGCTTGCGCAGCACCGGCGGACTGGGGCGTGCAGGCAGAGAGGTTACTTACGGGGATGCCGAACGGCAGAGATGGAGGCAGATCCTGGCAAGGGCTTCTTTCCCTCTACCACGGAGAGAGAGCTGCTGGAAGGGTAGGAGTCTCAGGGGGACACACCCAAAGAGAGGACGTCTGCTCACTCCAAGCTCTAGGCATGAGGAAGACAGTGCGTGGCTCCTACTTGCTTCCAGAAAGTCCCACTTTTCCAGCCATGTTGGAACGTTGCGTCAGGCTGGAACGGGCATGGAAAGCAGAGCGCCATCTCCAGCCAGCCCCAAGGCCCGAGACTGGGACCGATCTCCAGAGCCCGGCTCTCTGGCAGTGAGCAGCGGCACAGGAGCAGGCCGAGGTGGTATCTCCTCCTGCTCTCCAGGGAGCTCAGCACACAGACTTACCGACAGGCTGCCAGCTGCTGGGATCCGGTCAGGTTTCCTGGCCCTTGGTGAAAAAGGAACAGCCCAGCCTGGTGCAGCTGGGAGACCACCAAGAAAAGCCTGGGGCTGCATGTGGCAACCCCATGTGGTTTCAGGAGCCATGTCCACCATTTACCACTCAGCACTATGATCACACCGCGCTGGGCCCAGCATGGAGCCCGGAACCAAAGAGCTCACCGCCAAACGGCTGGTGTGTAACCAGAGCTCTGAAAGAGTCAGCAACAGCCTGAGACAATCCCTCCTCTCGGCCACCTGGGCTCCTTCTTTGGGAGGCATCTCTTCCCAGCTCCCTGCCCTCTGGAGCTTTCCTACAAGCACAGAAGATCGGGGTGGGAACGGACCTCAGGAGGTCATCTAGTCCAATGCTGACTCCTTTCCCAGACACACAACCCAGAGACCTATTGACACTCCTGCAAATCCTGGCCAAAGGCAGCCCCACCTCTGTGGGTCCTACCCCAAAGAGAGGGATCCACCTGCTCTGCTTCCGGTGCCGAAGCAGATTCTTCCCCAGGAAATACAGAGCCATTTCCACAGCAAACAGGAGGCAGAGGGAAAGAGCTCTGCTCTGTCTCTGATCCCACCGCCCACAGTCACGCAGGAAAGGGAGGGAACCCTACCTGGTGCCTCTACTCAGGCAAACTCTTCCCTTTGATGGAAGGTGCCAAGATCCCCATCCCGTGGAGCTGGCTTCTAACACCCCCATACTGAGCTGTGCTCTGGAGCTGGACCTCCCCTCTGTTCTCCCCTCCCTGGATAGCACCATTGTACCATTAGCAGTAGGCCAGCGTGGCGGTCCACCCAGTCACTTCCCAGAAACTCTTTAGGAAGCTGGGACATGAGCCAATCAGGCTTAGGGACTGCTGCAAAGAGACACTTGGACAGGTTGATGGGAGTGGATCTGGGAGAGCCTGCATGCATGGAGAGGTTCCCCCGTTGCCACCCAGCCTGGGTCCAGCCCAGGTATGCTGCCTATGGACTGGGACCTGAAGTCAGAAGGGGGAAGGAAATCCAGAGCAGCTCTAATGAGGAGGTGGAACCATGTGCTATCCCACACTGAGAGCAGCAGCTCTCTCACGGTCACAGGGAAGAGCAGGGGCAGTGGCTAGAAACCAACCCACTCCAAGCCATCCTTCCATGGCACCACTTCCTCGCAAGTCTGGGGGTCTTGGTCCAACAGACAGGCCAGAAGAGAACAGAGCTGGCTTGAGCCTTCTGGACATTTGCTGCCTCTGAGCCAGGTCATTATTGTAAGAGACACAAGAAATCTCCAGTCATTTCAGACAGAGCTGTCTCCCCCCGACACACACACACATCCTCCCTTCTTGGCTAAGAACTCATGCAAGAACTTCTCATTTCCAAAATACTCCTTTCCCTTCACACCCTCACTCCAGCCCGTCCCGACACACAGCCACCGCCTTCAGTCTCCCCTCCCGCAGGCTTCCTGTCCAAGGTCTGCCTGGCCGGCCGGTACATTGATCTGCAATGCTAAGGGGGAGCGGGGGGGGGGGGGGGGGGGGGGGGGGGGCCAAGGAGCAGGGCCCGTGAGACTCCAGTAATGACACGAGATAACACTATCAGCTGTAATTAAACACTATCCAAAGGCAGACCACTTGGCTGCAGAAATTTTCTTCCTTCTTTTCCCCAAGACTGCAAAATAAATTACCCTGAAAAGTTAGCAGGGGCTCAGCTATGGAAATAATTACACAAAAATTAAATCTAATTCATTTATACTCTGAGCACAAAGTGGATAATGGGGGTGGGGGGAGTACTCTCTCTCCTGTCTTCGCCTTGGTGTTAGAGAACTATTATGGGAAATTAATCATGGGGAAAAGCAATGAACGTGATCTCTCTCTTTAAAAGTGCACCGTAGTGATTATATAAAAATCTATTAGAGAGGCCAGGAAATTTCAGAGTGACACCATTTCAAAGGAAGAGGGGCCTGGGCCAGTGGCAAAGGGGATTGATTTTTTAACAGGCGGATTCTTGAACAAAAGGGCATTACGGAACCGGCCCGCAGTGGGGCGAGGAGATCCATGGGTGCGAGAGTTTGCGAGATGGTAGCCAACGCTCCGCGGTGTCAGTTCGTGTAACCAAGCCACCCGAGACTCTGCACTCACAGCTCCTGAGGAGCCCAGGCATTAGCAGGAGACGACCCAGGACAAATCTGACGGGGGCTGTGGGTCACTGGCCAAGCTGTGTGACTAGGGAGCCCTGGCTGGAACAGGGGCACCAGAGCCGTGCGGGACCCCAGGACTGCACCATGCCTGGTGCTGGGAACTCATGGCCCCCGTGGCTAGGTTACCAGCATCCAGTTCAACCAAAGCTGAACACAACCCGCGGCCGGCCGGCCGGCAGCCTGTCACGTGGCCGAGCCTCAGACGCAGCCTCGCCGCAGTCGGCAAACAGGCTCGAAGCAGAGACTCTGGTGGGGCGGGGACTACTCCCACGGCCACGCAGCAGTGCCTTGGGGGGCACCCCCTCCTTGACCCCCCCCCTTTGTGACTGTGCGACTAACGCCGTGGAGAACAGGCAATCGTGAGCAGGGTGATGCCCGCATGCCCACGGCACCCCATGGAGGGCCTGGGACGGCTGGGCCCCAACCTGCAGCGAGTGTATTTCAGATACGAGAGGGACCTGTGATCTCCGTACACGCTCCCCTCCAAGCCCCCTTCCTGGACCAGCACCCAAGGCCTCCCTCTGTCCCAGCCAGTTCCAGGAGCCCACACCAGCACGCATTCCCCTGCTGGTTTCTGGCACAAGCCAAGGCCTGGATGAGCACAGAGCCAGGGTCAATCAGACTCTCTGCGGTGGGCGACCTGAATCTCAGCACCGAGGGCACCCCGGGGAAGGAGCCCAGCAGTACAGCTCCCAAGGGGCTGCTCTGCAGGCAGACGTCAGGCAGATGATGCTACAGCAGCTGCAGATGCTGCCAACCCCCACAGCTGCACAGAGGATCCTTGCCTCGAAGGGCAGGAGCTAAGGTCTCTAACCCTTCACACGCGGAGAGGTCCCAAGCCCACAACTGGGAGCCAGCGCTCCCGGAGATACCCCTGCCACGGCCTCAGGCAAGTTGCCCCATGTCCGCGCCTCAGTTCCCTCATCAGTGTGACGGGGACAGCTCACCTGGCACACAGCAGCACTGCAGAAACCAGCCAGCACCTGGGGAGGCCTGTGAGATCCCTAACAAGGGGTGCAGACATGCAGGGGTTAACACAGGCTCCTGCACCCTTCCCAGGAATCCACAGCACATCCCCTTCCCCATCCACACCGTCCCTCTTCTCATCTTCTGAGCTGCAGACCCAGAAGCCTCCGGCCTGTCACCAAGGGACAGCGGGGTAGCATGTCACGGTCCCGATCCCTAGGCTTTGCTCTGACCCAGGCCAGCTACACGCCCAGAGAGGAGCAGAGACAGAGCCCTGAGGCCAGCAGGTGAGGGAGCAGACAGCTCCCGCTCCGCTGGAGTTCAGATTTGACTGTGCTCCAAAGAGAGCAGTCTCTGTTGGCAAAGGCTGGATGCACGAGGAGCCTGGGTTTGGGTCTGAAGCAGCACCTGCTCACTTTTCCGTTGCTGTGAAGCCTGAAGTGTAACAGAGAGGAGGGAAGCCGTTTCCACGAGTAGAAGGACCTGGCACCTCCGCAGGTGGCCACCACTCATCCAACTCTTGACTACACCTGAGCCTGCTCGAGGCCGGCGAGATGGGCAGACCCAGCTGCGGTTCGCCAGTGCGAAGGAGGGCCCACATTCTCCCCAGCTGTGGAGGCGGCTGCAGGAGCTGGCAGAAGAGGTTGGAGAGTCCAGGCGTTGGACAGACAATATTCCTGGATCCAAACCGAACACGGTTCTGTCCCCGCAAAGAAGAAGTGACATGAGACACCTGCCCCTCCAGTCCCAGGCCCAGATTCGGCAGCATGGCGGGGAGCTAAAGGACATTTGTTCAGCTGGGGATTCAGCATCAGAGTCACTCATGGTCGTCGCAGACAAACATCACTGCAACTCCAATAAAACCCTGGCTCTTTCTCACCCAATTCCCCCAGCCAGACTGCCTGGTAAGGCTGGCCCTGGAGTGCACAGTCGGCTCCGAGTAAAGCCTGTGATAAAACCTTCACCGAGGCAGATTTCGCCATAAATTCCAATTCCCAGTGGAATTGTCCCTGGCCAGCCTGACACTTTAACGAGATCATCAATTCCAGAGGAACCCGCTGTTTCTGGAAGCCAAGGGAGAGCAGACTCCAGCCGTGCATGCACCAAGCCCAGCGAGAAGGGAGGGCAGGCTGGCAGTTGGGGCTAGTCCTCCACTGCCCATTGGGGAAACCCTCCTCGTTGTGTGACCAGTAGAGCCCTGCAAATCCAGGGATATCCAGCGGATCTGGATGTGGATCTCCATGGACCATTGTTTGTGGTTGATGGATCAGATACGGATCTCAAAGGGGGGAAGCTGTCGATCCGTGAGGGCAGGCAGGGTTGCATCCTACAGGTTTCAGGAACAGAGCAGCACCCTGGATAACAGGCATGCCGTCAAGGGACTCAGAAGGGATCAGCTTCGTGCTTTAAGCTGCAGCTCGCACACAGAATGGTCTCTGGACACTCAGGCTGCCTTGACCCTTCAGCCTCCCAAACCAGAGAAGCTGAGTTTGGGGCAAGCTGTTTGGTGCTGGGGACTTTGCCAGATGAGACTCTGAAAAACATGCCCTACTTTCACGGCTCTTCAAACCCCGGGGCTCTTTTTATAGGCATGGGATTTCTCCATACATTCTCCATGGATCAGGCTGTCCTCCCATCCCGTCACAAAGGTGACTGCATTTGAGAGAGACAGACAGACAGCAGCTTTGGAAGGACACATGTTATCTGAAGATTATTACACTTTCTCTACTGGGGCAATAAAATCTGGATTCCACCCCAACAGTGGACGAGCCCACTGTCCTTTGCATCGGAGCGTCCGCGTTAAAACGATGACTCCCTCACGTATATAATGGATCCCGAGCACTTCTCTGTAAGGTCTGACGGCAAACAGCACAGCAGCAGGCGTGGCACGGCCTGCCAAGGCCATTACCTAGAACCAATATTTACAAACACTCCATCTCTCCATTAACATAGGCAAATGCCTTTATGTGAATTAAATGGAAGCTGCTCCTCCCCACCAGCCTAATGGAAACACAAAAAGCTCTCTCCCTCAGACGCATCCTTGCATTGGTTTAAAAAGGTAAAAAAACAAAACCCTTTGATCTCAGCAGCCTGTTTGTTTAGTCCCACGCAGGGATTTAATTGACAAGGGATGTCCTTGGATCCTCGCAGAAACGTCCTCGCTCCCCAGGAAATCGCCGTCAGTGACAGACCCCCAGTGTGAGGGGAGTTTTGCTGCTCCATCCAGCACACCAGAACAATACAGCTCAAGGTCTGTTGCTGCAAGCTGATTGCACTGCAGCTGAAAATAACCGTGGGACACAGCACATGGAGGTAGATTCTCAGCTCTGGAGCAGGGCAAGAAATGTACCAGCATCATGCGAAGAGCACCTCCAGTTCGCTCCTGGAACAAGAGGGTATTGCCAAAGCTGAGGCTCCAGAGGGCTCGTGGTTTGCTCTCGGGTTCATTTTTTCTAAGTCTCCCTGCTGCCTGGATCTGTAACCTGCTCTCACCACCGCAAGTTCCCGATGCACAAGGTCTCAGAAGCGCTGTCTCTATAGAGAGGCACATCAAAGTCAGGGCTGCCCTCAGGCACCGCTCCGAGAGACACAGGACTCCTGAGAAGGCTGGGCTCCCAATCTACCAGTCTAAGGCCTTGCCACCCTAGCCAATGCATGCCCTACTTTCCAGCAGCGTGGTGCACCAACGGGAGGAGTAGCAGAAGGCTACCGACACATTGCCATAGGACACAAAGCCCCAGTCCAGACATGGAGGCTCCCTGCGCCCCACCACCTAGCAGCCTATCAGAAAGAGGCTCGCTCTAGGAATTGATTTCTTCATCCTGAATCATGGACACCGCCCAGGCCCCAACACCACGGTACTGAGCCAGAGCAGCACACGCCCGGCATTCACCCCAAGGTGGGCGGGCAGAAGCGACAGCATTGTCCACTGCCTCCAAGCCGCTTTCCCCTCGCTTTGCCGCAGGCCCCCACTAAGACGCAGGGGATGGACGACTAGCAGGGAGGACCAGCAAGGAGCAATGGCGAGCTGCTCCTGAGAACTGGCTTTCAGGGGCTGGGCTGCATGCCTAGCCCTGTTCTTTCCAAGGGTCTTGCTCCCACTTGGCTCCCCTGGAGACCGGGCATGCAAACCACACAGCCCTCTGCACCCCAGACCTGCTGTACAAACATGGCCCATATCCCCTCTGCCCTCAGGAGGCTGGCAATTGTCTTCCCCCGTATACAGTCACAGAGCAGAGTGGTCAAGCCTCGGCCCCCCTGCAATGCTGCACTGAGGGAGCCGTGGGGTGCAGAAAGCCACTTCCCCTGCAAAGGGGGTTGCCAGGCTGCGGAACAGGGACAGGCTAGTCCTGGGACCCCGAGTGGCCAGGAGCAGCCCTGTGAGCTAGAAAGGGCCCATGAGGCTATGCTAAGGGCAGTGGCCCTAGGGCGTGAACTCCCCTGCAGAACCCTAGGAGAAGGCATTCTGCTGCTCCTGGCCTCCAGGCAACCCCTCCTTCCCCTGGACCTGCCTTAAGGCCGAGCGTAAATGAGCGAAAAGAAGGGGAGTCGGGGTGGGGGGTTCCTAGCTGACAGGCCAGAGCATGGGGAAGGGAGCCAGCGGGAGGAGATTCTGTACAGAGATGGGTGCACAGCATGTTCCTCCATCCCAGCCGCACATACTGGGGCAGCTCTCCATGAGCGCACTCACAGGAGAGGGGAGTGGTGGTTCCTCTCTGTCAGTACTGGGCACTGGAGTCCCAAGAAGGCAGCACCACTGTGAGATCCCCTTTACACGCAAGAGGTGCAGGGAGAGGTGTGAATGAGCCCAGCCTGGGGAAGAAAGGAGAGGTAAAGAGCCTAGGCCATCTCCCTCCCCGCCACCCAGAGAGAACACGGGATCATGCAAGGCTGGACAGACTGTTGCAGGCAAAGACGGGTCCAGAGCACCTATACCCACATGCCACCGCAGCTGTTACATGCCAAGCCTGGGTCCCATTCGCCCCCTGAAATACTGGCCACCCCACCTCCTTCCCCCTGCCCTGCTCCTCTGAGCATAGAGGAGAGAAGTAAAGCTCTCGTCTCGTTCTGCCAGGCTCAGCAACAAAGCAATCACTCCTTCCCCTCTCCTCCCTGGGCAGAGCTGCTGTAGAGAACAGAGGCTGGCTCAAGGCTCAGAGGTTACATCACCTCATTCTCTAGCAGCCATAAATCGCCTGCGGAGGCCGGGGACAGACACTCCATAACACCCTGCGGATGCACATAGCAATCAAAGGGGAGAACTAGAGAAGGGGAAATGAACACTGAGAAGATAATGCTGCAGCCACATCCACCAGTTTGTGGATCTGGTTTTTTAATCTCCTACCCTGCTCTGTCTACCCGCCTACAGCCTCCCACGCCCAGGTCATAGGCTGATTAGCAAGCAAGGGAGGGTTTAGGTGGGTGTTGGTAGAGGATAACTGCTGTGCCTCCCAAGCCATGGAAATGACACGTTCTGCTAATCGAGCGCTCTTCCATCTGCTTCCACGGGTCCCCACAGTCACCTGGCTGAAGGACTGCACATCCCAGCTGGCCTGGAACGCTAGCCGTCCCTCATCTCAGCATCTGGAGAAGCAATTCAAGATCTCACAGAAGTAAGGCTCATGCTGCTTGTGTGGAGGGGGCTGGGTGAACCCAAAGGAGGGTCTCCCTCCCACCAAGGGAAGTCAGATCAGCCATGGTGTGGATCACTCCAAAAGAGCAACAAGCTGTGAAGCTGTGAGTGCAGAGATGAAGCCCCAGGCTGAAGGAGACCTGTCCCTTTCACCCGGTCCCCTTTTCCCAAACAGTCCCCAGCAGGCAGCAGCAGAAGCCCCTCTACTCCCCAGCCCACTCCCCCACAGAGCCAGAAAAGGAATTAAAAACTATCACGATAGACACAGTCAGCCCCCGAACAGGGGGTGAAACAGCAGCCACCGGTGTTCCCTGCCCACTGTCAACAGGATGGGAGGGAAGGCAGGTAAGGGCCTCCTCCGCCTCTTCTCACCCAGGGCACCCACACTCCCTCTCCCTGTGCTGTCTGTGCAAGAGCAAAGACCCTAGAAACCTCGCACCAGCCATCACTTTCGCCTCTTCTCCATCCCCTGGCTTGGAGGAGCAATGCCCCTGGCGAGGGATAGGGTTACCTGCAGGGCACCTGAGCCATCCACCAGAATCATTGGCAGGAAGAGAATCCCTCTTCAGGAGAGAACTTCTGTAGGGCTTGGAACAAGGAGGGATGTACTGTCCTCCAGCTCCCAGGCACTGTGGACTTTCAGGTGCACCCGCGAGGCCATGCAGGGGCTTCGCCATGAAGTGACAATTGAATTTCCATGGCAAGCTTGATTTCCTCCACTGGTTACTCCATCCCCATAGCCACCGACAAGGGCATAATAGCCTCAAATGAAACATATGATCTGGGATAAAGACAGAATTGTTCTACTAGACTGGAAAAGTGGATGCCTGTTTACGACAGCCTAAAAATAAAGGTGTCCATACCCAGAAAGTCTCTGCAAGGAAAGCTGGGGGGAGAGGAGGGATCTCAGTTCCCTAAACTCCCCTGGTTGAGTTCTAGTGCAGAGGCCAGAGGCAGGTTGAGTAAAGCCAGAAGGACGTTAAATGGTGACATCAGAGGAGCCCATCAAGCTGAAGGAGTGAAAAGATGAGGTTGATGTAGGGTTCTTAGATGATACAGCTTCAGGCCACAATCGTGGAACTGCTATTACCAAGAGCTGCTCCTACAATTCCAGGTCCTTATTCGCTCCTAACAAGAACCGCCAATCTGTGCCCCCCACAACCGCAGATCAGGGCTCCTGCGCACAGTCCAACGTAGCCTTCAGAGCAGCACTGAGAGAGGGAACTGCTGCTGGCTGGTCCACGAGATTCAGCCCGTCACAAAGAGTGTTTGTTTTCCACGGCTAACAATGCATTGGGTGGCACGTTCTGAGGTCAACTTCATGGAATTTAAGAAAATGATCCCCAGTCCCGAAAGCATAATACAGCTTGGTGCTGGCAACAGGCAGGATTTAAAGCCAACAAAAGGAAGGATCTGTTCACACAACACAGTCGACCTGTGGAATCCCTTGGCAGAGACTGCTGTGAAGGCCAATACCATAGCAGGGTTATAGATAAGCTCGTGAGGCGTGAGTCCATCAATGGCTATTAGGATCACAGCCATGCTCTGAAGTTCCCCCAGCCTCTGTTTGCCAGAAGCTCGGAATGGGCAACGGAGGATGGATCACTGGATGCTTGTCTGTTCAGTTCACTCCCTCTGCAGCACTTGGCACCAGCCATTGACAGGATACCTGGCTAGGTGGTGACCCAGTACGGCTGTTCTTACGAGTTAAGGTTGCACAAGTGTGTGATGCAGCACCTTAGCTGTGAATTTCTGGGTTTCCAGCTTTCTCTTATAATACCCTTTTGGGGGGGAGTAGAGGGAGGATGCATAAAGAGATGTGGGGAGAACTGAACTGAGCATTTCCTTGCTTGCTGGAAGGGGTTCAAGAGCAGGTGGCACTGCAGCATGCTAGCAATGGTAACTCCATCCTCAGTGGTTTTTGTAAGTGGTAACCACACACACACACACACACACACACACACACACACACACACACACTTTGCCTGTTCAGACTCAGTCTGACATGCCTGGGGCTCATGATAATCTGGTGGGAAATCCATCTGTTTTTCAGTATTTATAGGGCTCCGATCGCCAAGGAATCTAGGCACAAATACACATTCAGGATAAGCATAAGAAACCTGTAAATGGGCATAGCGGTTCACTGTTTAGCATCTGGTCACTGAAACCTGAATTTTCTTCTATATCTGGTCGGCTCCTGCAAGGTGGTTGATGCAGCACCATGCTGTGAGAACGGCTCAGTCTAAGCCCTGGGGTCTAGGGACTGTCAAAAGTCTCACCATACGAGCTTCTAGTCTGTGCCCCCAGTGAGCACCATGTTCTGCCAAACCACGGACAGAGGGTGCTCTTTGGGAGCCCAGTCCTAGACCATTGAGAACCTCGAGGATTAGGACCAAGATGCGACAGGGAGCGAAGGACACAGGACTCTGGTGGTGTGTGCTCTTAGCTGCTAATCCCAACCAGAAGTTCTGGCTGCCATGTCTTACAAGCTGGATTTTTTGGTTATGTAGAGAGTGTTAGACTAGTCCAGCAATCCTAAATCCTCATCTTAGATGAATGGCGTGGGCCCCCAGCAGCCCCGTAAATCAAACGACGCCTTCCTTGTTTTTGTTACTGCCTGGTGACAAAGCTCTCAAAGAAAGGACTCCACCGGACAAGCAGCAAGTAACAGTGTAGAATCAATCAATAGCTCGCTGCTTGTAAGCAAATTAAAACCACTGGCATTTGAGCTGAATCCATCTGATCCACTGCCATCTAGTCTAGCTGTGTGACGCAGCCTCCCTCCCTGGCAGAGAAGGCTCAGAAGGTTAATTACAGGTAACGGTGGCTAAGGACTTGAGACTCCTTCTCACCACAGCAGGAATGCTCCATTCCTTTGGCTTGCAATCCCTCAGCAGCCATGCACGCCCATGTGCTCTCAAAAAACAAAGAGAGTCCTGGGGCACTTTCAAAGACTAACAGATTTATTTATAGCATGAGCTTTCGTGGGAAAAAATCCCACGTCGTCAGATGCTTAGAAGTTGGGAAACTTACAGGATGGGAGGAAATTAAATGCAGGGGAGTGTATGACATAGGATCAGGTCAGGCTGTTACAGCAAATCAGAACAGATGTTGGGATTCAAACACTGGGGAACAGCACATAGAGGAGGGTGAGGTCAAATCACCTGTTGTCACCAGAGAAAAATCCATAGTCCCTGTTGAACCCCATAAGCAACTGAGTTGAATTTACATATAAATTCGAGTTCTGCAGTTTCTCTTTGAAGCTGTGAAGGCTGGGACTATAACAATATTTAAAAGGGAACTGGATAAGTTCATGGTGGCTAAGTCCATAAATGGCTATTAGTCAGAAAGGGGTTAAGAATGGTGTCCCTAGCCTCTGTTTATCAGAGGATGGAGACGGATGGCAGGAGAGTGATCACTTGATCATTGCCTGTTAGGTTCACTCCCTCTGGGGCACCTGGGCACTGGCCACTGTCGGTAGACAGATACTGGGCTAGATGGACCTCTGGTCTGACCCAGTACGGCCTTTCTTATGTTCTTATGATTTGTTATTCATCTGTTTCAACACAGCTATTAACAAGTCGTCAAGGGAGTGAGCAGGGAGATTGAAGTGTTCCCCTATCGGTTTTGTAGTGTTGCGATTTCGGATGTCAGATTTGTGTCCATTGATTCTTTGGCGCAGAGACTGTCCTGTCTGTCCAATATATAAGGCAGAGGGGCATTTCCGGCACATGATGGCATAAATCGCATTGGTGGATGAGCAGGTGAACGAACCCTTGATGGAGTAGCTGATTAGGCCCTGTGATGGTGTCTTTAGTGTAGATATGGGGGCAAAGTTGGCAGCGTGGTCTGCTGCAGGGCTGTGTTCCTGCTTTAATGTTTCTGTTGTTTGATCTGTGGTTGCTGGTGAGTATCCATTTAAGATTAGGGGGCTGTCTGTCAGCGAGGAGAGGTCTGTCTCCCAAGGCGTGAGAGAGTGAGGGATTGTCTTGTAGAATAGGCTGTAGATCTCTGATGATGTGGCGAAGAGGTCTGGCTTGGGGGTTGTAGGGGTGACCTGTGACGTTCTGTTGGTTTTTTTCTTGGGTTTCTCCTGTAGTAGTTGACTTCTGGGTACCCGTCTGGCTCTGTCAATCTCTGTGTGCTCTCTATATCTCGCTCAGATACTCTCAGCTGAGCAGGAGGCCCTGCACACAGCAGAAGCCTTTGATGTGGAAATACCCCTGTTATTTCCCTTTCATGTCAGGCAGGTTTTCTGCTTCTCAGTTAAATGATTCAGCTTTTCTGTCATTTCTGGGTGGCTGTTAAAGATTCGCATCAGCAAAACCATGGACTGGAAGAGCACAGTTCCAGATAATCAGTCAGACAGGAAATCACAGACATGCCATAAAACATCTCAAGCAAGCACCAACCAGGAGACATAGAGAACAACACCTTTCCACCCCTGGAAAATAAGGGGGAGGTCTCTGTCTGGGATGGACCCAGACAAAGGGTGTTACATTCACTTGTAAATGGAAAACCCGCAACCATGGCAGTTCTAAATGCTCATCAGTAGAGATTCCCAGAGGCCAACCAATTTGAGAGGTGAGGCGGGAACAGCTACTCAGACAGGATAAGCTGCATGGAACTTTCAGATGTAAAAATCAGAGCTGTTGCTTGCAGTTTTAACACAAGCCACCTGCCTGTTTTCTGCTCTGTGAATACTGCAGGAAAGCAGTGGGACAGATATATTACATTTATTTGTAGGCATTTCTATTTCATGGCAGTGCTATTACAACTAGAAAGGTATATAAAGCACTGATCACTTAACAACGCTCATCAAAAGCAGAGGCAGTCCTGAAGAGAAATAGGAGAATGCACACTGCGTGCATAGGATCTAGGAACAGAGCTCAGTGAAATTTTTCATCCAAAACTTTTCCAACCCAAAAATGCAGATTTAGCCGACGAAAACATTTCATGAGTGTGTGCCAATTTCAGGAAATTGTTTCAAGTGAAACAAAGACAGAAAAAATAATTCAGAAACATTTAAACAATTCATTGCGACATTATCAAAATGAAACAATCTGATTTTGTGGGCTAGATTCACAAAAGGATTTGGGCACCACTCACAAAACTCAGGAGAAGGTGGAGGCGCAGACTCCCATTCTCTTATAAGAACAGTTACCCAGTGGTTTGAATCCCTGCTCTGGAGCAGGAATGGAAACACGGCTGCTCCCCTCCACAAAGCTTGCCCTAACTCAGCAGTTCTCAACTGCTGTGTCGCGACAGAAAAGTGCGTCGCGGCACATGGCTGAGCATTTCACTGCAACGCCCCACAGCTGAAAGAAAACCTCTGCCACCGAAACAATGCCGGCAGGGGGGGCTTTCTCCTGGCAGTGGGGGTCAGCGCAGCCACCAAATTGCCCTGTGGCGAAGATCAGCAGGGCTTGGTTGAGTTTTGGGGGGTGGCTTTTTTTTTTTTTTGCACCACCACCAAAAGACCCAGGGGCAGCGGCTTTATTTTCGGCAGCGGGGGGCCGGCAGCAGGGTTTGGAAGCAGTCATTTTCTGCAGCGGGAGGGCTCCTCTGTCGGGCAAGGCTGGCCTTGCTGCCAACCACGTCCCGCGGAAAAAAAGGTTGAGAGCCCCTGCCCTATCTAACTGGTTAGAGTCATTCTCCTAATCTCTCTGTGGACCAGTGACTAGCCACGTATTTTATACAAAGTGGAACAGCTTCAGCAGGAGAGGGAGAGATCCATCCTGCGATGCCCTATACAGCCTAGCGGTTAGGGCACTGAGGTAGGAGACCTGGGTTCAAATCCTGACTCTGGAGCAGCAAACTGAACCCAGGTATTCCCCCTCCCAGGCGGATGCCTTGGCTACTGAGTACGGAGAGGGAGGCATCACAGAAAAGTAGGGCCGGAAGGGACCCCAAAAGGTCATTTTTTAGTCCAGCCCCGGTGCTGAGGCAGGATCATGTAAACGTAAACCATTCCTGACAGACGTTTGCCCAACTGGTTCTTAAAAGCCTCTAGTGATGGGATTGTACAACCTCCCTTGGAAACCTACGGCAGAGCTGAACTCCCCTGAGTTAGAAAACTTTTCAGGTAACGAACCCAAATCTCCCTTGCTGCATTCCTTCTTGTCCTACATTCTGTGGACATGGAGAACAGTTGATCCTCACCCTCTTTAGAACAGCCCTTAACATGTTTGAAGACTTATCTGATCCCCCTCCGTCTTCTCTTCTCAAGACTAAATGAGCCATGTTGTTCTCCTCCAATTTGTTCACATCTAGCTGTCACACCTGCCTGCATTGTCTCCTCCTCCTCCTCCGGTTTGGGACTCTAGCCCTGTATTTCCTTTGCTTTTATTCAAAAGGCTACAAATGCTTAAAACCCAACACGTTGTTCAAGACTAAACCAATTTTTTCCAATTCACCAGCAATTCTGGAAAATGTTATTTTCAGCATGGGTTGGGCTGGTTTATTGATTTTGAACTGCCAGTGAACCAAGGAAATCAGTTATTCACCCTGCTCTAGTTAGGAAGGCTGATCTATTGCGACAGTCTTCATTTGTGAGGAGAGACAGGTTTACCTCGCTTGTGCTCTGCCACTCACCAGTGGAACACGTACACAAAGCACACTCCACGCTTCACTTCATAGCACTATTGTTACTAGGACTGAAGGCCAAGGATTCAAGTCATCTAACACACTGCCAGGCAGAAAGGAGCTCCAGCCTTCTAGACACCAGTCTTTGCAGGAGACGCCAGTATCTCGGAGGGCACAGCAGCCTATTAAAAAGATCCTGCTACTTCCAGGGTAGAGCAGGAAGAACTCTGGAATCCAAGCCAATGATCTCCCCAAAAAAGTCATGAACACGCCACCCTGTTGGAGTGAGCACCCAGAGGTCTCCACGTCTGCCTATGCCTATGAATTGATGGTGCCTAACGCATTGCTCTGGAAAGCGTTCTATGATCCCCTGAGTGCGAAAGATGCCAGAGAGAACCAGCCTGGCCTTCAGGACAGTGGGGTAGGAATCACCTATTGACCAGAGGGGGGAGTCCCCTTGGGCTCAGGAAGGCTGTTACAGAATGGACTGATAGACGGTGTTCAGAGAGGGGAACAGCACAGTCGGGAAGGGTGGGCACTAAATAAATTCTCTTCTCAGAGAATTGCTGGAAATGGAAGTGCTGGGAAGATGTGAGGGGAACAGCCAGCTCACGAAACTGGTCATCTTTCAGCAAATCTGAGTGAGGTATCCAGTAGAATGCAGTGGTACAGGAGAAAAGCAGCACACGGACACCGCTCCATTGATCACACCTGCTGCTGTATGTCACCAGAGGCTTCCTGGCTGGCTCCCTGCATTGCATTTGCTCCCCATATTTTGCTACTGAGTGAGAGATGCCTGTTAGAGGGCACATAGATGTTCCTTTCCTGCCCAAGAAAGGAAATTTCACAGGCTGATGACTCAGAGTTTAACTTGGTTTCCGCTATTAACTATAGCCAGGAAACCGCAGAGAGCCTTATCGAGATGGTGAATGACTGGCTGGCAAATCTATGGATCTCAGGAAAGCCGACAGGGAGAGAGTTCAGAGAAGAGGCTGACAAGTGCACATGAAGGTTAGCACTAATTGCACCGCTGCAAATTCACTGCTGGCCCTTAACCCTCTAATCCGTTCATTTCCCCGTTCTTTCTCACCAGATATTTGTCTTCTGCTCTTGCAGGAATGAGATATCCGCTGGCCCACTGGGCTTGGTACTCTCCCCAATTATCCCAGCTAGTCCAGGGGCAGGAAGGGTGAAGGACAGACGTGTAACAGGGCCTTCCCTCCTACTGCTCCACCATGCTCTTCCGAAACAAACCCACGTCCAGCCAGTAGCATCAGAAAAGTCCAGTGGCCTGGCTGCCACAACAGACACGGCTCCTGGGAAGCAACAGGGTCCCATTTACCTCATCTGTGCCCACGAAAATGCCCCTTGCTGGGTCCTCAAAGCTGAATTGCTGGGCTCTTCTGTGCCTGTTACAAGGGGGCACAACAGCACGGTGCATGGAACGACTTACGCGTGCGCTGAACTGGGCAGGGGCAAGAGATGGCTCAGAACTGCGCTGCTGACCGCGGCTGCCAGAGTTTTTAGACTGCAAAGCACTGAAGTGAGCTAAGTGGAAAGTCAGGATTTGGCGTAACAAAAAACCGCAAGAATCCTTCAGTGGAGCAGGCATTTCCCGTGCCCCTCCTGCAGCTCGCTGGCGCACACACGTGCCACCTCACACTGCACAGCCTGAGGCAACAAGCCGCCCAGCCACAGGGCTCGAAAACAGCTGTGCAGCACCTTGAAGTTGCAGCACCTTGCAACTCATCCTCCGCCCTAGGCTTCAGAGCCCCGTGTCGACAGCTGTTTCTAATGGCCCGGGCAAGGAGGCTCGCGGCCCAGGCAGTGTAGAGATCCACCAAGGATACGTCTCCGCACCGCACCCACGCAGGCACGCTCACCGTAGCGTTCAGTGAGTTCGCATGGCTGAGACTCGCCGGGAGAGCACAGCTTGGGGCGGGCCATAGGGGCCCTCCTGGGACCGCGTCCATACGCTCCCTGCCGTGCCACGTGGGTGAAAGCTGGCGTACATATGCCTACCTGGACGCATCGTGGGCTTGCCCTGACAGAGCCACCCGTGCCAGGCCGGACGGGAGAAGAGAGTCTTGGGAGAGGGCAGTCAGGCCGAGAAGGTGCACAGCTGCTTCGGGGGATCCCCCCCTTTGGGCCAAAGGCAGCTATTTGTCCTGAGCCCTCCAAAGGCGAGTGCTACCCACAATTGTGCCGATACCCGTCCTGCTTGGTCCGGGTCCTTCTTGCTGATGGGATGACAGCTGTGCAGAGGGCCAGCTCCACGTGCCCCCGCGCACAAATGGAAGCGCAGCTCTGCTGCTGCCTCTGGAGTGCAGCTGGGATGAAACACCAGCCCCACCTTACACTTACAGCGGGGATGCACTCTGTAATTAATCAATTAATCAATCATTAATCCTCAAGCAAACATTAAGCCCGATTCACAGAGTGCACAGGAGACGGCTCACAGCCCTGTCTCGGTGGGTACACGGGGTGTGTTTATCAATTTTGTTGGTTTAAATTAATACAACTGAGAAACCCTGTTAAGATTCAGGCCACGCAGCCCCTGACCAGCTAACTCTGTACACTGGGATTAGAAAATGTCATCCAGGAGACGGGCACCATCGCTCAGCCAAGAACAAAAATCTAGGCTAGCAGAATGCACTAGAACACAGCCATTCCTGGCTCCCAGCCCTGCGCTTGGTCCGCTAGGCTGCACCACTTTGATGAACGCAGACACCAAGTCCCTCTCCCAGGGCTGACCCAGAGACAGCATTTTTGAGAGCACACGGCCAACCCCACCAGCAGCTGTTCGGGGCAATGGCCCCGTTCGGAGGATGTGACAGCTCACACTGCCCAACCCAAGTGGTAGGAAAAGCCCAGCAAAGAGAGACTCAGGACAGCCTGGTGTGCTAGGCACATAGTTCACCTCCACCCGCTGGCTCAGCCGACCAGCTGCTCTTGGGCACCAATACTTGTGTCTTTTTCAAACAGATGCAATTAAGCTGATACTGCAGCAGGGATACAACTGTCATTTCCTTAGCTTGGCAGCAGGACCCCGGAAACCCCCATTACACCAATCACTGTCAAACGAACACAATTGTAGAACACATAAAAACCTGGTGTGCTTCATGGTGAAATAGAACGCCGCAGAAGGCTGAGCAGTCCCATAAATCTGCTTAGCACTTAACACTGCCGGCTAAATGGCCCCGCTTAATTAGAGCGCTATAACATGACTTTATAGCAATTGCAATACAGTCAAAAATCAATCCCGATGACAGACAAATGGACAGACTAGCATCTCTCTGACCCCACCAGCTGGACCATGCCTTCCAGGCACTTCCTTCCCTCTGCTCTATTGAAGGGACTCCTCTACCCTGGCTGGCTCTGCCCAGATCTCCCATAGGAAGCCACCTCTTCCCAACTCAGCCAGTTCAGCACTGCTTCTTGGTCCTAAGCAAGTAACCCGCAAGTCCTCTGCACACTGCCAGGCAAGAATAT
Source organism: Pelusios castaneus (assembly GCA_007922175.1). Classification (NCBI taxonomy): domain Eukaryota; kingdom Metazoa; phylum Chordata; order Testudines; family Pelomedusidae; genus Pelusios; species Pelusios castaneus. Next base: position 10,695,292 of record ML685805.1, on the reverse strand, counting down.
TTAGCTTCCAAAGTGATGAGGTGCCCAGCACGCCAGTCACCCCTCCATCTCTAGTGCAGCACACAGAGCTGCACCTGCAAACAACGTACCCCCTTTTCTACTTCCAGTCCTGGACAGTCAGGGCCAGGCGGCCATCACCTGCCCAGCTGTTCTCCACGGGAAGCATCTTGTAGCCAGGCTGGAGCCGCAGACAAGATGCAGCTTTACAACCCACACTAATCTTTGTCGATTACGCGACAGTATTTGATCTCTAACCAGCTTCAAATTGAATCAGGACAGAATCATCAGTATAAGAACCACCCGCCTCAGCCTCAGTTCCTGCACTGGGGGGGCGCCGTGCATTTCATAGTGGCCTTCTCCCCCATAATGAACAGGAAAAGTAAATTAGATTCCCAGCGAAGGGTATATTTATACAATTTCATTATGTACCCATGAGTGAGCCTGGCTTTCACGGAGATAAAAATGAGCTCTCAGCAATGCTCATGTAAATAAATGGAGTGATTTAACAGCTTCACAAGGAGCGTGAAAGCGGGACTGAGCAACGTCAAAAACGGAGACTAAAAAGCAAACTTCCAAAACCTAGCTCTGAACCACACAGTGCCTCCCACAAAGCTGGGCTCAGCTCCCTCCGCCCCTCACACCCCGCGGCAACAGAATAATCCGTCAACAGGAGTGAAGTCAGAGGGCTGTGCAGAGATGGAGGGTGATTCCCACATCCTCAGCCATGCTCACAGATAGATACCTGCAAATTCTTCACCCTCTTTAGCTCATAACTGGCTCTTGGAAGTTTAAACGTCACATTCCTTCCCCTGCATGCTTCACTGTTCTCCAGCTGGCCAAGTCAGCTCAAAGCCCCCTGGCTCTCTCTTGCTCTGTCCTCTAATGTGTGTAACGTGCGCCACTCAGGCCCGCACCGTATGCATTTGTTGGCTGCCACTTCGGGGAGCAAGGAGCACTCCTATTTTCCATTGTGAGGTTGGGGTTTTCCCAGGACATGGATGGTCTGCAGGCTGCTCCCCGAAAACGTTTAACTCCACCCCAGGTGTAACTAGCTCAGAGCACAACAGCCTCCCTGCTAGGGAATGGAGTCAGCGACTTCTGGTTCTCATCAGACTGGGAACCAAGGCTGTATTTCCCACTCTGCTGTGCCCATGTAGGGATCCCCTGCTCACATGGACTGCACCGGGAGAGGAGGGTGTTCTTCGCCTCGGAGGACATGGCCCTAATGATCCTGGGGAAGTCACTTCACCCCCTGCATCTCAATCTCCTCTCTCCCAACAGAAAGATGGGGTTAACAAGACTTACCCAACCCTGCCCTGAGGCTTAACAGAGTGCAGCACTTGCGACCCCCTGGCCTCCCAGCACCAATTAGTCATAGGAACATCAGAGCAGCCATATTGGGTCAGACTGATGGCCCATCTAGCCCTGTCTTCCTTCCTTAAACAGGGACTATGGATTTTTCTCGCATTACATCAAGTGAATTGACCTCCCCCCTCCTCTATGTGCTGTTCCCCAGTGTTTTGAATCCTAACACCTACTTTGATTTGCTGTTACAGCCTGACCTGATGCTATGTCATACACTCCCCTGCATTTAATTTCCTCCCACTCTGTAACTTTCCTATCTTCAAAGCGTCTGACGAAGTGGGATTTTCTCCCACGAAAGCTCATGCGATTAATAAATCTGTTAGTCTTTAAAAGTGCCACAAGACTCTGTTGTCTGTCTTCCTTCAGTAACTGCTGCCAGATGTTTCACAGGGAATGAACAGATCAGGACAATTGCCGAATGGTCCATTCCCAGCTTCTGGCAGTCAGAGATTTGGGGACACCCAGCACATGGGGCTGAAATAATGGCTAATACCTGTCCTCCAAGAACTTACCTCATTTTCTTTGGAGCCCAGCTCGACATTTGGCCTTCACAACATCCCCTGGAAACGAGGTCCACAAGTCGGCCATGCATTGCGTGAAGAAATGCTTCCTCGTGTTTATTTCAGACCTCTGATTGCTAAGGGCACTGGCTGGTCCCTAGCTCTTGTGTTATGTGAAGGGGTAAATGGCAATTCCTCACTCACCTTCTCCACACCAGTCATGACTGTATAGGGTCCCCCCCCAGTCGCCTCTTCTCTGAGCTGAGCAGCCAGAGATCTTTCTAATCTCTCCTCCCACAGAAACTGTTCCGTGCCCCTAATCATTTTTGCTGCCTTTCTCTGCACGTTTTCCAAAATCTGAACTGCTCACAACCCTCCAAGAGTGGGCGTACCCCAGATCTATACAAATTTTCTGCCTTTCCTGAGTGGTAACTGCTAATTTAGACCCCAACATTTGGGATGTACACTTACAATTATGCTTTCCAATACGCATGCCGAGGAAGAATGTCACCTGCCGTTCTGTTGCCCAGTCACCCCTGCCTGGATCGCCTCTGGTGCCTTTTTTAAAGATCAGCATAGGATAGCTCTCCTTCAGTGAGAAACCGATGTAAGCGACAGGTCACACACCACACTTAGTAGTTCTGCAATTTCGTATCCAAATTCCTTTAGAACTCTTGGGCGGACACCGGCTGGTCCTGATGCCTTATTACAGTTACATTTATCTATTTGTTCCAAAGCCTCCTCTACCAGCACCTCAATCTCGGACAGTTCTTCAGATTTGTCACCTAAAAGGAATGGCCGGATGGAGATCTCCTCCCACATCCGCTGCAGTGAAAAATGCTGCAAAGAATTCATTTAGCGTCTCTGCAATAGCTTTAGGACCTCGACTGTCCAGTGGCCCCACTCATTGCAAACTTGCTCTTCGGTTTTGTCTTCATTTTGCATTCTTTTTTGGCCTGCCTAATTATACTTTTACATCTCATTTATCAGATCTTACACTCCTTCCTATTTTCTTCACTAGGATTTGACTTCCATTTATTAAAAGGTGTCTTTTCGTCTCCACCCGCCTCTTTTACTCTGCTGTTTAGCAATGGTGCCTTTTTGGTCCTCTTACTATTTTTTTATTTGGGGTATACATAAAGATTGAGCCTCTGTTGTGGTGTTTCTAAAGAGTTTCCATGCAGCTTGCAGGCATTTCACTCTTGTGACTGTTCCTTTTATTTTCCATTTAACAGGCCTTCCTTAGGAATGGGGGGGTCTCTCTCCAGGAGGTGCCTCCTTGCTGTGAGAGAACCCCACGGATCATCTCCCTGGTCTCCAGCCTCATGGGCTCCTTCCTCAAGCCTTTCATCCTCCTCAACAGCACAGAGGCTGTCAGTCTGGGGCTGGGCTCACTCTGTTATAGCCTGGAAAGTCTCATCTATGTTCCTCTCTGCATTAACTGCTCCAGGGCAACCACTCTGGTTTCAGAAGCCCATACTTGGTCTCGGAGGGCCATGAGCTGCTTGCAATGAATGCACACAGGCATGCTCTCCATGCAATGCACTGGACAGTGCCTATATTGCTGCAAGACCTCTGCCTGTCTCCGTTTTGTTCTTTGAGGAGTTTTTTATGCTTGTTCAGTGGGTGGCTCCTGTTGGCATAACGCAAATGGCTTATGGTGAGAACATGGATGTAACCAACCCATCTCAGCAAGAGTCACTGTAACTCCTAGTGCTCCTCAGCCAAGCCAGCCGACACCAGCCCAGATCCCCTCCCCTGCCCACAGACTGCAGAACAGCCTCAGACAACCACTGATCACAAGGGAGAGCAATAAAGATCAAAGGATTAACCTCTTTGAACGTGAGTCCAATGCCGCAGCATCAGGTAGAAAACCTCTTCGTTTGCCTGCTTGGGATAGGACGGATTCAAAGGCCCAGGGCAGTTCTTGGCCACTGGCCTGTTAACGCACCTGCAGTGAGATCCTCTCCCCGCTCAGGTAAGAGCATGAATACTTGTGCTTCTTTTTCTTCCCGCTATATAAATATTTCTCCTGCTAATTAATGTGCTAGCCCCAGCTCACTCATAAACCCCCCTGCTCCAGCCGGCTGCCCTCCCCCCAATCCAACCACCACAAATTCTCCATGGAAGAACACACCCTTTCCCCGCTGCTCCGGAGAAGGGACCCACTGGAGTCAGAGTCCAGTTAAGGAAGTGGTGGTGGCTCCATGTGGGAATCTCTCTGCTTTTCCCCTTTACCAATAAGCTGGGAGGAACAAACGATATTACAGCCCAGCTTCAGAACAGAAAAGAAATGGTTCCTCCTCCCTGTAAAGAGAAACACTCCAGACTCCGGGTTATTTTTATTTCTGCACTACGAAGTTAGGTTAGTGTCACCAGAAACAAAAATTCTAGGCTGTGGGCAACAGTGGTGTAAACACAACACCGGGAGCCAGGACCTTCCATCCTGACACTGCCTCCCATTGCAGCTTGGGGCAAGTCATTCCTCCCGTCTCTGCCGCCCTTTGGAGAGCAGCTGGAACAGTAACTCGCGGGAACAGCTGTATGCAGGGAGCGGTGCGGAGGGAGCTGGAAGCTTTCTGAGAACTGACCTCTTCATTTAAAGCACCCTCTGACTGTGAGGGAAGCACCTGCGCGGCTGCCACACCCCATGGCGAAGGAGGTCAATGAGATCAACTTGTGCTGACCCTGCCTGACACGACAAAGCTCCCTTTCTTCCAGCCGGCTGACTCCCGCTCTCTGCCTGATTTTCCTTCCAACCAATTTCACCAAACCCAGAGGGAAACTCTTAATTCCTTCCTCCAAGACAAGCTGTTTAATCAGCTATTATCCAATTCGGCTGAAGATGAAACCGCGGCTTGCTTTTCATGTTACTTTTTCAGCCTTTCTGTGCCTTTGAAGCTGCACTGTGCGTCCTCACCTCGCGAACCGACTCTCACATGGGAGGAGGCCAGCCAGCTCTGAGCGCGCCCACGCCCAGGATTTAGAGCAGGAATTTCTCAGCTTTTTGAAGGTTATCTGCCTCATGACGGCTCTCCCCCCCTTTTTTTAAATCAGCTTTCGCAGGAGGTCAGATACTCCTTGGGCCTCTCCAAACACACCCAGCTGTTACAGGCAACGTACCCGTCCTGGCACAGTCAGACCAGCCTAAACCAGCACTCCGTGGGACGGAGCTGCCGGAAGAACGAGCTGGCCCTGAGCTGGCATGAACAGAGCAGAGCTTTATCTTCTTTTCTGACATGAGAGAACCCGTTCTAGCGGAGGGAGCCTGCTGGGACACGGCTTCTGCAGTCCCTGAGTTCCTGCGCTGGCTGGGAAAGTGACCTGGCCGCTTGTGTGCTCCATTTCCCTGGTGGCCAACGCCCTCCACCCTGTGAGCTTGAGGATAATGTACTTAGAGAGCACTTTGGCAAGACGCCTGATTCAGAGGAGGAGCTCCCTCCCCGCCACAAAGAGCAACCACCAATGCACTGGCAGACAGCCCTTGCACTCAGTCTTCCCCAAAAGGCATCAGGGAGGGAGAGAGGGGCTTTTCCTAGGGATCCTCTCTGCCTGCCTGCTGCAGGGCTTTGCTCTGGTGGCAGAGTTTTTCCTACTCAGAGTGTTTTCATAGCCTCTTGTCTGCACCTTTACCTTGAATACTATGGGAAAATAAATGTGCAGGAGAAAGTGTCAGTTCAGAAGCCACTGAACACGGCTTACAAACCTCCTGCGAGCCCAGGAGCCTGACAGCGTCTTCTACTTAACAGGAAGAATTACTGAGCAGCCTTGACGAAATCTCTGCTCCTGCTCTCTGCATGGGGGGACCCGAGGAACTCGCCCCATAAAAGGACACAGGCTGATTAAAGCTGATTTATTCTCAGAGACCTTAATACACAGTGAGAGCACCTAGTCTGAAAGTCATCTTTAGAATACTTGCCTCTCTTCATGGCCCCCTCCCTCCTCCGCCCCCCACATTTCCCTATGTTCTCAGGCTGTAATTCCTCACCAGCAGTCCCCACTCCTTCCCCATTCACTGACTGCTCCCCTATCTGTGAGCAACACTCTTCTCACTCCCGTCCCTGTCCCCAGGCAACGGTCCCTGGTTTCCTAGGGAGCCTCCTCGACAGCTACAGCTCAAAAGAACTAGGAGCGAGTGAGGTGATTTTATTTCTGACCAAGCCTTTGAAATGACTCCCCATCCCCGAGGAGCCCATCCTGGCTTCTATACCGGCCCGTACACACTGGATTAGGTCTGGGTTGTGCTAAGACGCTCAGCAAAGCTGATGATTATGTCATGTATCTCACTATCAGGTCTTACTGCTTTTATCCAAAGAGCTTCTAATGAGCCGGGATGCAACCTTGGCAGACCTGCCTGGCTCAGCTTTCCACTTTACGTTTACTTCTGCACTTTTAGACCCCCTTGACTTCTGGTCCCCAGGCCGCAAGCATTCAGGATCTCTTTCCTTTATACCTCCAACAGGAATGAAATGCATGACCTGACTGCTTTGCAATGAGCCCACTGTGTGTGTCTGATCTAAATAATGGCCAGCTCATTTTTAAACATAATATTCTCACCAACTACCAGCTGCAAGCAGGCTCCTCGATTGCTGGAATCCCACACAGCCCCCTGGAGGATTAGCCAATGATTGTTCACTCTTCCCTTCGATTTGAGAGAAGGAGAGGTATGTCAGCTCAATAGTAATTAGAGTGAACTGCAGCTTTTAAGCAGTCGAAGCTCATGTTACCACTGAGACACAAGAATGATCTAATCAGACACCGGGGTCAGACAACCAAAAAAATCTTTAAGGCGATCATAACAGTTTGTATCTGCTAGGAGATTAGGGCTGCCCTACCTGCCTGAATCCTAAAGGCAGGCTTCGGTGGGTCTGGCTGGATGACAAGTGGAGGGGTAATCTGCCTCTTCCATCATGGACACAGCAGTTAGAGAGAGAGAGAGAGAGAGAAACGGAGAACCAGCTACTGTGGCAAGACAAGAAATTCACCAGGCAATAACGGGAATCAGCAAATACTCTCTTCCACGTGATTTCATCCAGAGGAGGAAACTGGCCAGCATTACAGGCACTGCCTCGCACTCATCCTTCCCTCCTAAGCCACATGTGCTCATGTCCATGGCTCGGCAAAAGTCATGACTAACTTCCTGAGAGGGCAGGGGAGCGCAGAGATCTCCACCAGCCAATCTCGATAGATTTAGAGGACATTTGGGGAAACCCAGATGTTATAGTCTCACTGTGTGATTGATGACGGCACTTGTTCTATTCCACACATCTCGGGAGAATGTTCAACACAACTTACTAAATAGCAGGTCCAAAGAAATGCATCAAACATTTTTAAAGAGCCGACAGAGGCATTTTCTGTACCATTTATATTGATTTTCAACAAGCCTTGGAGCATGGGGAAATTCAGATTAGAAGAAGTCATGCAGTATCCATTTTTATAAGGGGTAAACGGGATGACCCCCGTCATTAAAACCTGCCAGCTTGACATCAATCCTGGGCAAGATAACAGAATGGCTGATACAAGACTCAGTAAATACAGAATGAAAGGAGGGAAATGTAAATAATGTAAATCAATATGGGTTTATGAGATAGATCCTGTCAAACTAATTATTTTTTTTTTTGGATGAAATTACAAGTTTGGTTGATAAAGTTAACAGTGCCAATATAACAGACTTGCGTAAGGAGTCTGACTAGGTATCATGTGACTTTTCTATTCAAAACTGGAATGATATAAAATTAACACATTTATTGGACCATAAACTGGCCGACCGGTCTCAAAACATAGCTGTAAACAGGGAATTGTCCTCTAGTGAATGTGTTTCCAGTGGGGTCATGCAGGGATTAGTTCTTGGCCCAAAACTATATAATATTTTTATCAAAGACCTGGAAGGAAACAAAATCGACCCGAAGTCTGCAGCTGACACAGAAACAGGGGGAGTGAGCGGGAAATAATGAAGAGGACAGGTTACTGACTCAGCACAAACTGCATTGCTTAGGAAACTGGGTGCAAGCAAATAATGTGCATTTTAACATGGACGAAGGTAACTAAGGGTCCAGGAAGAAAGAATGCAGGCCATACTTACAGAATGGGAGAAACTGTCTGGGGAGCAGGGGCGTTGCTGGATAACAAAAAGATCCAGGGCTGTGGCCCCCAGCCCACTCCCTGCTAGCCCCACCCCCCAGGCCACCCCTCCCGCCCCCTGCTAGGTCCCACCCCCTGGCCAAGCCACTAGGCCCCTCCCCCAGTTCACCCCCCCCCCCCCCCCCCCACACACACACACAGAAACAAACCCACACCCCATGCTCCTCTCCATTCTGGGTTGCAATACAACTCCTTCATTCTCATCTGTACTCAGAACTATAACAGAAGCAATCTTTCTTCAAAAGTCAGAAGGACACACAAAATGTGTCTCCCTGTCTGATAAGGCACAACATCCCCTCCAGGTTCCCGTGGCTGAATATCAGGAGCCAGGGACCTCAGCAAACAGGAGTGGGAAGAAGGGTGGTGGAGCAGGAGAGTAGGGAGCAGGGGAAGGGTGGCAGGGGAGCAGTGCAGCTGGATGGTGGGCACCAGGAAAGGCAGCACAGAAGCTGTATTTTCCCAGGCTGTTCCAGCCCTGGGCCACACACCTGAGCATGCCGCAAGGGAGGAAATTGAAAAAGGCTCTGGCCAGGTCCCAGCTTTCAGGTGCAGACAAACCAGGTGGAGGAAGTTGGGGAATTCACACGGCAAGCAGGTAGACGGCCTGGGGCTTCCAGTGTGGTGCCATGAGCAGTGTCCCACCAAACTAGCAGACCCAGCCAGCCAGGCTGCCGGCCTGTGCCTCCCCTGCAAATAGCCAAAGAGAAGACAACAGAGTGAACTGAAGAAAAGGCAGAGAAGGCTGCTGCACTGTTCCCTACTCTCACCCCACAGCTCCTGCCAGGCTCCCAATCCCTCTCCTGGGGAAACAAAGCAGAAAGGACAACAGCCAAAACCGAGTAATCCCGCTCTTATAGGAAAGGCAGAGTCCAAACTAAAAACGCAGCATTATTGGGCTGACAGTAATGGGGACAGAACTGAGGGGACAGGGGTGGAGGGACAGATCCTGCACCAGGGCCAAAATCATCTTTTCCAGTACCTGTCAGAGAGAGGGCAACCCTAAATTGTCACATACTCACACCCTAGGATGGGCAGGGGGAACTCAAACATCAACTCCATTTCCTCCAGTCACCCTCCACCCCCTACTTAATTGCAAACAAACAAGAAAACCAAAATTTCAAAGCACAGAATAACTTTTAGGTGCACAATATGGTGCTGGGCTGCAGATTTATCTTTATAAATAAGGCCAGCATTGGCACCCCCAGCTGGGGGATGATCCCTGGGCCACTCATCCCCCAACTGACCTCACTGCATGGGGAGGAGGGGCGATGCCCAGCCGGATTGATGGACCTAGGCCCAGAGGGGGTCCCTGGCTAGATGAGAGGGATAACCCCACCTCACACTTGCCACCTGGGCCAGGGGAGAGCGCAGAAGGGCTGTGATCCCCAGCCCGCCTGTCATATGTTGCATAGTGGGGTATGATCTGTATAACTTTGCTTTTCTCTCCTGCCTTGTAATTGTGTGGTGGTTTGACGAAAAATGTGCCATGCAAGCAAGGTTCCTTTCTGAATGCTTATAAACATGCTCTGCATTATTATGGTATCATGTTTCCTGCATCATCACATGTATGTGTGTATAGATCAATAGATCTGAAACATCCCAGGTATTCCATATGGCTCTGGGTAGAGTGTCTCTCTCTCAGCATGAAAGCTGATGAGATTGGATACATGATAAAAGATAATGTAAATAGTCCACTGTGGCTTTTTCAACACATGCCAAAATGGAAGCACATAAAATAACATGATTTCTAGCAGGTAAAAATAAGCTTCACCTGCCACCCTGGAGAAGGGGGGGGGGGGGGGGGGAAACAAACCCAAACCTACAATTTGCTGCTGCTCTGGCTGGTCACCAACCCATGGGGCAGGGGATGATCCCCAGCCTGCTCCCCAGACCCACTGGACTGACCTGGGGATTGATCCCCTGCTCTCAACACCTCCCCACCCACCACCCCCAGCACCTCCAGGTTCCCCCCTCCCCACACACACAGTACTTACTGGTGCTGTGTAGAAGAAGCTGCTCCTAAATAAAGCAGGGTGCAGAGGAGTCAGCTGCAGTGCTGCATGGCTGAGCCAGTGCAGCCGGGGAGAGAGAATTTAAAGTTCCCTCTTCTCTCCCTGCTAGTGACTGAGCTACACTGCAGCAGGCTCCTTCCCAGCTTAGCTCCACCTCCCCTGCAAACAGCCTGTCTGCTCATGTGCCTGCTGGGGAAAATAGATCCCGGGCTCAGACTAATCTACCCGGGGCCGACGCCCTGTGAGCCCAACGGCTACGACGCCTGTGCTGGGGAGCAGGGACTCCGAGAAAGTTTTGGGGTTGTGGTGGATCATCTGATGAATACAAGCTCTCGTGTGACCTGTGGCCAAAAGAGCTAATGTGACCCTGGAATACATAAAGAGGGGCATCTTGAATAGGAGCCAAGAGATTTTTTACTCCATATTTGGCGTGGTGCTACCCTGCTGGAAACCTGCATACAATTCCAGTGCCCACAATTCAAGGCGGACATTGATAAATTGGGGAGGAGAAGAGCCACAAGAATGATTAAGGCATTAGAAAACCTGCCTTCTAGTGTTAGACTGAAAGAGCTCCTTCGAGGTAGCTTTACAGGGAGAAGGTTACAGCGTGACGTGATCACGGTCTGTAAGAACCTACATGCAGAACGAATGTTTAATAATGAACTCTCGAATGTAGCAGAGAAGGGTCTAAAATGATCCAATGGCTGGAAGCTGAAGCTAGACAAATTCAGACTGGAAATAGGGCATACATTTTTACCAGTGCGGATAAGTAACCGTTTGAACAATTTATCAAGGGTGGTGGTGAATTTTCCGTCACTGACCAATTTTAAATCAAGACTGGATGTTTTGGGGAAGCTCTAGGCTTGTGCTGTACATGAGATGACACCAGATGATCACAAAGGTCCCCTCTGGCCTTGGAGCCTATGAATCGTTGGCCAACTGGCATGGGACAGAGCCCGGGATGCCAGGGATCCCCCTTCCTGGTGCAGCTGGGGCCGGGACTCCTGCCCTGAGCCGGGGGGGAGGTGCAAATGTGGCTTGGCCCCTTGGTGCAAGACACCCTCAGTACACCATTATGGTACAGAACCAAAATACAGACAAATGTCCTATTCTCACCCATTGGCTGCCCTGGACCACACTCAGGGATGCGTCGGAGCAGCAGAAGGAAGTGAGCTGCTCCTCTGACGACAGCCAGACAGCAAATCCCGACGAACAGGCAAATTACAGCCTGGGAGGCTCAGCTCCACAACTGTGTGGGGAGGCCAGTACAGGCGGCAAGCCAAGAGCAGCTTCTCCCATGCCCCACGGGGGCCAGGCAGAGGAGGGCCACTGGGCAGATGGGCCTTGCCCTGACAGTTCTGGGGAGCAGCGGCCAGAGCTGGGGGTGAGGTGAAGCAAAAACCCCCAAGAGCGAAAGAAGCGACTGAAGAAGAAACGTTCTTGGAAAGGAAAAGAATGGGTCTAGGGGAGATTGCGGAGGGGTTCCTATTTCCTGAGGGTCCCAGAGAAAAGTCCTGCTCAGCAGATATCGCCTGATTCCCTGGCTCGGTTCCCTGTGCAGCACTGCCTGGTGCTGGAGGCAGTGGAAGGTGCTGGGTCCTGGGCGGAGGGCTGTATATCGCTGTTTGTCTGGCAGCGTGCAGAGGGAGCTCAGGGCCCAAGTGGACAGCAAAGAGTCAAGAATGAACGGGAGGGTCACCCTGGCCACCTGATTGACCAACCAAGGAGCCAAAATGGAAAGGCCCCTCCAGACAGAGCAAGCCATTGCTCCGCGCAGCGAGAAGAGGCACCCGCAAACGTCCACACTGCTCATTGGCGACAAATGCACAGCCTGGACCGCCTTGGCACACAGGCCCTCGCCGAGAGCGTTCCATGCACAATTAAAAGCGAATGTCAGCGAGACAGGAAAAGAAAACAATTCACTGTCTCCTGCCTCCCCCCCAACTCCTCACTCTTTTACTCTGAGGCCTTTAATCTACTTTTTCCCTTCTCTGAATCAAGCAGGGTGCATGTTCAGCTGAGCTGGATGCTACAGATTAGATTGCATCTGTCTGGATATAAATAATTTACTGCTTGATGGTCAGAGTGAATTTAATTAGTTCTTGTTCTCCTGATAGAATCAGCCCACCGCTGCTGAAGCATTTCACTCCGAATTAGGCTGAAAAGGACTAACAAGACAATGCTAATTTTACACACACAGCATCCACCACAGCCTCTGAGCATACAGTGACTTTGCACAGAAAGCCTCCAAGCACAGATCCAAGGTCCTGGGTGCCCAGGGTGGGCAGGGAAAAGGGAACCTAGGACATCCCAGGAAGGAGGGCTGGATGGACACATCACCGCAAGGCAGAGAGGGAAGGACACTTGCACTCAATTACATCAATGCATTTTCTTCCCCGTTTACGTTAACCCTTGCTCCCAGCCACCGTGGGCAGCAAACACAAGGCGAGGGGCAGGGAGAGCCCCGTGGGCTCAGCGTCAATTCCTCAGCAAGGAAAGCATTTCAGATGGCAGAGCTGCCCTTCATAGAGACGGATTCTGCTGCCTGCCAAGCCTCCATCTGCCTGGCAGAAAAGGAATCCCAGACTGGTTCCCAAGTCCCAGGGCTCAGCCAGCCGCCACTCTCCCCCTTCTGCCCGAGCTAGGAGAAACTTGCGGGGAGGGTGACAGTTACAGGAGAGCCCTGAAAACCAATACTCCTGTCATGGGGGGTGAGGGTCGGGGAAAGAGCCTGACAGACAGGTTGGGGGTGGGACGGTCTCCAGAATATCCAGGCCAGTTAGTCAGCCGCAAGCAGGGGATGCCCCGTGGCTAGCTCAGGATGGGATGCACCCCGACCCCAAACACATGCTGGCCCTGTAACAAACAGGGCGGCCCTGTCGGGTGGGAGCTACACCGCACCTCCTCTCATTAGCCCCAACTAGAGTAAAAACCCAGGGACCAGCTCTGCAGCATCTCCAGCCCCCAAACCCACAGGGGACCCCCACCTTCATGGTGTGCTTTAAAACCGGGCCAAAAGCAATCTACCTAGTCTGAACAGCCACCCCTTTCCGCTCCCCGCCTTCTGCCTGCCCTGCCCCTCCACAGCAGGTGCAGGAGGAAGCCTGTCATTCACCATCAGAGAGGCTACAAAGGTTCAAAGCAAAAAGGTGAAAAGGAAATAAACCCCATGGCATCAGCTGTCTGTCCCTCCGTCTGTCAGAGGCAGAGAGGAGCGAGTGCTCACACCTGCACTCCATGCCTATCCCCCACAGTCCCAGTTCTTGGTTGTTCCTACTGTAAGTCCTAAAATAAAACCTTGCAGCATCTTCTCTCAATCCTTTACGCCTGTGGCTTCCTTCCCCTCCCTGGGAACCTACCCCGCTACACAGCGCAGACAGGGTCACGGCCCCGGACAGAACAGAGAGGTTTCGGGGTCAGATTTCACAGCCCCTTGCCATCCACAAGGTCCCTGACACAGGAACGGGAACCTAGAGAGACGGCAACCTCTCTCACCACCAATGCTGCTAGACAGACGTCCCTGCCAGGAGGAAAGGATGGAACTACAACACCCCAACATCCAAACCCTTCCACGGCCACATGACAATGCACACAAAGCCGCAGCACAAACACCGAAAGAACCACATCTCCCCCTCCAACCCGCCGTCCACTCCGGCTCGCCCTCTCTTTAGCGAGGCAGCTCTGGGACCATCTTGACCACTTGAGGCCTGGTTTTACACCGGGGGGGGAGGGTGGCTTGAAGCATCTTCTGGTGACGGGGTCCAAGCTAGTACCCTCGAGACTGCCAGCTGTCAGGGGTGCTAGGTTGGTTCCCTGCACGCTGCAGGAAGTGCTGGGTAGTAATACTGGATCACTGGCTCATCTGTGCAGAAGGCTCCCATGGAGGGTCCCTGAAGCTCTTGTTCCATCACTCCCGCGGTTTAAGGACAGTGGGACCTGGGGTCACACACACACTAATGAATCATCTCCCTCTGCCTCCGGGCCTAGGGCTTGGACAGCGCGGCTGGCTCCAGTTAAAAGTGGGGTTGGAAAAAGAGCTTCTTTGCTGCAATTCAAACAAGACACAATCTAGGTTATAGGAATGGGTTGGGTAGCCGCAAGCAACAGGAAAACCTCCTCCATGTCAAGGGCTCCCCGAGAGGAACCCCAGAGTTCCAGGATGTCCAGCAAGCAGCTGTAGGCAAGAGTGCTCATCACATCCCTTCACCCCACAACGGTTGGTACGGGGAATTGACTTAAATCAAAGTGATTTATATCACTGATTTTAATCACAATTTAGATCACCAAGCAGCAAACCTTGATTTTGATCTGGTTTTGTATTTGTTCTTTCTTGCTTTTTCAACTCTCGGACAGTTTCTCAACTTTGACTGAAATAGTGCAAATGAGAAAAGAACTTTCTGCACCAGCTAGTTAAACTGAACCCTAAAGTAATTGGGGCAACAGCTTTTCTGCACAATAGAAACTAAACACTACTTCCATGTGGCAAATGTAAATAGCAGCATTCTCTCTACTGCGAAGGTGAGGCTAATATTACTTCATGTAGCACACGACACCGTGACATATTTATAAGCCTGAGTTGACCTCAAAAGTTATAGATTTCTCCCCATGATTGTGTATAGAATTAAAGAAGCAGCCCCCTTTAATTTATTAAAATTGGCAAAGGGCTCACGTATGCAGCATTTCTATTTCATTTTAACAAAGTTTAGGCTTTAACAAAGGTTTTTCTTAATTTCAAATTTAACTTTTAAACACTTTTTGTTTTGTTTTTTTAAAAAAAATGTATTTCGTTTTTTTAACGTTTGACGCAGTTTTTATCCACCCTGCATATGGAGATTTCAGGTCTGTCCACTCATCTGCCGCACCACACCTGCCAGGCACCCCAGGACAGCCTGCAGGGAGTAGCCAGCCCGTGCCGCTGGACACAGGCACCGCACACAGATTTAGGAGCTGCTTTTCCACAGACATGATAGATGGTAGGCAGAAGGATGGAAGGCAACTGCAAAGCCCTTTCAGTCCCTGTAATGTATCTCATCATGTTTTCCCTTCTCTTTATAATTAGATGCTGTTTCTTCGCTAAGGACTGTCTCTCATTGACCGTAATGCTTTACTGATCCTGTCTCCCTCCTCTGACCTACCCTGTCTCCACCACGATTTATGCCGCACATTAGTAATCAACCAAGGTTTTCTCTCCTGCCGATGGTGCGCAAAGACTCTCCATGGATGCCCGCGAGCTCTGGTGCTGCAGCTGTGCCCGAAGTCCCAGATATCCCGGCTCTGCTCCAGCACTACTTTCGTCGCTTCAGTGGCGGCAGAAGGGCCAGTGACAAGGACTCAGCCCACAGTCAGCAGCTCAGTGCCGTGGAGCCTGGCAAGACCCTTCAGGCGAGAGAGAAAATCCATGGCAAGTTCAAGCCTTGCAGGGAAGGAATCGTCTCCAAGGCTGCCTTGATTCTCAGTCTGCGGACGTCACGACGGACACTGATGCCCTTCTTCAGGCCAAGATGCCTTTGGCTCTTGCAACCTGTGCTCAGTGCAAGCAGAGAAAGCCAACCACAGGAATTATTCCCCAGGCAACGAGCAGCTCCACTCGTGAACTGGACACGACGTCACCTAGAAGGAGAGTGTGACACTCCAGACAGATTTTCCTTCTGTTGCACTTTGCTCGCCTACCTGTTCATGCAGAATTCACTTAGCTAATTCTGTCTCCTTTTAAAAGCACATTTAGTCTTCCCTGTAGGCCTCAGCTGGTGGCAGAGAGTGGCCCAGTCTGCCCTCCAAGCTGTGCTCAGATGTGGACACACATGGGAATGGATGATTTTCAAATATTGGCTACTTTTATCTTTGACATGCAAATTTTCTGCATCTTCACCTGTTCCCCACCCTGAGGACAGTTCCGACTCCTCAGGAGAGTTCACCACCACCACAGGAGATAGGAAATGGCTGAAAAAAAGTTACCTGTCATCTTAAAAAAAAATGATATTTTAACTTTTCTAAATGCAAACTCTTGCCTCTGGGCAGAGACTAAGCATGGGAGAGTTCAGACAAAGATGAATGCGTTAAAAAAATGCATCATGCACTGAAAACAAGGAGCTACACAGCAAATTATTTTCCATCTTCACCTGAGGTGTTTCCTGCAAGCCATCGCTACCCAGAAAGGGGTCCCTGACCAAGGTTTTACTGCATGCACGCCCCACGACAAGCCGTGTTCAGTAAGTCTCAGCCACAGCTTTCAGAACAAGGGGCAAAAGAGAGTCTGATCTGGAGTGAAATCAGGCGCCACTAAACCAGTGCTGATTCCTATCAATCCCAACCAACTAATAACTCTTAGAAGAGAGCAGACTCCACAGCACCACTGCCGAGATGCTAACAGGCTAACTTTCGCTCCTCTGCTCCTCCTCAGAAGATTCCAGCTCTGAAGCCTGTGGTGTCCAGCACCTAGCATGTCACTATCAATCCTCAACCAAAGCCAGCTGCAAATGGCCACAAATCCCCTCCAAGCCCTTTCCTTAGTGTGGCACAACCCACACCCTTCCTCCCTTCCAGACTAGCTGTTGGCAGCCGTATACTGTGGCAACAGACGCCAATAGGGGAACCTAGACAGACAGACAGCAGCCACATGGCACAGAGTTATCCAGGGTTGCAGGAGACATGGGAAATGGAAGCACCAGCTCCAAAACTCACTGCCATCTCAGTGGTTTTTTTAGTACTTTACTTATTCCAGTGGATTTCAACCCCCTGGGGTCCAGAGATTATGCCTACGCTTTCCAAAGGGGTCTGCGGTCATTCAAATGTTTCAGGGTCCACAAATGACGGAAGGTTGAGAACTGCTGGCCTATTTTCTCAAATGACTGAGATGTGCAAATAAAAGTCCTTGTGCCACCGCGATCTTCGTTTCTGGCTATGTATGGAAGTCGGCGCGGGTCAGTGAAAGGAAGCTATGGAACACCGTGTGATCCAGGGCAGAAGTGTAGTAGCCACATGCTCAGAAAACGAGACTGCCTGAAATACAGAGGAGGAGGGGCGAGCAAGCAGCATATGAAATGGTGCTGGGAAGAAGCAGGCTGAGCAGGGAGAAGGAACCCTCAGGACTGAAGCTGGAACTTGATGGAATTATTTGGTGCCAGAAGGAGCTGAATTCTGAATCTCAACCGCTTTCCCCAATTCCCCCGAAAGTTACCCACTACCATGACACCCGAGCAATTCAGCTTCGCCCCTTCTACCGTGGCGGCCAGGGCTCTCAGCAGAATGGGAACCTGGACCTACAACAAGCCAAAGTCCCTGCTGTCTGCATGTTTCCCCCACTCTTTACACATAAGCAGGGCTGACATCTACTCTTCATCACAGCGCCAGGCCCTTCCTCAGAGACCATGCATCTCAAGCAGGACAGCATCATAAATATTGCACCGGAGGTGTTTCTAATCTACTTATGGGTTCCAGCCTCTCATTCTTCCATCAGGGAGCCTTGGATTGAAATTGAAGTGTATTAGGATAATTTTATCAGGTTTTATTAAGCCTACAGTCTTACATTTTTGATCTATAGTTTTAATTAAGTTTTAAGTCAAAGAATGCAGCAGCTCATATTTTATCTTGCCGTGTCACGTCAGAGGGAGGCAGTTAATCAGCACGTACAAAAACTGCCCATCGCCAACAATGAACATTTGTGAACTTTGCCTGGGGAGACTCTTCCTCCCATCACTCATAGCAGGGAATCACAGTTTAGTCCACCCCCTCTTCTGTTCACAAACACTGTCCTGTCCTTCCAAAAACCTCCCATTTGGCAGCTGCCAGGAACACAAGTGTGCCACCATCACTAAAAGAAGAAACTGACTCTTAAGAGATGGAATAAATGCAAAGGAAAGAGGCAAAAGATGCTGGCAGCAAGGGACTATCCTTTAGCCTTGTTGGAATGGCAGCCGCGATTTCTGCCATTAGCAGAGACAGTCTAGAGATAAAGCAAGACTAGACAGCACCAGCATAGGTAACACCCGCTCGCTTTCTCTTCCTGCAGGACAGCCAGACCAGCAGCAAACTTCCCTGCTCAGTCCGGAAACAGGATGGAATCCCAAGGATTTCCGGGCAGACCACAATTGATTGGGGCTCTTAAGAAACATACACCCTCCTTTCTTCCCTCCCTCCCTCCCACACCAAAAGCACATAACCCAGTTGCCCCAACACACGGTGTGATGTTAAGCAGCAGGTGACCATGCAGAGGCAGTCAAGAAGGAGAAAGGAAAGTGGCTAAGTCAGGACAGAAAGACAAGGCAGGAGAGGACAGGGCCCCATTCTGGGATCTGGGCTCTTTCCCAGCAAAAGCCCTCAGTTTTTCTTTTCTGACTTGCAGAGCCCATGAGAGCAGGGGCTCAGATGGGCAAGGGAAAGCTGTGCCATGGAGAGAGCAATTGCAGACCAGATGGGCTGCACCCCAGTCAGCACCAAGCCCCCCGCCAGACCAGTGTGACAAGCCCAGGCTTCCTGTATGTGGGACAGCAGAGACCAGCTGAGCCCACTCTCAGGGAATCCCCAGCCGATGTCGATCTTTCACAGCCAGCAAGTTCCCGTGACCTGTCTCTTCCCCCCACCTACTGCGAGCTTATTTGGTGCTTGGCTGGAACCAGGCTCCCTGCTCGACAAGATCTGAAAAGATAGCTGCCCCGTTAAACAGCAGCCGTCCACGGCGAGACCCACGTCTAGGATATTCCAGCCGAGAGAGGCTCCTCAGATCGGCCTCTTTCTTCAGACAGTTTCTTATTAATGGTTGCTGCTCCCTCCTGCCCCAGCACACGACCGGCCACGCACACGGAGCATGTAAAGAGAAGCGCAGCCCTTCACTGACATGTGACGTGCGCTGAGTGGCAGATCTCCTGCGTACGGTGAAAGGACACAAACCAGAGACAGCACGTGCACCAGAATAGAGCAGCTCCCAAGAGCCGTTCACAGCTGCAGAGCTTGAAGTCACCTCAAAAATACCAGGGTCTGGGGATCTGAGGTGAGAGGACATTTGCCAAAGGGACAGCAGACAGCGTCGCAGCCGGAGCAGCCAATGTCGCTCCAGCATTGCGCAGGTGCTTAGAAAGAAGGCCGGGGACAGTTCTTTCTCTTCTGAAGATCCCAGGGTGAATTATAGATTCGTTATTGGTGCTTGTAAAAGAAAGACTGATTCACCCTGGTTGGAATCAGAGGCAATGGGCAGGTTTCCCAAGCACATCTCTCCTGAGGTGCCTCAATCCTCACCTGCAATTTACCCATGCAACTGCCCCAATGCACCTCAGTCCTGACCCGAAGGCCTCCCACACAGCTGCCCCAGCCCGCCAGTCTCTGTAGCCAGCTCAACAAATTCCCCTCAACTCGGTCTGCACCTCCCACCACCTCCTTCCAAACTGGTTCCTATCCAGAGCCACTCGCCGGCAGATAGCGAATTGTGTCAAGCCACAGAGCGCATTCCTGACAGACTTTCACCACAGAACCAAATGTTTTACTTGTGACTGCAAACAGACTTGAACGTGGGCTCAGGGGAACAACTAAGCCAGAGTACCACCAACTCTCTCAATAATACGGTGCCAGAAGAGAAAAACCGGACGGACCCTGGACACCACTTCTCCCCTTGCTAAGGACTGAGGCGTTTCCAAAGCATGGCCGGCTAAAGAACCCAGACAGCAGCAGGCGAGAAATACATTTCAAGACCTCAGGCTTCTCAGGGGCTGTTTCCTGCTTGTCACAGCTACAGACGACGTCCCTGTGTTCTGCCAGAGAGAAAGCACTGAACCCTTCCCAGACACAAGGAGAATCAATTAGAGGTACACACAAGAGGGAGAGCCGCTTAGCGCAGAAGTGGCTCTGTGAGTCGAGGTGCTTAGAAATTTATCATCGAACTTGAAGAAATGAACTCAATTAAAACCATTTTAACGATACTACAGAAAGAAATGCTCTCCTGTTTTTAGTCTCAAGGTTCCCCGTGAAAGAGAGGCAGAAATTTCCACAACTGCAACATTAAAGTGATGGGACACATTCTCTGCCAATTAAAGCCTCCATTCCCAGCCAGCACGCTTCTTGCCATGTGCCCTATTTCCAAAAAGGCAGTGTTGAAGTTTTCACTCCACTCCCTTTATTCTCAAAGCAAACCGCAAAGAGTGATTTTTAGCGATGCGTGAAGGGAGAACTGCCCCCCCACACACACACACACGCACACACACGCACTTTATTCGACACACAGGAAATCAACAATACTCCACACAGTTTTTTTTAAACTGCAGTGCATCCAAATGATGCCCAATCCCCTCCAAGCCACCGGTTGGGCAGGTTACGTACAACATTCAAAGATGTCAAAAACTACCAGCCTGCAGCGTGCAGGGCACAGGAAGAACATACCCTAGCCACGTGCAGTCAGCACCCCAGAACAGCTCGCTGGGCCGATATTCCTTTCTTGTCATGGGGGAAGGAAGTGCAAAGATGAAGAAACCCACTTACGGCCTTCTCTGTAGCCATGCAATGCAAGACTATTCCCCTCCTTTACTGGGCAGTAAGGTGAGCCAGACATTTATTGCACTGAACCTGATCTACTACAAGAAACCCTGCTCAAACTCTGAGCCCCATGCACACTCACTTCGCCTTGTCTGCTCAGCCGTAACGAGCATCCTCCATCTTTCGGACACAAGAGGGGCTGCAATGAAGCAAGCCTTTTAACGCAGAGGGACAGGGAATAAGGCCTTCATGAGACAGAAGCAATTGCCTCACTGGAGCAAGCCAGTAGGAATAGCATCTGCAACAGATTAGCTACGATACAATTACAGGGGCGAGCGATCCTCATGCTGCAGGACCCCCATAGCTGGGGTGGAGAACTCTCCTCCTGGGGAGAACTGCTTAGATAAGTGCATTTTAGGCAGGTTTTACAAAGCCTCTGACATAGGCCACCTTCCCTTCATCCAAACCCCTAATCTAATTTCTTTCCTAACTCTGCCTCAGTAACATTCTGAGGTGGATAGTCCCATGGGTTCATTATATCATGGGCATAACCAGTCTCCTTGCATCCATTTAGATGGCTGGCTTTTAACTGGAGAGCTATTTTTTCTGTACCAGACAGGAGGAGCACAGATCCCCCACACCATTTGCCACTTTATGAACCACTTCTTCAGCTCCACAATCCAAATCTCCAAAGCCCGGTACACTAAGACCTCTAATTATTTCTGCTGCCCTTCCTTGGCCTGCAGCCAGACATCGCAGGCTGTGCTCCTGTCAGCGTTCACAAACCAGGAAAGGTCAGGCTTCTCTGGGGCACCCCGGTGCTGAAGAAATCGTGGGCCTTGGTAATTCAGTAGGTGTTCTCTTTCCCCTCCACGTCAGCTCTCCAGCATCTCACGAGGAAATGATGCTTTTTGACAAGACAAGACCCAGGCCTCGCGGTCATTTAAAATCCAAGTCTGGGTGTTAGCTTAGCACGTTGGCCAAATCCTTCTTTGAACAATCATGTTCATTTCAACTGGCTGCAGCCACAGCATTTGTCGCTGCCTGTTCCAAGCACAGCTCTATTTAGAGATGGCTGAAAAGTGGTGACAAATTTTCCCCCAAAATTCCAAAATCATTTTTTTCCCACAAGTTTCAAATAAGCACGAGTTTTCATTTAATCTAAATTTTTTATGAACCCCTTCTTGAGAGTGTTAGGAGTCTTCGTTTCCTCTTCTCCCCATACCTCTCCTCACCTCACCCCATACATTCTTTTTCTGCCACTGAAAGTGGGGAAAGGAAAGAGAGAAAACAGGGAGGAGAGCACTGAAAATTTTTTGTTTTCAGGTTTTATAAAAGAATGAAAAATCCAAACAACACTGAATTTGGGGATTTTTTTTTTTAAATATAAAAGAAGCCACATTTTAGTCAATGAAAATGTTTTTCATGCAAAAACCAACCAGCTCTAGCGCTGTCAAATAGACACAGCCATATTTTCCACCCAGAGGGAGCAGCACTTCTTGGGTAGTAGAAATGACACATTCATTCGCTGTTTATTTCTACGTACGCTGAGTTTAAGAGCCTGGGATGGAGATGGATAGAAAGGGCTATGGATGTGGAAGACCACCATCACCTTTCCATGCTCCCAGGTCATGTAGGTGCAGGTTGGGCACGGGCCCTGGGATTCCTAGCTTGCCTATGCTTTGCCCACGGGAAGGCACTCAACCTGGAGGTGAGCAGAAAGAGAAAAAGCAGGGAGAGCAACGAAGTATATTTGCATAGCAGCAAGGTTTTCCTCAATAAAGATTCTGATCCAATGGACAGAACAAGACTGCTTTGCAGAAATCCCCTTAGTGCTTGGACCACATTCAAAAATGAGTCAGGCATGAAAATCCCATGTGAGGAATGTCACCTGCTGGGAAGGCAGAGGGACAAAATCTGGCCCCACAGGAACAATCTCTGCCAGCTCAGAGATGGAGATTCTTAGCTGACCTTGAAGCCTGACTGGGACAACTCGCTGCACACTGAAAGAGAAATGCATTTAAAACAACACACAAAATGGACTGCATGTTGGAAAGAGGGAGATGGGACATGTCCCAAAGCAACTGTTTCTGCATTAATCAACTGAACCCGTGAGACAGCAAAGCTGGAACGTGATCCAATATGCCTATGCTGCAGAGTTGCATCCAGTCTGAGAAAGGATTCCCCAGCAGCCCTGCAGAGTCTGGGGACCCCAGGACCACCCCGGCAGCTAGCTCAGAGGCATTAGTCCCCATGCAGTGCCGAGGAATGCGCTACTGACCCTGCCCAGCTCCCTCAGATTCCACTCACAGCACTTAGGGATTTATCAGCATAGCACATAGGAAGGGTTCTCACATTCGTGGAAGAGAGGGGCTGTTAACTGCAAGAATCAAGCCCGTCTCACACCAGGCTTCCTACACAGCTCTGCAAAAACACCTCAGCACCAGCTGCAGACCCCAGCTCTCCAGTTCTGAGCAGACCTGCACTGGTGTTGAACCCAGCCTCATGCCCCAGGGCAGGCTGGCTATTTTTTGAAGTGGGCAGGCATCCTCTGCGGCAGTGGGATTCAGCCCACGCTCCACTCCTGCAACCCAACCCAGGTCTGCAGCTCACCTGGCATTACCTGCATATCGATTATGCCCCTGCACAGCCAGCCCTGGTGGGGAGGCCCACCTCCCCTGCTGCTCCCCACTAAAGCCTGGGCTAAGGGACACCAACCAGCGGGTTGGTCGGCTAGGCCACCCGAATTTGAGTTTTTTATTAGTCTGTAGACTGCTGCCTTGGGGTCTCTAAGCCACGAATAAATATTTCTCATTCATTTACCCACAGACCCTCTCTCCTTGATGATTGCATGTGGCACCTACAGATTTCAGCACTCAGCCCCAGAAGAAATGCCTTTGCAGCCTCCCCTCCTGCCCAGACACGGGTAGACCCACCTTCCACCCCAATGCCAGGAGAAGCTAGTGGGAGAGGCACTTGGCTGCAGATACACCGGGCAGCAGGAGGAGGAGGGAAAGCGGGAGATGGAGAGTGCGCGCTGTGTGCCATTTCAATGCGTGTATTTATATCCTTCAGAGACACAGCATCCCTTTGTAAAGCCATGAAGCGTGCATAGTCAGGGCTGTCAGCTCAGTGGCATGTTACAAGTGTTTGATATGGAGATTTTGGCAGTGGGAATGGATGTACCTCACTGAGAGGTTTATGTAAAATGACAGCTTCTGGAAAATGAAGCACTCAGACAAAAAAAGAAAAGGTACAAACAAAGGAGAAGAGAAGACTTCCGCTCAATGAGGCCAAAATGGATTTCTGCTCAGCGCCCGCCAGCACACGGCTCCCACCCCAAGGCTGGAGTCAGAGAGCGCGCGGCACCAGCAAGTATCTTACCAGCTGCACCAAACCCCTTGACCGCAATCCTCTGCTTTGATTTCACACTCACTGCTCCCCCACTTCACTGCTGCACCTTGCTTCCCTTTATCTCTTCCTGCCTCCGTCCCCCTTCTTTTGCTGACTGAGTCTCTTCCCACTACCCGTGCTTGGGGGAGTGCTGCTGTCAAAAGCTCCAAGAACATTTTTTGCAATGTTTGCCCTGGCCAGCTCACAGGATGGGAGCATGTGGATTCCCAACTAGCCCTCCTTTGGAAGCTGAGAAAGCCAAGCAAAATTGCAGGGAACGGCCCTTTCCTCGCAAGGCAGGAGTCTCACTCCACCCTCCACACAAACCAACCACCCAGAAAAGGCAGGCAGACACCCCGTTCTAGCTGGTTTCGATTTGAGAACAGGCTGGTTCCCACTGAGCCTCTCCCGGCAGTTCCATGGCTGACAGGAATGCTGCCCTTAGGAAGTCAGGAAGGCAGCAGCCCAAGAAACGAGCAGCGAGCAGAGGGCCGGCTTAGCGCACAGGGCAATGCAGGAGGCTTTGGCTCTTACACTCACATTTCGCACGAGTTCCCTTCCCTAGCAATGTGCCTTTCCCTGACTGTGTGTGGAAACACACCCAACAGCAATACCATGGGGGGCGGAGCACAGGGCTCAGGGTAGTCGCCCCACTAACCACTCCCCACCCAGGACAGCCCCTGCCAACAGCAACGACCCAAAGATTAGAGCTGAAGGGAACAGCACCTCCAGTTCTGGTGGAGAGGCCGAAGCATGGTGAGTCAACGCGTTCCTTACACCCCTCATCCTTCTAGGAGAGAAGTGGTGGCTCAGAGAGAGGGACATTCAGACCCCTGAGGCCTGGAATAAGTCTACTGTTCCTCTCCCATCCTCTTTGCAGGTGGATAACCCCTGACACTTACCAAGGCTACTGCAGAAGACGGTCCTTGCTCTATAACAAGTCAGGGACGCCCACAGATTTATTACTGTCAAGAACACCTCCTACGACCTGAAATAAAATGGTCTTTATGAGCAGCCTTCACCTTCTAACAGCCAGGCCATGCATGCTTCAGTACTCTGGAGGGAGAACTGCCTCACACTGAATCAGCGACAGACCCTTTCGCTGGTCGCCGTATCAACTCCACCACAGGGCAGCCAGCATTGAAGGGACCTCTACTGCCCGCAGAACGCAAGGATCTCCTGTCCCTGGCACAGGTTCACGGACCCCTGCCCGGTCACCCCGAACTTAAACAAACCTCATATAACTTCATGGAATCAAGCCACAAGCTGTAGCGACCAGCACCCATCACCTTCCGTTCCAATGGCGCTTGGGCACCTCCCGTCCCGGCAGGGCAGCGGGAGAGCATTTTAACTCAAGCAGTGTGTCTGGTACAGCACTCAACTGACAAGGGAGCAGCAGCAGCAATCTGGATCTGCCGCACACACACCACAGAACTTCAGCCCCATTGCAGGAAAAGGGCACATCAGCACCAGTTTCAGAATGGGTCCCAGTCACGGAGACCCTCCCTCCAGGACAGCAGCACTAGACAGAGCCAGCTGTCTCCTGCAATCAGCCCGGACAACAGTCTGGATCTGCACCCCAGAAGTCAAACACGCTTTTCCTTTGTACCACAGGGACAGGAGGTGTGTTTCTAAATGGCCCAGTCCCTGGCACTGCAGTGAGGAAGACTTTGCTACCGAAGTTTCAGCCAAGGTACGCTGACCCGATCGGCCTTGAGGTTCAGCTAGCTGCCCAGGTGAATTAACGTCCCACTGACCAGCACAGACTCAGAGCCCAGATCCCGGCCACTTTTATGACTGGACTCAGACTCCTAGGAGTACGTACACAACACACAAACACACTAGAGATAATTCACACTGTGTGCACATAGCTATAAATATCTAAATAGACAAGCGTAGGACTGACAATAAGGGCTACAGGACGTAGAGGAACATTCACTGAATTCTCAACTGGCTCCTATACGTGCTGCTTTGATATCCCAGACAGATTAACAAGATCAAACAAAATACCCACCCCCAAGATACCCACTCACCTGCCCCTCGGGCACCATCACAACCATTTGTTTCTTACCCAAACTGGTGACAAGGGCTGGGGAAAGCATTGTGAAGTCTAGCTGGCTCCAAAAGCAAACACCCAGCACTCAGGGCTAGAGTTGGCTCATGGCACCACATCTGCAGAGAGCGGGAAGAGACCGGACTAGCCTGGACTCAGAAGCGCATCTCTGAGTTTGAAAACTTAGAAAACTTGCTACATGGAGAGAACCGGCAAACTCGGGCCAGAAAAGTTCATAGCAAACGGGAGGCCTTGGGGAACCAGCACTCTTTGCCTGGCCTGCGCATGGCGCCGGAGAAGAGCTCCCAGTTGTTCCATCTCTCTCACACCTGCTGGCAGGGAAGTACCAGCTCCCCATGGTCCCAACCCTAGGCAGCAGCACTGAAGAGCGCTCATAAATCAAATCCCTCTTTTGCTCATTTAAAATCCC
The DNA here is from genome assembly GCA_007922175.1 of Pelusios castaneus. Classification (NCBI taxonomy): domain Eukaryota; kingdom Metazoa; phylum Chordata; order Testudines; family Pelomedusidae; genus Pelusios; species Pelusios castaneus. The sequence continues at coordinate 10,668,940 of ML685805.1, read as the reverse complement.
ATCATTTATTCTGTCCCACAGGTGTGCAGGGTGCCTGAGAGGCAGAGAAGCAGCCATGCTCCTTTCTACAGGAGCCCAGTAAGAGAAAACAATTACCACTGGGGGACTGCTCCAGGAACAGACTCCACTCATTCACCTTCACCTGGGACCAGCAGCTCCTGCCCATGCACAGACTAGAGCTGGAGAATGAGTGGGAGCTGCATTTCAGAGGGGAGCAAGGCGGCCACTTTACCCCCTTTCTCTTCAGACCCTTCTGCCCCCAAGAGATCTCAGCTCAGTCAATTCCTCCTTGGGGGAGAACCAGGAGTCAGGCGGGCTTCGCAGAGAGCCAAGGGTGGCGAGGCAGGGCCTCTGAGGAGGGCACTGGAAAAGTCTCACAAGTTGGCACCAGCCACCTACCTATGTTGCAGCTGGCCAGCACCTCAGGAACTTCCTTAGGAGAAAGCCAGACCCTCTCCTCAGGGGTGCAGCCTGGGAGAGTAAGCCGAGAACAACTTCTCGAGAGGATGCGCCCAGCCTTTGTGCTCTGCTGCTAACACCCCGCACGACTTAGTTCTGCCTCCCTGCTCTCCTCCTCTCCGCACATTGCACAAAGCCAGGGCACAGCACACCAACCTGCCTGGAACCGTCTCTGCTCTGCTCCGCACCCTGAGCAGAGAGATCAAGGATCTCCGACACCCCCAGCCTCTAATCGCTGCTCTCAGGGCCTACGAGGAGCCAGATAATTAACACTGGGTTCCTTGACATTCTGTCTCCCAGGGCTGCATATTAAAGAGCCGGGCTGTTGTTCGGCTGCTGCTGTCATGGCTCCCACGGTGACAGAACGGGTGGGCGGGTGTGCAGAGATGAGAAGAGGAGAGGGAGGTGGGGGGACCGGCCCCCAGAGAAATAGATGCCAAAAAAAATCTAGAGAAAATTAACATTGATGTCCCAGGCTCACCAAAGCAACCCCACCCCGCTCAATACCTTTGGGGGAGGAAGGGGGACACAGGCGCCCCTCCAGTGTATGCTAGCGGCTTGGCTCCCTCTCTCTAATCTTCCTCCACCTTTGCAGAAAGGAAACTACTTTTCTATTGCAAAGGTTTAACGCTTGCCTGCGCATGTGGTTTTAGTCCAGTCCTTAAATGAGATCTTTGCCAAGAATTTACAATTCCCCTGTGGCCTCAATCTTGCAAAGATTGCTTTTTTAACACTGTTGGGCTTTAATTCAAATAAGCCTGCTCTTTATTACAGAACCAGGTCACATTGCCTTGACACTGCACGAAAGTATTTCATCAAGAGGGAGAAAGGAAAAGGGATAAAAATAAAGAAAAAGAAGAAAGGAGAGGAAAAATAAAAGCAAGTAGTTCACTTAATTTGGGGAAATGTTTAAAATAGCAGAACAGCCCAGCAGTGTGGCTAGGAGGGAAAGAGATGGTTACCCAGAGCGTCAATTACACAGCCGAATTCTTAGAATTATTTCTGATTAGGCCGTCCTCCTCTCCCCGCCACAGACCCTTGCCACTTTAAGGTGATGGGAGAAGCAGCACGACAACATTTTGAAAGACATAGCGAGGATGAAGTTCACCTCCCGTCCTGGACGGATGGCTGTTATTACAGGGCCTGAGCAAATTCCCAGGCCAGCACAGCAGGGAAGGGAGGCAGCAGCTCCAAGGCCAGATTTCCACAGCCCACAAAATTAATTGGGACTTTCTGGGGGGGCATGGGGGAGAGGGATTTATTTTTTCCCAGTAGTGAGGAAAATCATCCAATTCCACCATTTTTTAAAACCCTTTCCCAGCACACACGCAAACGCTATCTTGGTCCGACAGAAGGGATTTGCTGCCTTTGACTAGCACGCCAACTTTATTTTTCTCTGGCTCAAGACAAGTTATCACAAAAATCTCTTGTGTTGGACTGCAGCTAGCAACTGTTTCTCCTCTGCTTTCTTCTCCTTTTCTAGAGGACCCTCCTCTGCTGTCCTACACCACAGCCATCGCCACGGAAACATCAACACGCTATAATCTATCTCCTTAATTAGGATTTTAACAGACAAACACATTACTAAAGCTAATGTTATAAAATGATCAAATACAGAGTTTTTGGATGGATGAGGAATAATGCACAGATTATCCAAAAGGTACAAGGTTTGGTTCAAAAGCCAAAGGCCACATGATTAGCAATATCCCATGAAAGGGGTCATCATTTAGTGACAGATTTGAGAAACCAGCGTTCAAACACTCGGGTACGTCACTGAGTCAGGGAGTGGAACGCAGGAGTGTTGACTGTCCTTCGTTGAATGGAAGGATTGAGTCTCATGGACACACCTGACATAGCATGAAGACAAGGCGAGCACCTCAAAAGCCCAAGAAGGGTTCAGTAGTCAAGGCAGGAGACAAGAGGGGTCTGGACAAGGTTTTGGTGGCTGGCCTGTGCGTTAACATGAAGCAAGGAAACCAGCCATTCACGGCACAAGTGGGTAAACAGCAGACTAGGAAGTGTCGGCTGAGTATGGTGCACCAATTGGACATCAAATTTACAAAGAGGACAAGGCAGTATAACAGCTCTGCTGGGAGAAGAGAAGAGAGGGAATTTCTCTCTCCCCCATCTCCCTTGCTCAGGGGGACCTTAACACTGCATTTTAAGTTCTCTCTTTTCTTGGCTATAAATAATTACTTTAGAGTGAGAGAGAAATTCTGCCATCCCCAATCTCTCGAAAGCACATTAGAATATCCCATTCCATGGTCTTAAAAAAAATCTCCCTTAACTGCAGCTTTCCTCTACACAAGCGCACAAACAGGATTTATGGCCGAGTTGCACCAGGGAAGCTCCAAATGGAGATGTTTTAATTCTTAATGCTAACAGCTGCACTTAAGGCAAGACAGGCGTGGAAGCCATGCCTGGAAGTAACCATGGCAACTTCACGGAAGTTAAAAACTTCTTCAAAAAAAAAAAAAAAAAAGATAATGAGGTCCCTGAATGACGCGTTATCAGCCAGGCTGTTACAAAGATCGGGACACAGATAGGTCGAGACCCCTAATGACCTGTGCAACACTCTGCATGTCAGCAGATTATAAATATAGTTAGACCCCCTCTCCACCCAGACATATGCACATTATCTAAAATGCTTCCACACCCAGACAGAGACAGAATTAGTTTAGGCAAGCCCTAGTATTTAGCGATTCCACCCTAAAGGTAGATCTATAATGGGTGTTTAGAACCATCCGCATTCGGAGGCCTGGATTGATTGCTCTCAATGCAGGAGGAAGTGCTGTCTCTGACATCGGTATCCCACTACCCCTACCAAAAAGAGAGAGGGTTTCTTATGCATTAGCGATGCAGCCTCTCAGCACCACGCTGGAGATGGTTCCGCCTAGCCTTTTGCAGACTATCAAGCAGATTGTCTGCAAAGTACTTCTGTATGCTCCAGCAGTGTCCACCACCCACATGGGCCCAGCTCCTTTATATAAAAAAACCGGGCACCTGTGTTGTCTGTTAGCCAAACCAGAGCTGGGACAGGTCACCTGTTCAAAGAGCAGAAAACCCTGCAACATTCAACTGTGGCTCAGCCAATAAGAAGCCAGGACTACTGGGTGCTGGCTGGGGAAGTTATCTTGATGTTACACCTCCATCACTCAACAAGCAATTCCATCCTGGTCCTGAAATCAAACCACACATTGTTAAAGGCATCCAGACTTGTCTCCTTCAGAGATCAATCTCTCAAACCAATCAGGGACTTGTAGGAGACCAAAGACATTCTTGGTCTGTAAATGGGGATGACAGTACACCCAGCTTTGAGCTGTAGGACTGAAAAGCCCCCTAAGAGCATCTTTCGGAACCTGAATGTTATCAAATTCCACTAAAACGTGCAAAAGGGATCCATTGTGAAAACAAAGCCTCAGGAGGACTGAGTGTACACACACATTTCAGGGCTCTGACAGCACCACCGTTCACTTCATCCCCTCCCAGTCGGCAGTCACCTGTGTGTATCACCCTCCTGCGCACATACAGTCAGAACTGATGTGCTGGCCCCTCTCCTGGAGGATGTTCTACAAACACAAAGCATGGAAGTTTTAACAGAATTCTTCAGTGTTTCCAACTTATCTCACCCTTTTCAGAAGGAGAGGGAAGGCGGGAAAGTCTCCGGACCCTAACTGGACAGAAGAATCTGAGCCCAAAGTAAGTAACTCGCGTACATTAGCATTTCTGTAAATTAAACACGCATGAATGGCAGAAAGAGCATGCACTGCGCCTTTAAAGCAGCCCCTTTCAGCGAAGGTGATTGATTTATTCCCACTACTGGTGCCTCTTCGAGACACCGCTCCCTTCCAACCGTGCAGCACTTTAATTGTCCATCAGTGGAGCAGGAAAGAGTTGTAAATCTTTCTTCCATGTTCCTTAGCGCTAAACACCGCTTGACCTCCACTTGCCAATCCCATTCACCTGCTCCTAAGCATGAGTGGGGGAGGGAAGGTCCATGACAGATAGAGCACTCGTCTCCCCCCCAGCCCCTGGGTCATTGCAAAGAAATGCCGCATGGACAAGATTTATTGGTGCCTCGCAGAGAGCTGCAGTGTTCTAGGAATTACTGCTGGGTGCTCACACCTTCCCTCGCAGTCCGTCCGCTCTGTTCCAGGGAAATTCTAATCGGGGAAGAAGCCTGCAGGAGGGAGGGAGGGAGGGAGAGAGATTTAACAGTGCAACTCTCCAGCACAGAGAGCTGTTCACACTAGCGGAGTTAACTCTGGTTTCAAACAAATCATGGCCCAGAGCAGCAGAGCTATGCCAAGGGCAGGCCATAGGTGCTCTATCAAATCTGCTGGGTGAATAAATGAACTCTTGCTACAGGGACCGGGTTTCCGACGGCGCATGACTGATCTGAGACAGGAAATGGGAATTCAAGACAATAGTTACTAAGGGTAGAGATAGCATCTACCACTCGAACCTAGAGCCCTGCCCATCAGGTACAGCTCCCCGCAGACATCCATCCACCGTCTGACCTGTATTTTTGCCGTCTGTTTTCTGCAACATGCGCATGCCACAGCTTTATTACTCCCCTTTTCCTTCAAACGAGAGTGTCCTAAAATTACTACTTGTGACCAGTTGGGATTGGGCCCAGCCAAGGGCAGTCTTGGTGAGCATCAGCAAAAGCAAAGGGAATGCGTTTGAAGTTAGCCAGCCTTTCTGGGTGATCAGATCTGTGCAGTTTGGTCTGCAGCCACAACCCAGCAAGGAGCTCCACCCACACAGACTCCTACATCCCTGCAGGGACCCCGGGGCTCCCCCAATCAGAATTAATGACAGGATCAGACCCGCTTTCCTATGCAGTGCCTATTATCCCCGTTTCTCGGGCCTTGCCTTCCTCCCACACACATCCACCACCTCCTCCCAGCCAAAGTAGCTGCCAGGCTTCAGGGTCTGAGCACTAGCCTGGGTTATGTAAGTATAGCTGAGCGGGTTTCTCCCTACACAGTCTTCATTCTAAAGGCTCAGAAACCAAACAAGCTGCAGCAGTCCTGGGTCTGCTTCCAGGACATCACCGAAACTACTGCGCCTTCTGTTCGCAAGAGGCAGAGCAGAGGCATCCACGTAGTAAAGAGCAATTAAGGAAAAATTTCAAGAAGAAAATAAAAATCAGTACATCTGGCTCAGGAAAATTCCTGCTGGCCTTGGTGCTGAAGGGGCCAGCTGGCCAGGAAAGTTAGACATTTCCTCCCACCAGCTTGGTTTAAGACTCGTTGTCGCTTGCACTCTGCTAGCAGTTCCGTGAGCAGGATGTGGTGTTGTTACACCGTCTAAAAGGTGCTACATGTATCTAGTAGAGTGGCCTGATACTTCAGATTTAAATCAAATAAATACAGAAGGTCACAGGGACACAGGGTCCCAGCATTGCCGTGGATATTTTGGTAACAGGAGGAATGACTGAAGAAGAGCTTTTAAACCTACATCTTTGAACATATTTCCTAATCCTCCCTCCCCACGTGATACACCTAGCTCCGCATGGAGGAGAAGGGTCAGAAGGCACTGAACTAGGTAAAGAGGACCAATAGCTATGGAAAAAAAATTGGGACTAGCAGGATCCAGACTTTAAAGGCAACCTAAGAAAAGGATGGGGGGAATTAAGGGGGGTAAAGAAAACATGAAAAGTGAGAGGTATTCTCTCCCTTCTGCTTGTTCTACACATTAGAAATTCAGGTCCTGTCTAGCATGAGGAACTACTGACACAGGGATGGGAGAGAGAAGCATGGAAAGATTTTTAAGTCAGTTTAAAACTTTGTTTTTGTTGAACCAAATTTAACTCCGGTGACTAATGAACATTTCGGGGAAAGAAAAAATCTTTGTTACCGATTCCACACTTCAGCCCTGTCAATTAGCGTGCAAGTGCCAAGAATACGCATCCTTAGAGACACCCCTCAGCTCACCGGGCACCTGCAACGCCAATGCCCAGTGCCAGTGACATGCCTACTATTTCAAAAGGTCTGAAAGAAGGGGAAAGGGGGAACCTGAACGAGCTGGCAGCACTGGCCTGACACATTACCCGATGGGGAAAGAGTTACATAGGTTCTGCTGGCTCAGACCCCGCCCAGGGAGACGTTCTCTGGAGAAGCAAGGATCTAGAATGTGGGCTGAGCAGTCCTGTGTGAAGAACCCAAAAGGTGGTCTGAGCTGAGCTTATCTCTATTAATATTCCCAGTCTCCCCACCCCTCCCACAAAGAGGGGCTCACTGTGGTCTGTGAATGAATGTGGGAGGGCGTATCAGCTCAGACTGTCAAAACAAACAAACAAAATGCACACCCTTCATGTTCTCTTTTATCCATCTCAAAGAAGCAAAAAGGGCAGAGGGCCATTTAAAAGAAATTCTAGCCAGAGTGGGGGAAATTTTTTACTGGATTTTTTTTATATAAAATACTTTTTGAGTGAAAGCCTAAGATAGTTTTAATTAAGATAGATTATAGCGCAAAGATATCTCATAAGAGAATAGGGATTATATAGTCTAAAGTATGAGACAATATATTCATGTAATGTTTAAGAAAAGTTTTGTAAATGAGTTCCAACAGTTCATGAATTAGGGACCCAATCTTATGGGATTCCAGAGGCTTCTGTATAGATTACTTAGGTTAATCTTTCGATCTACCCAATGGGACTCAGTGCTCAGTCTAGAAGACACCATCAAAGACACTTAGTTTTGCAGTTCTCAAACTGTGGATGTGTGTCTCCAGAGATAACGTGCCTGTTAACAGCAAAAATGTTTTTAAATAAATAAATATAGAGAGGTGAGAAATAACAGACTCAACCCTATTGTCTCTCTGCAAATTTGTGTTCCTAGAGTCAATCCCTTACCGCTCTTCTAAAAGTGCAAAGTTTCAAAAAGTTCAATGAATAGAAGATTGTTGGGGGTGGAACAGATCTAGACAATTCTGTCAAAATATTATCTATTTGTTGAAGAAAAAAAATCCAAAATACATAACGTTGTTTTAGTTAAATAAAACAAGTTAAATGTCTGTCTGGGGGTGTTCTCCTCCTAATACAGCACGGCAAGAAAAATCCTCCAAATATTCACGGTTAACTTGTCGAACTGTAGCTAGCTCATCCCAATGACTCCACAAATATCTGCTTCAATTACCTTTGTTAAATGCAATAACCAATAATTCATTCATTACTGGTATAGCTGTAAAACTCATCTGAAAAGTTTTCAGAATAAATCCCTGTTTACAAATGTATAGTGTATACCTTGTAAAAAGAAACCTTCATCTCTCTCTGAGTTGTGGAGAATATGTATTAAGGTTACAACAACCATTAAGAATCCCCTTATGTGGAAACCCATGATTAAATTGAGTCTTCCTGACTAGTGATTTAAATAAGGATTTAAATCAAGTCCACCCCACATTTAGCTAAGACTGACTCACCCTCCAACCACCTAAAAGTTCCTGAGTTTCTAGCCCTTAGTTTCCCTAGTCAAAGAGCAGCACATTTACAGAGCCAAGCTCCTTGTGAAGGAAGAGGCCCGAGGAAGGTGTCGGAAACTGGGTTTCGAAGGGCGGGGACCTTTCCCTCTCCACTAGCCATATTTCTAGAACCCACTCACCAACCCCAGAAGCCTTGTCAGTTTCCTTTTTGTCTTTGCAGTGATGGAAGGAAGAGAGAAAACCCAACCGTCCTGCAGCAGAGCCCAAGAAAGGCAGTTCCACCAGGGGACAGCTGGCCACACACCTTTTGTTTCGCTGGCAAGACTAACTGCCGGCAGGTTTCCCCTAACCACGTCTCTCTTACCGCCTCAAGTCCCAGCACTTTAGAAGGGTGTTTTCTTCCCCTAAATTAATAGATACAAGCACCTCCGCCAGCCAGGATGACAGACGGCCATCCTGACACCATCAGCCCTCTGGCTACTACAGATTTCACTCACCTGCAGACTCCTGAAACCTGTTTCTGATGTTTCGAGATTAACGGCACTGCTCATGATACCGAACTACACGCCCTGCTGGCCCATTGCAACCCATTCCCTGACAGCCCCTGAAACCACCAGCCCGTTCAAACCATTAACCCAAGCCCTGCAGCGAAGTCTTCCTGTCCCGTCTACCAAGGCTGTGTTTCTACTTCCCAATGTGGGGACTTATTTTAAACAAACTACCAATCATTTCAGGAGGGCAAAAAAGTCAGCTCTGTATTTAGCATATAAAATAATCCCCTCTGCAGCCCCTTTCTGCTGCGGAATGGGCTTCCAGCAACCAGCAGAACCTTCAGGCCTGTTTGCCAGCCCCACACTCTTTGCAAACAACTCCTCTTAACCCTACCAGAATCATGAACTTCAGGCATTTTCTGTATTTCTATTATACAGAACAACAACAACCTCCATTTTTTGCTTTGTGTCGTTTAATCACATCTCAACCATTTCGTCCTAAAACCAGAAAGCTCTGTGGGGAAGAGGTTGTCTCGATCGGCGTCTGTATGACACACAGGACTTGCTTGAGATCTCAAGACTGATTGGGACTCTGGGCACAATTGTAACCCAAATACTACACCGTCAACAGGATGTAAAATAAATCATGACACAAGGGGATCTCAGGAAAGGCCATCCCAAATGTACAGAGGGCAAAGGGAAAGAACAGGGCATTCCTTACATGTGAGGAGCTTCCCAACACACAGCCACTGACCACCTTCCTCGGCTCTTCTTGCCCCTCCCCTAGACTTTTATCCAGATTCCCTGGAGAGACCACAAACAGCAGGAAATCACTCCGGCCCAAGGCCAGGTTTTCACAAAGGCAGTGAGTTCCAAACCTTTATGAAAAGCGACTCCCAATGGTGATGTCACGCTCACTGGAGTGAGAAGCAGAAATCCCTGTCCCCACCCCGTACAGGAAGGAAAGAATTCTCTTCAGCTCTTCCCAACACAGGTGCTGTGCTACGCTAGCAACCCCTGGATGCCCCAGCCCAGAGTGTGGGGCACCTCAGCCCTCTCCCTCCCACCTGACCAGCCTTACATTCCCTGAGCTGCCAGCACTTCCACGGATAACATGCTGCCTCATAGTCTGGTTAGCATCTTTCCCTGTCATCAGCACAGAGTGACCAAGAGGGGTTCTCTTCTTTCTAATGCACTTCCCCCACTTAAGGCACATTTGTTTACCTCAAACACCTGCATTGAAACGTTTGGAAGAAACATCACACAGTCTATCGCTTCCTACTGTAAAAATGGAGAGAAAGTGACCTACAGTCAAATGGGCACCATATTTTTACGTCTGCAGCATGCAGAACACAGGTGATTAAAAAAGGCGTCCCTCTTTTTTTTTCCAAAATCACTGCTTCAGATTAATGCTGCAGCACGCCAAGCTTTGCTTCGAATGAAATTCTAGAGACAGATGCTTGCTCCCAATAGAAAAAAAAAAAAAAAAAAAACCAAGGAAGCTACACAAGCTTGGATTTATTTGCACCCCCCCTGCAAACTGGAAAATGGTAATTTTTTATTCCAACCCTTTTTCTCCACCTTACCAACTTCACTCAGTTATCAGAGGTATGCAGTCCAGAAAGTGGGCTGATGGGGGGGGGGGAGGATTTTCATGCACCCTCCCCACCCATTTTTTCTTCCTCTTTAATCAGCCTGCATTTCATGCAACTTTTTCTTTACAATTTACATTCACCTGGAGGGTCTGATTTTAATTAGTGTAATATTCCTGTTAACAACAGTGCCTAATTAAGACATCCGTTAAGAACCATAATGTAAACTTCAGGAGGAGTTCTGCTGGAATTCTTTTTGCAAACAAACAAAACGCTGCGGATTTGAACTTTAAAGAAACAATTAATATCTAATGTATATATATATTGGACAGTATAGTCAATGAACTAATCAACTGGGACTTGTGACAAAGTCTGCCTAATAGCATTGTTTCCTATCCCTCGCCAAACTGCTCAGCAGCAATTCTACTGCTTGAAGAAATAATTGGGAATTATCCTCCAGTGCCATAGATTATCATATTTATTTCCAAGGTAGTCTACTTCTCACCCCAATCCAAATCTCCTCTCAGGAGCTAGACAGCTTTGTGGCAGGTTTAACCAGCATGCCTTCTGATTGAGCTACCCAGGGCTTTCCCAACTAGGAACACATTTTTAACAGTCCTCTCAATCCCATTCTCCCCCATCCCACCCACACAGACACGAGATCTTCCAAACCTGCAGAAACACGATATACCCAGTATACAGCAAATCCAGGAAAGAAACAAAGAAAAAGACAAGATAGCAATTCACACAATACGGTAATCTTCCACCACAGCTAGCATTTGGCTCTGCAGCTGGGCTTGCTAAAGTTATAGCCTATTTCCCCTGAAGCTACTTTGCTCCAGACTGCCTTTATAACGATTTCCAAGGGAAACACTCATTGTGTGCTCCCTGCTGTGGTGCAATAATATGTGTGTGTGATAACTGTGGGGGTCTGGTGCTGGAGGCACAATCCCTTCCCAAGCAGTACAGCCTGGGATAGCATTGCAGGGCCATTGAGGGAGCTTTGCTCTGTATTGTTATTCTGCACAGCAACCCAACTTCTCTGTGAAGGCTGCAGGAGAAACAATAAAAAGGGCTTTGCCCTGAGCACACTCCCCCATTGCAGCCTGCAACCTCCCAATGTCAACAAGGGAAAAGCGGTGGTTGGAGGCCCCCTAACCTCTATCCAGTGACCCTGCAGGAGCAGAAAGTCCAGACACTTCCAACTGAGGGAGCAGAATTCCAGGGCCCATTGCCCGACTCTGACCCTATCCCAGCTGAACCCCGCTGCCTAGTCTGGGCCTGTGGGTTTCCTGCAGGATTTTTAACAGGTATTTTTCACCTGAATGCACTTCAGAAGCGCATAGACAGGATGCAAGGGGCACCTTAACTCCACACGTATCCCAGCACTCTGAGAGCAGTGCACACCCAGCCTCTCTCGGCCCACAGCTTCCCCTGCGGCCAGACTTCACTCCCCCCACCCACACAGGCAGCCTGGCAGGAAACCCGGCACAAACCAGGGGCCACAGCCTAGGACACAGAGCAAAACTTGCTCCCTGTACCCCACCTCAGCCTCCAGGTGCCACCCCTATGTGCCATCATTGGGGGCGGGGGAGGGAAAGTAACTGAGCATCTCTGCCCCCCCGCAGTTTCTCCAATGAATCATCTTCCGAGGCTGGCTTCACCATCTGCTCCCACACACCTGAGCTTGACAGGCATCCTCCCACCCAGCATCCCCCCCCCCCCATATTGCCCCTCCACCCAGCATCCCCCCACCCCCATATTGCCCCCTCCACCCAGCATCCTCCCACCCCCATATTGCCCCCTCCACCCAGCATCCTCCCACCCCCATATTGCCCCCTCCACCCAGCATCCCCCCACCCCCATATTGCCCCCTCCACCCAGCATCCTCCCACCCCCATATTGCCCCCTTCACCCAGCATACTGCCCCCTCCACTCAGCGTCTCCCCACCCTCCCCCCTTCCAGTCCCACACCCTACCTTGCCCCCCGGCACCCCACACCGCCCCCCTTTCCCCCAGTACTCCCCACCCTGCCCCCCACCCCCCGGGATCCCCCCGGCGCCCCGCAGCACACGGCCCCCGCCCTCCCGGCACATGTCCCGCGCCCTGGCCGGGGATCTGGACTCGCGGCAGCCCGGGCCGCCTCCCTCCCTCCTACGGCCCGGCCCGGCCCGGCCCCGCGGGTCACTCACGCTCACGGCCCGGTGCGGTGCGGTGCGGTGCGGTGCGGCGGTCACAGCGGAGCCCCGGGTCCCCGCGCCCCCAGCGGCATCCCCCGGCCCAGCCACCGCAGGCGGGGTCGGCGCTGGCGAGGGGGCGGCTCCGGCTCCGCGGCCTCGCTGGGTCCCGGTTCCGGTCCCGGTCCCGGCCGGTGCACGCGGCTGAGCCGAGCCGAGCCGAGCCGAGCCGCCTGGAGCCCGCCCGCCAGCGCCGCCCCCGGAACACCGGCTCCTCCCCGAGGGACCCCGCTGGCCGGCTCGCAACTCACCCGCTCCGCCTGAACTTCGGGGAGCCCCCAGCTGGAAGGGCAGCGCGGACAGACAGACAGTCCCTCCAGCGGCAGCGCAGCGCCGCCCTTTCCCCTCCTCTCCCCGCCTCGGGTGGCTCTGGCTGGGGCTGCTGCAGCCGCGCTTCCTCCCCGGCAGGGAGCCAGGAAAGACCCTTGGCTCTCCGGCTGACTCACGCGGGCTCCTTGGGCCCCCATCCGTCTCCTCTTGGACTCAGCTTGTACGGGGATGGGGCAAGGGCTCGCTAGCTTGTGGGGTTGTACAGCGCCTAGCACCCTGGGGCACGCCGGCAGTACAAAGAGTCAAAGGGGCTTTCCGGGACCCAGGGCAAGGCCCTGCCTGGTTCTGACTGTGAGAACAGCAGGCTCTGCCTTCACCCATCCAATTTCATTTCTTTCCCCTGCTCCATGCGGTTTCCTCAGACACCACTTCCCCCCCTGTGCTGTGCTCACGGCTCAGGTCGAGGAATGGGGGGGGGCTGTTCTCCCCGGGTAACCCAGCCTGAGCCCACAGGCCCCACACAAAACCCAGGGCACCGCCCTCTTTTTAAGAGGACAATTCCACACCCACCACACACTCCCAGCCCGGGTTTTGAGCTGAGGGCACCAGGGGTCATTAAAGGCAATGGGGTCACATCTCTGAGCAGCAATGCTGCCTGCAACACACACCTCCTGCATCCACTCTGCACAGGTACCTGCTGAAAACCTCTCTTTAGAGTGCAGCCTGGCCGGTAACCTTGCCTCCCTGCCTGAGGAAGCAGAAGCATTTGCACGTTCTCACATGTGCAGTTACATGGGGGAAGAGCTCCACAACATGAATGCTCAGACTATCCCACCTAACTGGTTTTCCCGCTGCTCCCTGCTTCAGCAGCACCTGTGGAGACTGGAGAAAGCTGGGAAGTGGGGGCTTGGAAAGGTTCTGAAAACATCTCAGCTTTAGTAGCCTATAGGTTGGGGTCCCCCTGCCACCCCAAATCTGTGTACGTGATTGCAAAATAACATCCAGCCAGCTGATGAAACCCTACAAATAAATCCAAAGCAGCCTGTGCACTAGCTGAAGTGAAGAAGCAGCTTCTGCAGCAAGATGGTATGGCATTGCTAGGCAACCCCCTGATTCCATGTGGGAGAGAGGCCTGGGCTGAGTTGGTGCCATGGAATTGGGCCTTGGGTCCTCCTACGGGACAGGCGCATCTGTGCTTCGCAGAAAGAGATGCAGATGCGGAGGAAATTTTTTAAAATCTAGTTATGTGGCTTTCAAGGAGCACCCGTGGAATTAGAAGTGGGAGAGAAAAGAGACCAGATGGTAATAGAGACAGTTGGAGAAGGAGGAGCAGCTAAAAATCATGAACCAACTAAAGCATGCTTTGTGCAGCCTTAAAGTTGTGATATGAATGAGTAGGGACCAATTCTATCCTGAATTTGGAAAGGAATTCCTCTTAGCACATGAAGGGCAGAAATTAAAGGGTGATAAAATAAGCATCCAGGGCTCCCAAATCCATCATGGGCTCTTCCCCTTCCACAAGAGCTGTAGTAAATTGCCTCATCTTCCCTACCTGTGCTGCATTCATCCATTAGCTACTGGGAGCAGGAGCTCTGTGCACACCAAGGGAAGATAATACTACCATTTTGCAACTGACCCTCAAAGCTCATGTAGGATCCAGACCCAAGTTGGTGCATGAGATTTATCTTCATCTAGAACCCTTTGAATGGAGCTGTGGTAGGCAGTTCTGGGGACCATTCATACTTGAAAATTAATTAATTAAAATAATTCATCCATCATACGCTGCTTGTTGATTTAGGACTGAACATTAGACTTAGGAATTCTGAGTCCAGAATCTAGTCCTACATTCAAGAACTTACTCGCCTGATCAGGAGCTGACACAAACAAGACACAGAAAGGTCCTTTGGGCAACAACTGCATTCAGTTCTAAGGAGCTTTCCTCTGACATCCTGTGCTGATCTGAGTGGATGCATCTTGCTGAAGTCAGGCTACTCATCTCCTGTTTAAGGACGTGCAGGGCATCATCTCTGCATCAGCACCAGACGCAGCTCAGCTATTTGTCCAAAGGAACACTCCGTGCCCTCCTAAACCTCTGCCAAGCCAGATATAGTGGCATGACATGTCAGAGCCGAGGTTCCTTGGACAGGGTGGAAGAGGACCCAAACGTTCTGTTTTGAGTTAGTAGGAACGCACTCAGCCAAGCCATCCCTCGTCTTGAGTACGTCCAGCCTGCAAAGCACTCTCCAGCACTGGAGAGACAAAAGCAGAGAGCCGTGCTAATGTGCTTTGAAATAATGCTTTTCAAAGTATAATTTATGATGGATTACGTCGTTAAGTTATGCAACATAATGAGCAAATCTAAAATGTAATTGTCATTGCACATTAACAACAAAATTCTGAACCTCTATTATACTAACAAACTTATTAAATCAGTGAACGTTGCTTTGCATCAGTCAATTACTAAAACAATGCCGAGATCACCAGCACAATCTGATACCCATTAGAGAGAAAGAGACAGACTGAGTTACCAGAGCCGCCTGCAATGGCTGCTACATGTGTTCAAACAGTTTTGATGCAGTGATGTCTTTGGAGACTATGGGGCTGTTCAGTCCAAAATGCTCCACGTGTGCATTCTCAGAACTGCTGGGATGGATGGGGCAAAATAATCCGATATGGGCAGAAGCAACTTTAATGCTCACATTTCCTGACTTTCCCATGTTTTTTAATTTAGAAAATATTCTTTTACTATAGAAAATTACATACAAAAATACTGAGTTTTTAAAGAGGTAAATAACCCCAGAAATGTCATCACATGGAACTGTATTGATCTACAGCAGTGATTTGCAAACTTTTTTTCCTCGGGACCCAACTGAAGACAATCATTTATCCTGCGACCCAACATTTACGTTTTTTAGTAATACATCCCAGTCTTCAAGTGATGGCAGAAAAGGGCTCCTCAACCCAGTACTGGGTCCTGACCTGTGGTTTAAAAACCTCTGATCTACTGCATGGGTCGCCAGCAGGTTGAGACCTTTAGGTCCACACCATAGACCTTTACAGCTCTAACTAATAAAGTAACTAATCACAATAGTAGGCGCCATGTAGACCAGCCACTGTGGGTTTTACAGCTCTTTGCTGACACCAAACGAATGTTACGATTCAAGAGTCTTGGGCTCAGTTTCAGATTCCAGACAGACGTGCTCAGGCAGTTGTAACCTTTCTGCCCCATCACCCACATCTTGTCTCAGAGTTCGAGGCCAGAAGGGACAACTGTGATCATCTACCCTGACCTCTTGTAGATGACAGGCCCTAGAACTCCTCCCAGATAATTCCCAGAGCAAATCTAGGAAACAGTCTTGATTTAGAAATGTCAGGGATGGATTTGAATTTCTCTAACTTCAACTTCCAAGCATTGGATTGTGTTCTACCTTCCTCTGCTAGATCAAAGAGCCCCTTATTAAATATTTGCTCCCCATGTGGGTACTTATAGCCCAGGGGTTGGCAACCCGCAGCAGGTGCTGGGGGCAGGGACAGGGACTTCTCCCTGCTAGCCCCACCCCCCCACGTGGGGCTCCTGTCCCCTGTTCGCCGTGCTTCCCAGGGGGGGACGTGGCCAGCAGGGGACAGGAGCCAGGCACATGCACTGCTCTTATGGCCCCAGGCCCTGCTAGGGGCGGGTTGGTGGGGGGAGCAGCAGTACCACATGCCAGGTTTGGCACATGTGCCGGGGGTTGCCAACCCATTATAGACTGACCAAGTCACCCATTAACCTTCTTTTTGTTAGGCTAACGAGACTGGGGTCTGGGAGTCAATCACGGTAAGACATGTTTTCTAATCCTTCCAACATTCTTGGGGCTCTTCTCTGAACGCTCTCCAATTTAATCAACATTCTTTTTCAGTGTTGGGTTTGGGTATCAGAGCTGGGTGCACACATGCCCAATGCAGAAGTAAAATATTTTCTCTGCTCCTACTTGAGATTCCTGTTTACTCACCTCAGGATCGTATTAGATCTTTTAACCACAGCATTGCATTGAGAGTTGATGTTCAGCTTATTGTCCACCAAGACCCCCAAATCTTTTTCAGAGTCACACTTCCCAGGATTGAGTCCTCCATCATGTACCATCATGGTCTGTCTCTCCTCCGGTCTTGTCCATCCATGTCCAGGTTCTAGGCTCTGCCCCTTGGCTCCTCTCACCTACCATATAGCCCTTAACTCAGATGATTTCCCCCCTTTCCTGCATTGTCTGGGGCCACACCAATCCCCAGGAGGATCAATTTCAGAGACAATCCTGCTTATCTGCCACTGTGCCAGGATGGCACAATGCTCCATCACTCTGTGGGAATGGCACATGGCCAGTTGGCACCTAGGAGCTGGGACAGGCTGGTGCCTATTCAATCTTCAGAGCAACATCTCTAGCTTCTAACTAACCTTTGCTAAGCAGAGGCAAACTACATTATGAGCCTCTGGAAAAGTCCAATCAAATGTAGGCAGATTTTCACAGGGATATCAAAAAGGCACATCCCAAACACCAGGGTCACCCCTCCGCTCCAACCACCACATTTCAAGAACCTGCTCCAAAGCCAGGAGGCACCAACATGTCTCAGTGAAACAGCTCTAAGAAAAACCTATATTTTTCATTAGCCGTTTCAGCCGAAACTTTCCAGAACCATTCCGCCTGAGGCAGACCCCCAGGATGGAAAATTGCAGCCTGAATAGTTAAACTTTTCCAAAGTAATAAGCAACTAAAACCATGATCTTAGCATGGCAAGAGTCACCCTTAGCTCTAGGCATCATTACCAGCTCCTCTGAGAGCACATACAAGGCCAAAGATTTACCTTTGATTGTTCACCACTCATGAGCTTTGCCGACAAGTCCTAAAGTGTGGCCAAGAACACATCCAGGTTTGATTCTGATTTACTGGTTTTCACTCTGCGGGTGATTTAGGGGAGTGGTCCTGCTTTTAGCAGGGGTTGGACTAGATACCTCGTGAGGTCCCTTCCAGGCCTATGATTCTAAGATTCTATGGAGGGTGTGAAGGTTGGTCTAAAAGCATCTAGAAATTAGTGATCTCCACTGCCCTGCAGGAGACCTGGATTTGAAGCCTATTCATGCACTATTGTGGTTGGTTATTGTACGGATGTTTATGAACACTGAATCGCTGGCACTGAATTCAAGTGAAGAAAATATTTGTTTTCTTAACAAAACTGCATCCGTCTAAAAATAACATGGATTTTACTGCTGAGAAATCCTAAACCTCTCAACCTTGACAGAGTCCTTTCAAATCTCCCCGTCTGACACAGACGGATGCAGGCACCATTAACAGCGCATTCTTGCAGAATTATTAAAAACAGTAAACAAGGAGTGTGAAAATGCCAGAGATTCTGCCCCAACCTGCAAATACCACACACACGTTCAAAGCAAAGTGTGTTTAACACTTCCATGTAGTGATTTGACACAGCACTAATTATGTAAATTAATCATTGGTAAATCAGGTAGCTTTTTATTTATTTAATTTTTTGTTTTGCACAGGAACCTGGCAGAATAAGTATTGTGTAAGGAAAGCTGAGAAGCTGCTCTATTTATTCTGAGAAGAAATGTTTAGTAACATGTTGCATGATCCAACCTCCCCTCATTCTTTTTCAGATTAAATTTTAAATTGATTTGCTGGTACCGCACCGTTCACAGCTCTCAGTATGTCATGTAGCTAATGAGCCATGCCAGGGACACATTTATAACCCGCTATTAGCCTCTTCCATCAGGAAGGGATTTTTCTCCCCTTTGCAATGAAGTTCTTTTTTTAAAAAAAATATAGAAATGAGAATTGAAGGGACACAAAGCAGCAGCCAACAGCATGACTGAAAACTCAGAGTTTGTGCAGGTAGAGAACCCTGTATGCTTCCTTGAGCAGTCTCTCTGGCCTCATTGACACCGTCTTCACAGCAGGCCTTCAGCTAACCTGGCGTGCAGCACGCTCTTGGCTGACCCAGATGGACGAAACCAAGTAGTTTTGGGCTAAACTCCTACCCACCCCCTGTTGTACAACATGCTTTTAATGGGGTTTGCCAGCAAAAAGAAGGTAGGGAGCTGAGATTAAAGGCTTCTGCAAAGCCAGTGTAGGCAAGGGCTTTTTCTCAAGTTCACACCACCTCTGTTCTGTTGCCCCCTCTGCAAGGAGTCCCCAGGGTTCTGATGTGGAAGGGGTGCTCAAAACGAGATCATACCAACTCCCAAATACAGTCCAGGATGCCGAGACCATTACTCTGCAGAGGTTTAGTCCAGACAGCAGGTGCAAGTGGACAGACGCTCACTATTTTGGTGGGCTTGGTGTGCTAGTCCATTGGCCAGCTGAGAGGCCGTACTGCGGGAACCACTGCTGGGAAGCAAATCCTCTATTCTAGACTTCTGCACACAATTGGAGGAGCAGATGTCTACTGTATTCCTCCTGACCAGAAGGCGTGGGAATAGGAGAGAAGACATTGTTGCACATACTGTTCTAACTTCCACCTGTGTTTACCTACTAATTTAAGCACAGGGCTGGGAGCAGAGTGCTGCTTTGACAGCACTTCCACAGTTGTGGTGCTCCCTGGAATTTATTTGTGTGTAATACATATGAAGATTTGGTTGAGGGAAATCCACATGGCTGCTTCAAGATCTGCTACACTCCACAAAGCGATGGACTTGGCAAGTCCCCCAGCAGCACCACCAGCAGTCCCGTGCTCCAGAGGACTCCCTCCAGTTTTGGAGACCCAGTGGCCTCTCCATCCTCAGTGTCATTCCCGATTGGTCCTGGATTCAGAAAATTAACCACTGGTTCCAGCCTGGAATAAGTGAGTCCAAAATTCGCAGCACACCCTGGATTCGCCAAGTGGTTGCTTGCAAACACAGAAAACAAACATCTCCCCCATCTGGGGTTTGGTCTCTGCCAGCTATTGCCCTTATGCCTTTGATGCAGAATCCAGAGCCTGTTCTGGAAGTGGTATAAACCGGCACCTCCAACAAACAAGAGTTTGGGAGCATAAATCCCAGTCCTTTCGGAATCAGCTGATTCCCAGCAGCAAATGGCCTGGGCTGGAGACCGTGGCGGGGTGGAGTTGAGTGCTGAAGACGGCACATTAATTGCATGGCAATCCCTCTGCCCACATTCCAGGAAGACAGCACTTAGCAAAGAAGCTGAACTCCCCTTCATTCCGAACGCAGCGCTTCAGGAATGGAGAGACAACTCTATTGGGGGAACAAGAGCTAATTAAATTTACTGGGATCACTGAAGAGGAAATTATTTAATATTCTGTCTGGAATTTAATATCTGAAAGCATGAATGGCCTTGTTTCATCAGAGATCGGCTCCTTCCCAACAGCTGCGTTTACATTTCATAGCTCACCCAGTTGCTGAGGGGCAGGAAGGCGGGATGCTGTCAGAGCCAACAAAATAAACAGGGGAAAGGCAGACTGCCAATGACACCAATCTCCTCGCAGCCTCCTGGGATCGACTGCATGGGTCACCCCATCCTAATGATCTAGGAAGGGAAACCATGCTTGTGGTTCTGCCTAGGGGAAATCCTTCCTGGTTATATTTCAGAGTCACCTTCACACTGAGGATGCGCTCAGGAATCACTGTGAACCAGATTGTGACCCCCTAACTCCTACTCAGAGCAGCTACTCACATGAGCATCGTTACGGTCAATGGATTACACGTGAGAGCAAGTACTCAGCATTGCACTTAATTATATAAAGCCAGATTGGGAACCCTTAAGTGTCTAGCCCTACTTTACAGCCAAGTTACTGGTGATGGCCAGTTCAGCGATCAGCCGTGGATTCGGGATTAGAGAACACCAAACTGCAGCCTTTCACAGTTAGTTTCCTCACTGCTTACTGAATTTCCAGGGGCATCCATGTAGCTGCCAGTTACACAAATCTACGTTCCTTTGTTCCGTGCCATTTGCCCAACAGTTAGATCTCCCCACAGCCGACTCTTCTCCACCTGTTACAGGATATAGTCCTCGCAAAGCCCTCCAACATGACCCTGTGACTGATTTTGTAGCTCTTCTCTGGATCTCCTACAGCCTCATAAGGACATGCAAAGGCTACTAAGGTGCCCAGATGTGGATGAAGAGCCATCCTCGTCCAGTGCAATGAGGCTGTCTCTCGTCTCATTGACAACACTTCTGATACAGCTACTTTCTTTGCTGTCTGAACACTAAAGCACCACCCTGATGGTATTGTTAATGAGAGGCCTAACAGATTCAGATGAGCAGGACACTGCATTTTTTTGCGGAGTTCATGTAAGCTGCCTACAGATTTTGAGAAGCACAATGTGTCACTTGATATTGGCTGTTGAATTTTAACAGTTTCCTGGATCGTGCCTCTAAATATTGGTTCCCTTCTCCAACCAAAATACCACCAGACTCTGCCAGGTGGAGCATCTAAGCTTGAACCTACATCCCCCAGGACAAACTTCAGGCCACTGCCACCCTCCTCAGTCACTAACGGCTGTGATGAGGCAGCCTGGATGGGAAACTTCAGCTTCATCCGCAGTTCGGTTACCTTGCCCACAGGTTACCCGCCTTTCTTGCCACCTTCTCCCAAGGCCAAGAGCTGTTTCCCCTGCCAGTCACCAGGAGCTGCCTGGGTGGTGAGCAATGGGAAAGACACGCAACCTCTCCAAGATTGACTGGAACGATCCAAGCCCTTCACACTGCCGCCAACTTGCAGGGAGCAATTTATCACTCACCATTTTAGCACAAAATATCCTTTTCAGCTCTTGTCTGCAGAAGCACAGAGCAGTTTCTGGTGCTACAAGCACATGCTGTGACCTCTCAGAAGTGCCATCAAGGTAATACTATTTACTGTAGAAAAAGTCATCATTCCCCACTCCCTGTGGGCCTCCCAATTGTGTTAACTCTTTACGGCCTGACAGAGCAAGATGGCTTCTCTCCTGCTTTTGCATATCATTGGCAGAACCACCAGCTGACTGGCCGGTCTGGAACCTGTATTACTGCTGAGGGCCTCAGTGGCGGAAAGGGCCCAGCTGCAGTTCCAGACTGCTGAAGGACTGAGGGAAACAAGATGATGTTTTTCTGGTTCTTTGCTGCTGCTGCTGTTAAAAGCAAAGTCACTCCACTGTCCATCCTGGATCTGGGCTCCAGACCCAGCTGTTGACCAGGAGAACGTCCACCCCAGACTAGAGTCTGATCGATGAGAATGTGGCTATTGGTCTGAAAGACTCTCTAGCTCAATGAGCCATGGAGTCACTGGACAGAATCCATGGCCTGTGTCAGGTGCGTCAGGCTAGTGGTCACCCGTAGGAGTCTCTGGTACTGACAGCACATTTCAGCTGGGGGCCTCCAGGTGCTCTGCACACACTAACAGTCGCTCCCTAGGAGGCGAGGTATCTCACCCTCTTTTATAGTGGGAAAACTGAAGCACGCCACAGTGGAGTGACTTGCCCAGATCCCAAAGGCTGCCTTTGTGGGTTCTGCCCCCAGCTCTCTTACCAGATTCCCTGGGCATACACAGACCTTTGCATTGCTCGGACGTTCCCAGAATAGCTGCACATGCAGCATCAGCAACATTCCCAGAGCATCCATCCAGACAGCTGCAAACTACCCCAAGAGAAAATCTGGGAAAAGCACAGACTTTTCTGCCCTTAGACATGCCTGCCTCTCGCTCCCCTTTTGCCCTGATGCTGTGGTCGTCTTTCCGACATGAAAGCGATGATGAATACAGAGCGACATTACTGCTACTTATGTCACCAATACCTTCAGCTAATTCCTGGCGCTGCCAGCAAGGAGGCACTAATACCTCTGCAAAAGACAAAGTAATTATTTCTAAACATAGTTCCCGTTCCCCGCACTGTCACTGGCTAATCTGGTGAAACCTTCATCTGTTGTCAACGGCCCTCTCTAACTAGCAGGGAAGGAGAAAAACAACTGCTGAAAACTAACCTGATGTCACCAAGCAAGCAAACAAAAAGATTTGCCAGCCTTGTCAGAAGCTCAAGTTCAGAGGGAACATTAGGGCCCCTGTTCTCCAGGGTTCCTCACAAAACTGCTCGGTGGTGGCACAGAACAAGTCATGCTCCACTTACAGGTGATGGGGGCACATCTAAGGCCTGGAGGGAAGGACTAGATTAGCAAGTATCTGTTGGCAATGGATGAGAAAAAGAAGAGAAAATGAGCACTCAAGAAGAAGCAGAAAGCAGAGACTTCCCTGCCCACCATCTGGATGGATTCAACACGGAAGCCAAGCCACAGAAAGAGAATGTCAAGGCCCCTGGGCACCCCGAGAGAGGCCCGATGCTTTGGTTATTGCATTCCCGACCTTCATTAGTCAAGTGCCACACAGGGGGGAAAAATCCTTGGGCTTTGGAGTCTGTTTGCAACTACAGAGAGCACATGAGGGCAGTTCGGGATGGTGGGGGACAAATTATAGCATGTTAGCAACAGCTCTGCCTTGCAAGAGCCATTCCTTTATGGCCAGCAGCGTATATTCCTATTATGCAACAAAAAGCCAGCTTAGAGAGAGACTATCCTTACATTCAGTCCTACCTTCTCTGCATGCATGCAGGAAAGGAAGAGTGCTTCAAAGGCCGAGCAGGGCACATTTACAGGTCTGAGATGCTGGCTTCCTTCTGAGCTGGGGAATTATCAGTCACAATAGTCATTAGCCCTTGGGTCTGGCTTCCACTGATTGTCCAAGTGACAACAAACCTTGCAGCTGGGCTTCCTACTCAGGGCTCACTTCCCACACACCACTGCAGAAACTGGCTCTTTCTACAGCTCCTTCCTGCAGTCCCTCTTCAGCTCAGCTACTTGCTGGCTTTAATAGTTACTTACTCTCTCCTCGACTGCATCTGATCATTGGCCAGGGCCGGCCGGCTGCAGGCCTCTGGCCCTCAAAGAAACAGGACCAATGCACCAGATGTGATGGCTGTCCATTGCTGGGGAGCCTTAGAGAAAGATCCTCCCCACCACTGGCCAAAGGGTAATGTCTAAGCCATCTGGAAAGGGCATCCACGCTGGAGATAGCAGGTGCTATCCTGGCAACGGGCATAGCCCGAATGGACACAGGGGCTACGCAGGGTGGCAGTGGAGGGCACATTTTGCAGACTGCATGGGAACACACAGAAAAGGGCCCGTCTTTTCCCTATTACACAGAAAGGGGTGGAGTGGAAGATAAGGAGTCGGTGTCAGTGGCAGATTTGGGAGGAGGAGGATGTTCTACACCAGGCGAAGGCTCACTGGAAGCCTCTTTTTACCATGTGCTGCTTTGAGCCATTTTCAGCCTCTTGCTTTCTGAATAAATGATCCTGCTTCAGGATCGACAAACTTGGCCAGCAACAGGGTGATAATTCTGTCTGCACTTTGCCATCTAAGAGGAGACAGTTGGTTCAGATGTTCACTGTAACATCAGAGAGACAAACACATCCTAGTCTTATCACAGCGTGCCAGAGACGACAGGAACACAAAGGGAGCACAGGCATTCCCTGATGCTTTTATCCAAAGGGCTTTGGAACTTTCTGTTCACCACCTGTGACATCCCAACAACCTCAGTGGGCACCAGCTGTTCTGGCACAAAACACAGGACAATGAGAGGATAGAGAAAATAAACAGCTACTGCTGCTGAGCTCATAAGAAATAAAAGATCCTGCATGCATGGAAATCTACATGAAGGCAGAGGGAAAAGAAATAGAGAACAGAGGCAGGAATCTACGCTTTCTCTGAGCAGAGCACTTTCAGAGCTGGCCACAATGGAGTCAGCTCCTCTAATTGCTGGGCTCATCTGCTTCAGCAGAAAAAGCTCTTGCACCTATCCAGGTGATTAAAAGATGGCACTTTATTAACATTTCATCCACACTCATTATACACAAATTCCCGTGGGGACAGAGGTGTCCGACGCAGCCTGAGAGCACGAGCTAGCAGTATACTGCGGGGCACTTTGAAGAAGTGCCAAGGAAGGTGGAAAAGAGAACACACAGAGCAGAACTAATGTAAATCACATAATTAGCAAATTAAGACTCGTGTACTTCCCTGTTCGTCACTTTCTCAGTAGCAGAGTCCATGGGGCGCGAGGGCAGCACGGCGCTCTGGTCTGCACTCACATTTGGGTGGTGTCACCCCCTTTCCAAGCTCCCCATTTGTGCCCACTTTGTGGGGGAGCAGAGAGGGTGAAAGCACTTTGTGCTCTTAGGAAAGTGACAAATGAAACTGGGTGCTGGCTGCAGATGCAGCAGGGCGGCCAGTGTTCGGCTGGGTTTGTAAAGAAAAGATGCTCAAAAACCTAAGAGAATGAGCATCAACTAAAGCCAAATATAGCATGGTCCGGGCCTTTCCCAGACACCCCTCTCTGCGAGGGTTCCTCTCTCCGGCCCTGCCTTATTCTGTCTGGTGTCCCCTCTGGGGAGTTTCTCCAATTCACCAATCCTTGCCCCTGCCCAGCCCTCTCTTCTATACGCTTGCCGTGTTACTCCAGTGTGGGGCTCGCTGCACACAGCTGATCAAATCAGATACACCCTGACCCTGATGGGCAGCTTCCCCGGCTACCTCAGTTCTGGGTTTGCTTCAGGCTAGTTTAGCAGCTCTGTGGCCCAGGCATCTGTCCACTCTGACCAGTCTGGCATGTAACCACAGGAGTAAAGGACAGAAACTTCCTGGCAGGTGTTGAACACACAGGCTCTAGTCAGGGAAAGCGTTTAGGCACGTGCTTTACTCTAAGCATGTGAGGTAGCGGAGTCCTCAGCATCTTGCAGAATTGAATCCTTATCCCCTTTCACCAGCCTCACAAACCAGTCTTCGTCAGAGATCCTGTCTCCGCCCATTACTTTTTCACACTCTTGGCAAACTTCCAGCCACCCATTTTTCACAGCAGTGAGCATCACGCATCTCCAACCGGAACCGGCGGCGTCATTCCCAGGGCAGAGGAAAGGGCTCCAGAGCTGGGGCTAAGCGCGCTGTGAAAACCCCCACCGAGGCTAGAGATGGGCCAGTGGCTCCCTCTCACAGGTCACAAACAGAGGTTTAGCGAATCGCAGAAGTGTGGCTCACAGGGTGTTTTCTCTTGGGGGTTCATCCTGGCAGCCATCACCATAACACCAGAGCACCCGATGCCGACATGGCCAAATCCTACCATCTGGAGCCACCGGATCCTCCCCGTCCACTGACCCTGGACTCAGGATGACACAGGGATGGGCAGTGAGGGGCACACAGCCACAGAATTAAGGAGAGTGAAAGCAGGAGTTCCCGCAAGGGTCAGAATGAGCAGGCACCTGGAGGTAGCACCACGCCTGAGGGACCAGCAAGCCCATCTTTGATGGACCATTTAACAATCTCTTTAGTGTACAAAATTTACTGCTTTGAGCAGGGGTTGGACTAGATACCCCCCGAGGGCTCTTCCAGCCCTCATCTAGGATTCCATGCATTAAAAGCTGCAAGCTCGCATGCAGAATTAAAGGTGCCTAAGAACCCTCTCTCCGGGGGACAAAACAAATGAGGAGCACTGTGGCACCTTAAAAACTAAAAATTTATTTGGGCATCAGCTTTCACGGCCTAGAACCAGATGCAGTCTATCCCACGAAAGCGTGCGCCCAAATAAATGTGTTAGTCTTTCAGGCGCCCCAGGACTCCTCGTTTGAAGCAGACTAACAGGACTACCCCTCTGGAACTTGTCTCTAGAGAAGAGCTCTGCTTGCTGGCCTCAGATTGCAGAGACCCTCGAATGAATTGATTAAGACTCAGTGTGAAGATACGGAATTAACAGGTGTTCTGAGCACACCCCTTCAGCAGGGTGCTCGCCTGGAGCTCCCAAACCCTGTCCCTGCAGCCTGTGGACCGGGATCATTGCATGAGGAAGTTTCCTGCGTTGGTCATTCCAAGTCTTGGCCAGAATCTGGAGGGACGTTGCCAGCATATTACATTGCTCACTGCTGGAGGTACCTAGATATTTTCTTCCTAATTTTCCCTTCCTAACACCAACCACCAAGGTCCTTTACTAAAACGACCCTCCCACCACACCCCACTGCTTCCTGAGATACAACTTCAGACTGAAAAGCAAGTGCCAACCAACATCATTGATGGGTGCCGTGAGCTGGAACGGAGGAGAGTGACGTAGCGAGATCGGAACCCAGCTCCGAATGACAAACCTGCTGCAGCTCAGGACTGAAGTGCACTGGGCGAGCCCTGGCTGGAGACCATATGGAGCTGGTGCAGGCTCATCACTGCCTCACAGAAAACAAACTGAGGGGACAAGACAGCCCTTGCGTTAGCATGAAGGAAAAGGCCCCAGTTCCTCTTGTAACCAGCCACTCCCCTGGTCACTGACCAATTCCTGCACCTCGCCCCATGCCCCAGGTACAGGAATTTTAGCAGAATATTTCCCTTATCTCCAAGATATAAACCATCCTTTTAAAAAAGACACTTACATAATATTTTATATCCAAATTACAGTAGCACTTCCTGTGATTAACAGCAACATTTTAATTAAACATTGATTAGCCACTAATTAGTCTAACGATTAGTCACCTGGAGGAAGCAAAGCAAAATATGGGGCTGCCAAGTTTGGGGAGGGAGAAGGCAAATAATGAAAGATTAGAGGCAGATCTAAATTCCATTTCCACTTCCCTTTGGGCCAAATGTTTCTGATTATTTTGGTCCATTATAAATGATGCCCTCAAAATGAATTTTTCTAATCGTGGTGAGTCTGATGGAGTCCCAGATGAGTGATGCAGGGAAGACTGCGTTTATTCACTGTTTCATCACATTTCAGCTTGTTAATTCAACTAAAGAGCCTTTCCCCACTTGCAGAAGAATCAGTCTCTGTCTCCATAATGAAGCCAGCTGGGGGGAGTTTAGTGTGTGCACACACACGCAATATTACAATGGGAACAGCACAGGAAATAGGCAACATTTAACTCTGTGTCTGGGGTCTGAGCGTCACTGGGAAACAGACACAGACTTTACCTTAGGGTTCACTCCCGTCCAACCCGTGGCCACTATCCTACATAACGGGCAAACCATCCTGCTGGGGCGGGGCAGTATAAATAGCCGGGTGAAGAAAGAGGAGGGGGTTGTGAGTGGCTGCAGGCTGAGGAGGGACACCCCAACACTTCCAGTGGCTATTCCTAGGGTAGTTTCTCAGTGCCTCATGCTCCCCGGCCTGGCAGCTGGTGTCCCGTACACTGATGTCTCACGACCCAGGGGACGGGGCCCCCTCTCAGCAGGTGCCACATATGCTCCTGCCGTCCCCTAGGCTGGGTGTTTTCAACAGGACCTGCAGCGGCTGGAAGGCAGGACTGGGTGGACTGGGAGGTCACAAGTGGCCATCTCCCCCAGCCAGCGGGGGGTGAACACCGAGTCCCCCGTGTGGCTCTTGCACTAGCCCCAGCTAGAGTACTCGTTACAGCTGGCCCTGTGAAAGGAGGAGGGAAAAGTGCACTCGTCCCACCTGCTCCCCAGCCACCGACTGATCTCATGGGATGCAGCGTCCGCGCCAGCTCCTCCTCTGGGTCCTGTTCTCACTTCTGCCCACCCCGGCACATGCAGGATGTGGTGGAAACAGAGTCAGGTCCTCTCTCGCCTCCACAAGATAGTGGGGGCGTTTTGTGAGAGTGTGAAGCCACATCATCCTCTCTCCAATATGTCCGTGGGGGTGGCACTAGATCCCCATCCCAGCGGTTCTGTCTCCCCTGTTCCCTCTGCTCTCCCAAAGCTCTGTCTCACTGCTGTGTGACCATGGATCTGGCACAGTGGCTTCTGGGGACACGTGCTGCTCCAGGGCCTGAGCGTTCCAGCGGGGAGACAATGGGAAGGGCCGAGGGCTCTAGGGCAGACCCAGTGTGTCCGTCCCTCCCAAAGCAGGTTAGGAGCGCTGTGGACACTGGCACTCCCTGCTGCATTCCAGGGATTGCCAGCACTCTAGGAGCTGGGAACAGAAACCTGCTTCCTTGTGTTTTCTGCCAAAGCCCACGTCCTGCCTGAGATCCTAGGGCTGGTCACGAGAGCTGAACCACGTCCGCTGCGTCACTGCACAGCGCCTGGAAAACAATTCACCTCCTTGTCGTGTGTTCTCCTACAGGCCCTGGAGGAAGAGAGTTCACTGCTGTGCTTGTATAAAACTTACCTGGGACACTCGTTCTAAGGCGAGCAGGCTACTCAGCCACGGGTGGAGGCAGATGATGTGTTATCGAGTTCAGTTTCTCTTGGAAAGCGGACCCTTGGTGCTCAGGCCTGCATTTCTAGAGCACCCAACTCTGCCCCGGCTTATGTGCAAGAGACGCAAGCTCAGGGGCCCAGGGATCATCCCGCAAGCGATTCCCCCTGTGCGAAAGGGCAGCAGTAGCTTTTCTCCAGGCTGCAGTCCAAACGTAATTCGCCCTGGGCAGGCTGCAGGAACGACGTGTTCCCACTATGGTACTGGTGAATGTGTCTAAACGCTGCTGGCTCTGCGGAAGCTGCCTGTCCCTGGTCAGCCATTTAGCATCCCTATTACGGCGACATTTATTATCCCATCAGTCCCTTTGGGGCACTAATCCTATTTACCCAGGTTACTTGTGCCTCAGGCAAGCTGGAAGGGAAGGTTATTACACTGCTGGGCAGAAGACGCCTCCCTGATTGCTGCTGCTTGGTGCTTTGGCTCATGTATATCTGCCGGGAAGCCGGCCTGCAGATCCCCTGCCATGTTCCATGGTGGGGAAGGGAGGGGAGGGCTCACTCGAGGTCTGCCCTTATCCCCGCATCCCTTGTGAGAGCTGTGGGCACAGGTGGGCGGCTGCTGCTGCAGATGCATTTGGGTGGCGCCTGCCCAGCCCTTCCAGAAATCCTCCTGGGCATCCCCTGCCCGCCAGCCTGCGGCAATTTCTTGGCCAGCTGCTCAGCCGTGCCCTGGACGTGGCTCCAGCACTACCTTCTGCCCTCAATCGTCTCCTCCCAGCCTCATTTACTTGCTGGGTTTTTGGGCCTGTGTGAAAAATAAGGCCTGTAATGAGACTGGGGGTGCAGATTTCTCTGGGAAAGGTGGGTGACCCCTCTGTGATTGATGGGGGGGGCACAACCCTGAACACAGCCTGGCGCAGGCGATGGCTCTCAGTCTGACTTCACTGCCGAGTCCCCTCCTCGCAGTACTGAGCTCTGAAATTGCAGCCATTGGCCATCCCCCGCCCCGGGGACCTTGATGTCAGGGCTGGGCGGCGCTGCGGGCAAACGTACGATGCGAGAGACGTCAGAAGTCAGCACAGACACAAGGAAAGGCCCCAGGGTCCCCAGGCGAGCCTGGATTGGCGGGACTGAACCTGGGCTCTGTGATGGCAAACACCTGGGACAGAACCAGAGGAGGAAAGGAACAGCCACGCGAGGGGGGACACAGTTCAGAGACAGCCAGTAGCCACGTCCACAACTCGCCACCCCTCCATCCACGCGTGGCTGCACCAGATCAGTAACTGAAACAAAACGCAGGGGCCCAACTCTTGCTTCCATTAAGATAGCTTGGGACACGTGGTAGGGGAGCAGGAAGGGTTAACTACTGTACACCCACCCTCAGCCTCCACATTCCCTTGCAGAACTGCAGGTGTATCGATTGTTTCACACAACTCATCAGACTCAGATTGGTACAAATCAATGAGGTTAGGTCAGCAACCGAGGCAGCTGAGTGTGTGCCATCCACCTCCTCTGCCTGGGAATGGGAGCCATTGAAAAGCCTCCGCAGTCCCCAAAGCTCTGGTGCACTGCACACACCCACGGTCTGGTTTGCATGATAAAGACAGAGCAGCAGACATCTCTCTGTGAGGAGACCGCTGGGGATTCTTAATCTTTCCGTGGGGGTAGGACAGAGCCAGGCACAAAGTCATTGTGGACTGAGATTTAACACTCCCAAACAGCAGAGCCGCCTCCTCCTGGAGCAAAGGCCACAAAGACCGGATCGTCCCAGCCTCTCCCCTTCTAATGCACCCAGCCATTTCTGCAAACTGAAAATCCCTGGCAGACCCTGGAGCCACAGACCAGGGACGCCTGGGAACAGGGAGCAGAACTCTGCGGTGGCTACTTGCATAGCCTCACAACTGCACACATGCACAACAGCCATTTCCAGAGACTCACACCACCGCCCCCCCGGAAGCACCCGCTATCTAGCTGAACTAAGTGAGATTTGTTAGCTGCAGGGAGAGACAGGAGCTTCGTCTGTTGATGTTTCATGCTTTCCTACAACGCAATTTCTTACTGCTGCAGCCTCTGCCTTCCTTCCCTTTGGGCAGTTGCACGAAAGGCGGTGAGCGAGGTCCCTGGACGCTAATTTATTGGAGGAGCTGGGACAGGTTACAGGAGGTAGCAGCTCAGTGAGAGAAAAAGGAACAGCACTGCCTGAAACTCCTCTTTAGATCCTCTCGCTCTTTCCCTGGCATGGTCCTTCTCCAGGGGCAGAGCCACCGGCACCAGCAGCTGCCAGCTCCATCCCACTGTGCCCAGCGAGGCGACCTGGGGCCAGTCTGGGCTTGGCTGGGTCTGACCAAGGAAGTGGAGATGAGCTGGGGAGACTGGCAGAACAGAGACCAGTGAGCAGAAGGCTTTTAAGAACCTGAAGCAAGGATTTTAGGAAACTCCACCCTAAATTGCCAGCCCATGAGAGCTCCTCGATGCTTAGAGGGCAGCTGCAGGCAGTGTAAGAAGAGAACTGGAAACTGGGCAGCGTTAAAGGGGGTGAGACGCAGGGCCAGCCCTTGGCCAGACAGCACCCAGGGGAGAAGGGTCTTCGGCACCCTCCCATTTGGTACACTGGGATAGCTTCATTTGTAGGGCACTGGTAGACCATCAGGACACCCCGTCACGTAAGATACCTTTTCCTTCTGTTGCTAACAAAGTCAGCCCCCAAGCCTGGCGACCCCCATGTCCAGCAGCCTGCCCCTAAACCTGGCCTGGAGGGAAAGAACCGCCATGCTGTTCCTGGTTCCAGAGAGCAGCAGGGACTGGGGAACTTGCCGAGGGGCTGCTGGGGGCTGATTCTAAGGGGATGGACCACAGTGAGGGGTCAAACAGTTAGCATGTGAGAATGCAAACGTGGGCGGGGAAAGGACAGATGGTGAAGGGACAAGTTGGCTGGCTCCCTGTCAGTGTTGGGGCCATCCCTGAGCTGTTAAAAGTGGGGAATGCAGTTTGCAGTGGGAAGGCAGGGAGGGTCTCCACTGTCCCCCCATTGCACGCGAGTGAGCTCCCCACCACTGCCTGGCAATCGTCCCGGGGCACATTGAGCAGAGCCATCTCTCTGGCCGCTCACACTGGTGATGTCACTGAAACCAATGTGGTTTGAGAGGGGACCCAGGCCACCAACTCTACAGAGCTTTTGTGCTGCCTGCCCCACCTTAGCACGGCTGCACCGGCTCTCCTTGCCAGCAGAGTGCCTGGGCCTAGGCAGCCCAGCCACAGCCAGCCGGCCCCTCGCCTCCTGAGACATGTGGGGGGTACGGCCCTGCCGGGCCCTTCCAACCAGTACTGTGCACATGGTCAGCTCTTACACAGGTGGAGCCACACTCATTCCCACCCAGGCACCAAGGAGCTGCGCCTCTGACCCTCCCAAGGGAGGACGAACCTCAGGGCACTGATCTCACCGGCCAAGTACCAACTCCTCTGGCACAACAGCCTTAGCACGGAGCCGCTCAGAGTCCCATTGGGTTCTCCGATCTGTCTGCCCCCTCAGGGAGCCTGCCGCTTACACCAAGGGCGACAGCAACATTCAGGTTCCTTCCGGTTCCAAAGGACCAGTCACTCGCCCCAGGCCAATTGCATGTTAGATCTCACACCACACACGCTTGTGGCCAACTATCTCCAGATTTATAGAACAGGGAGCGGAAAGAGGAGATAATTAGGAGGTTAAAGCAAGCAAACGTACACAGATCAGCTACAGTCTTAAGTTCCGAAACATAATATAAGCTTCTACAATCAGCAAACTCTGTCTGCCCTTCAGGGCTAAGAACCTGGGGACAGGGACATATGGAAATGCTGGTCACAGCATCCCACAACAGTTTGTCAATGGATCTTTCCTTTGGGGAGGGTGAGCCACCACCTGCTGAAGATCAGCCCTTCCCATTAACTCAGTCCCTCTCCTGTCTGGTGATGCACCATCAAATGGTCCTTTACAATGCGGGGCTCCAACGCTGCAAGGGAGATTAAGGCCAGCAGCAACTCAATCCACGTGAGCAGTTAACACATTCTGTCATTGCACCGCCACTCACACAGGCTGTGTCTACACTGGCAATTAGGTCGACCTAAATGACTCCCCGTCCACACTGGGCTTTCATTACGTCGACCTAGGAAGAACCGCCGCTTAGATCGACCTGACCCTTGAGTCGACTCAAGCAGTGTGGACATGCTGGGACACAGTCACTTAGGCAAAAGTTGGCTCTGCCCCTGCCCCAGCACCCACCAGACCCTGAATGAAAGCCTGCCGCGCCCAGGACACATCCTAAGCCAGGGACACATGGGGGCAGTTCCTGCCATGTGATTTCTTTGCTAAGCATGCTGGTGTGAAGGGCCTGACCCTAGGTTCCAGCTGCCCAGCTCAAGGAAATCATTCCTGCAGTTCTCAAAGACACGGAGCCGGATTCTTTTCTCTAGCCTAACTCCTGCAGCGGTGCGGCACACTGCCAATTCTCTGAAGCCAGGAATCTATTTTTCAGGGCACGATGGAGCAGGGGTGCAGCTGGCTCTCTAATGAGGAACAGATAAAAGGCAGGCTCCACTGAGGTCCAGTTTTAAAGGCACTCCATCAGCCTCTCGGGCATCACACACTTCTTTTGGAAATGACAGTCCTTTTTACTGAGCACATCCTGTTCTGTATCCCCTTTCTTCATCAAACCTGGCTTCCTCCATTATCTGGCCCACCTTCTGTAAATGGGACACTGAAAACTTCTAACCCTCTCCGTCACTTTATCATCTGACGATGGAGGCACTAGACAGCAGTTACTGTAGGAGAAGCGCCCAGCTCCCACTGTTCTTACACTCTCCCCACCATGCACAATAGATTAGAGACAAAACAAATGGAAGACTAGGGAGAGAAGGGTTTGGAGGAAACCAATCCCCTTTCTTCATGCCCCCTAATCTCTCTGTATCCTGTCTGCACCTCCCTCTACTGTGAAGACATACAGGGAAAGGGAACACAAATTGAATCCAATTACCAGGCTCTCGCAGTCAGCTGGCTCCTCTTTCGTGGGGACTGTCAGCAATTACAGGTTTAGTGGTGCACAACATAGTTTAATAGCAGCGAGGGCTGGTGGGATTGATTTCTTGTTTTGTTTTAAGCGCAGTTAATCTAATAGTTAATTTATTTAAATTGATAGGGCAGAGAAAAAATTACATTTCTATCTTCTCTCCATAGATTTCACCCCATCTGGTCACCCAGGCTGGCTAAAGGGCTGGGTTAGAGGCCCAAGAAGGCCTCTGAAATATCTGCTTTTATGAGGTTGCAATTCTTTCAATTCATTACTGCCATTTTAGCAAACGGCTAGCATAGATTTTGTGTTACAACAGCTCTTAATGTGTTAGCCATGCATCGACTGCTATCTGTCTTTGCCACTTACAGTAAATCTTTTCCTACAGAAAAACTAAACCACTGAAACCAATCCAGGAAAAATTGTTTTAGAGCCTTCAACCAGCTTCAAATGGACACCCAGCAAGCCCCAGCAGCTGGGAGCTTGTTAAAGTACTGCAGCACCAGCTTGGGCCCTCGGCCTCCTTGCTGAGCATTGCTGGAGCGGGGAGCCTTGGCTTGCCATAAAGCTTGTTTCTGGCCAAGGGCCTTTAGAAGTGATGATGGGGAGTGTGTGCTGTTTCCATTCGAAGCCTGTCAGGATGCTGGGTGGATTGGATTGAGGGTGATTTGCACGTAAACCTGGTTTGTTTGGTTTGGTTTCAGGGGGAGACATTTAGGAATACTGCAGCTTTTACTCTCATGCCAGCTCTCGGGCATCATCTTGGTCTATAACCTCACAACCCAGACAGAGCTGTGGTTGATGGGCTCTGCTGAAATGTGTGCCAGTGAAAACAGAAGCAGTTTCCCACTGAGAGGGGAAGGATTGATTGGGGAACTTCTCCTTCCACTTTTGAGATTGTGGCATACAATCAGGGGAGGCATCCATGCAGATGACCTTCACTGGGTTTCCCCAGCGTGGAATGGAGGTGCTGCATGCTGGTGCATGTGGGCCAGGATTGAGTGTTTCTGCTGTGCTGTGTGGGACTCTTACTGGTCCAGGATCAGATTTCTGTCTTGATTTCCCACCTTCTAAGGTGGGATCATCTCAGACTTTTCAGTGCTACTTTCATATATACATCTCACACCACCTCAGCTGTTAGTGGTCCCTGCTCCGTTGTGGTTAGCGGGAAAGCGTTATTGTCCTTCACTTGCACTGCTGGAAATTCATACTTTAAGCTCAGAAGGGGCCACTGTGATCATCTGTCCTCCTGCACAATGCAAGGCCACCCTCCCCCAACTCCCGCAATAGACCCCTTTCCTATGACTGAGTCACTGACACTCTTAAATCATGGCTTAAAGACTTCAAGGTCCAGAGAATCCACCAGCAAGTGACCCATGCCTCATGCTGCAAAGAAAGGTGAAAAAACCCGGGGCCTCTGCCAATCTGCCCTGTGGGAAAATTCCTTCCCGACCCCAAATATGTCAATCAGCTAGACCCTGAAGACTCCCCAGCCAGAGACCCAAAATGAATTCTCTGTAGTAACTCACAATTCACCCACCATGGGCCATTGGGTAATTTACCACAAGTTGTCAAGGAAGAGTCGATTGTCAAATCAGGCTGACCCTTCACACCATCCCCTCCATAAGTTTATCCAGCTCAGTCTTGAAGCCAGCTAGGTTTCTTGCCCCCCACAGCTCCCCTTGGAAGACTGTTCTGACTTCACTCCTCTGATGGTTAGAAACCTTCATCTAATTTCAAGTCTGAACCTCCTGGAGGCCAGTAACTGAGGCACAATGTGCTGAAGTCAGAAAAGACAGTGGCAGAGTCAGATCTAGAGACCAGCCATCATGGGCACCACTTTGCTCCTTCCCACCCCTGACACACGCTGTGACGGGGTCTGCTCACCGTTAGGCTGGTCCCCTCCTGGCTGCCCTGAGGATTAGCTCATCCGGTTGCCACTCCATCCTCCCGTGGCTGCACAGCATCACTCCATCTCCCTCTGTGGTCTGCAGCGTCCTCTTGTGACCCAGCCCTCCAGCCAGGTTACTCAGCATTTGCCCCTTCCAGAGGGCAGCAAAGTCTTTTCCCTTTGGTGCTGCTCCTTCAGCGTCGGGCCAAGGAACCCCAGCCTGCCCTCTACGCCGGGTTCCAGCCCAGAAATTCTGGCCTTTCCTGCCCCAGCCTTCACTGTTCCTTCCCTGGACTGCTTCCTACCCCTCCGGCTTCCCCTGTTTTCTCTGGGAGTACCAGGGCCAAGCCCTTGTCCTAGAGAGCGACAATCTCTTCCCAGCAGCTGCTGCCGTATGCTGCCAGCTTACTAGTGCTACAGGCCCCACCTATTCCTGCACAGCTTGCAATCAACTCCCTGCACCTGGCTCTTTCTCCACGGGCAGCCTGGGGGGCTGATAGGCCCCCTGAGCCCCTGCCAGTCCTGTGTGGGCCAAAACGCTGTCCCTCAGCCCCTTTAGTGACGCTTTAATCTCCACACACCACCACCTTTCCAAAGGTACAGAGGGCGCCCGGCCAGTGCACACAGGGAGCGAATGGGGGTCCTTTTTCCACTCCTCTGGGGGCTCTGCCTCTGAGCCCCCTGCTTTGTGTCCAGACGTGCCTTTCAATTCCTGTGGCCCAGGACGTCCTAGCTGACCTATAGGAAACACCAGGGCACGTTTCTCCACCTGTGTGGGCAGGCAGCTGGCACTCTGTAAGGCAGTTCTTTGCTCTCAGTGGCAGAGCACCTCCTGCATAATTACTGCCCGCTCCTGGACGTTTCCCTAATATCCTGCTGTGAGGAGCCCATGCAAGAGGCCGCAGGCATGGATGAAAGAGAGGTCTGTGTTCCCCTGTGCTCTGGGGCTCTTTCTTTGTTAATACCGGCAGCTGTGGGGCTGGCAGGCTGGCTAAGAAAGAGGAAAGTCCTAATTTTCCAGCAGCCCTTTCAGGGCCCCCCTGTTTAATCTTCCTACTCTCAGAAAAGGGAGGGAGTCTTGGCAAAACCTGTAGCCAAATAGCTGCAGGCAGCAGTGGGAGAGGGGGCTGGGCACATAGAGCAATCCACCTTGTTAGCGGGACTCTGGAGGGGCTCTTCTCTTCCATAAAGCATGCAATTAATAAATCTGTTAGTCTTTAAAAGTGCCACAAGACTCTTTTGTCTTTCTACAATAGACTAACACGGCTACCCCTTTGGAATAAAGCATCCAGTGTCCTAACCGGGTGTGATACCTGAGGCACGAGCAACCTGCACCAGACAGGCCCAAAATGCATTTCCTGTCTTTTGTTCAGATGGCCACTAACTTGGAGTTAAGAGCAAAAACTGGATTTTGGTGCCTGTCCTGTTTCCACATGTCCTAGCTCTGTGTAGGCTGGAGGGCACCGTGAGCTACAGGGGAGAGAGACCCTCGGGCTGATCTCAAATGCTTTCCCTGATGCCCCAGAGAGGTCGCTCAGCTGGGACTTTTCTCTGCTATTTATTTGTTTGGTTGTCTGATTGATTGATTGATTTTCCCCTCAGTCAGTAGCAAGATTTCACAGGTGTCCTGGCTTTGAGTGGCCAGGATTCCTTGCTAAATTAAAGATTTTGTTTGTCTGGTGGCCTCTTAGTCAACACCACAATGGTGAGTGTGTAAAGCACTATGCTGAAGGCTAACAAGGAAATTCCAGAGCACTTCAAAGCGGCACAGGCCAGCACAGGTCAGGTAGCACAGCAGTAATTAGCCGTGGATTTCTAGGCCACAATCTTGCAGACAGGAGATAGGTGTGAGCCAAGCAAATGACTTTGCTGGAACAGCACAGAGCACATGTTCCATCAGCCGTACTTACAGAGCTGCCTGACAGGAGGTGCGTGGTCCTAGCCTCTTTTTCCCTGTGGGGCCAGGCACTGTGAAGCATACAGATGTGCAGGAAGCAAGGGGTAGGGGCACAAGCGGAGGTTATTACCGTGTGCCGAAGTGCATCGTGATCTCTCGGAGGTTTTCCAAGCAGGCTATAAAACGTTACCACATGAGATTAGGATCAAGGGCAGGAACAGCAGCCATGAGCGGGACCCAGCTCTGCGCTCCGTAGCCTGCTCCAGCAGCAGGGAGTCTAAGCAAAGGCATCTTTGCTGGGGCCACAGCAGAGGGACGGGGAGGAGAGTGAAACAAGATCTGAGCGAAGGACACACGTGGGTTCATGCAGGTTAGACACAGACTATCCAAGACGCCGGACGCACTGGAAGCACAAACTTGCAGTTGGCGCCTGCCCAACATAATCTGGACCAATAACTCCAGTGTGTGGGGTGCGATCTGGGCAGGACAGCAATGGATGCTGGAGGGTTAGGCTAACTCAAGGCCTATGGATCAATTGACTGAGAGCCTCTGAGGCTTAATGCTGGGGGAACACTATTGAAATTCAGCTGTTAAAAGAGCATTAAAACAGGCAGTGGCTGGGCTTTCCTAAATGCTGGTGAACGGACGGCTGTGATCACTGGAGTCCTCATGCTAAGAGTAACATCTGGACGGATGTGTGACATCACTCTCACAGCTGGCAGAGCCCAGGATAAGAGCCAATCAGCAGTGCTGTGTTTTGCCCATAGAAATGAGTGGTCAGCTGATGCCCATTAACAAGCAACATGAGCAGAGGAAACACCCTGATGCTCAATACAGGAGGGAGAAAGCCATTTACAGTCTCCCGCTGCACCTTCCCTGCGCCCTGCGCTGAGAACAGGTTTTTCAGAGAGAAGCACCAGTGCAAAGAAACAAAGTCCTTTCTGCCAGTCTGGATCCTACGGGCAAAACTTTCATCAGCTGGCAATGCAGGGATGAACCTCAGCGGCCCAACCAGTCAGACATTGTTACTTTGAACAGAAGTTTGCTAAGATACAAGCCAAGTTTGCCTTTGTCTGTGTCGTTGGCATTCTCAGCACTGTGAAAATACCTCTCGCTTCCTGTTCAGTTAATTAATATGTTTATGACAGGATGGGCCTGAGCTCTGCCTTAGTGGAGAACGGAGGGAGAGCTAAGGAGGAATCAACCTGGGGTGCGTCTGGTCCTTTGAGAACTGGCATCTTCTGTGATATTTCAGTGAAAGGAGCCTGCCATCATCTGCTGACTCAAGGACTGGGGCTCCCAAGGGCTACGTCTACACTAGAAAAGTTAAGTCCACTTTGTTAAGTTGACTTAATAAGGTCAATTTAGGCACTAATCCCCATCCACACTGGCTTGAGTTGACTTAAGCCTTAAATCGACCTAAAATGAGGTATTATTAAGTTGACTCAAGGAAAGCCCAGTGTGGACAGGTTATAAGTTAGGTCAACTTAAGCCTCCTTAAGTCGACCTAACTTGTAAGTGTAGGCGCCCCTTTTAAAGGGACTCTATGCTCTACGTTAAGGCTGGGAAAAGCCGAGTGAGTTCAGAAGCAGTGCTGGGAGTTGGAGTCACAGCTGCCACTGGGTTAACTTCCCTGTTACTGAGCGGCCTGCCCGGGAGCGCAGCCAACAGCCAAAGGTATGTGATAGCTCCTGGAGCTGCTCTGCAGAGCAACCCCGCCTGTGCTGCAAGCCAGCCAGAGTAGGAGATGCTGCCCTGCAATGACTGATCCCCCAGTGCCTTCGGATCAGAGCAGAGGGCTGGGTAATAACCTTCCGGACAGAAGGTGAGCTCTGTACAAGGGGCAGGAAGGGTCGAGGGCATTGGGTCCTGGACCCATCTGGTACCCGCAGGTGCCCCGAGCTCCACAGACGTGGACGTTCTGCTGCTCTGGTTACTGCTCAGCAGCTGGTTGTAGGTTTACTGAAACTGTCGGCACAGGCCCGATTGATGGAGGGCAGCTTATTATTGAATGACTGCTGTGACGAGCCCTCTGGCTACTGCTGCAGGTGCGTGGGAAAGCACTTTGTAGATTTGATTTTGTGATGAGGGGCATTAGAAAGGCAACGTGCTGCCTTTTTCCCAGGTTCATTAATTCCATCTGTATTGAACAGATGCAATAGTTCGAGGACTTCGGGGTCTGGCTTCAGCAAAGCACAGATGAGAGCATCCTCATGGTCTTGGGGATCGATTACATCGGTCAGGTGAAGCAGGCGTTCTGCTACTCAGGATTGCTCTGCCCGTACATTTCAATCTACCTGCCTTGCACTCCAGCTGACCCCAGGAGGACAGGCTGCTTCCTCACTTCCACGGGACCCTGTGTTAATTAGAGCAGGTGGAACTCCGAGTCAGCACTCCTGTGTTTCCGCCCAGCTCTGTCCTTGCCTTGCTGTGTGACCGGTTCTCCCATATCTACCATGAGGATGAGGACAGCCTCCATTGTAAAGTGCTCACTCAGAGACCCTCTGATGAAAGGCACCAGCCCTCCTTAGCTCTTGTTTCTTGGTGGTGGCCTCAGTCCTCATGACAAACTGCCATGGCCTCTCCTCCTTGGCTCACTCCATGGACCGCCTGGCTCAGTTTCTTCTTTTGATTGCTTCCTTATGAGGGCTGGAGTCCCAGGAAAGGAACGGTGATATTGGAGACAGGAAGATATCTGCATCTTTGACATGGGACCATCGCACGGCCAATGGTTCAACAGAAACAAAGCTTTTAACAGCTTGAGAACAGGCATGGGAGTTCACTCCTTTGGGGAGGGGGGTGTCTTCAAGCTTCTGACGAAGTGGGATTTTCTCCCACAAAAACTCCTGCGATAAATAAATTGGTTAGTCTTTAAAAGTGCCCCAGGACTCCTTGTTTGTTTTTCTGAATTAGCCTAACATGGCTCCCCCTCTGGAACTTATCTCAGGGTGTATGGTTCCTTGTTCTCCCATGTGCACACGCGCACGCGCACACACACACACACACACCAGCTTTGCTCGCCTCTCTCCTGTTTACTCTGAGGGAGCTCCCTGTAGCAGGTTCCAGTGAGATTCTGCAGCCGGACTTCACCCAGCTGGTTAAAGGCTTAGCCCAGTTGCAAGGGGACGCGGCTCTCTCCGCGTATGGGGGAAGGGGGCTGGCAGAGTAGCGACAGAAAGGGAAGGTGAAGCTGGCAGACTAAGCGTGTGTATGGGGAGGGAGCTGAGGGTCTGGGTTAGACAAGACAAAGTCTCCCGGCCCATCCAACCATCCAAGTCCCTGTTCTCAGTCGTTGTCACCCCCAGACTAACCGCCTCTGCAACCATCGCTGCTGCTTGCATCATGAGCTGCAACAGCTGTCCCTGCCCCGCAGAGCAGGACTCCCTTTCCTTTCCCACACAGGGACTGGGCATGCCGATGGGGGAATCTCGGTGGAAGTCAGCTGGAGGCATTAAAGCAAAGCAGGATGACGTAGAGCAGCCTCTTGGATTCCTCTCCCAAATAGCTCTTCTAGTCACCGCAGTCCTGCCCTGCAGCCCCCTGCTGTTCCAGTCCTTCCCCACTCTCCCAAAGGACTGTCCTGCATGTTTTTGCATAGCAAAGAGACTTGTTTTGGGTAGGGATTTCCCCCCCACCCCCGCGTGAGAGTCACTTTGAATCTTCTGAACAGGACTGAAAAATAAAGGCTCCATGCAGCATTTATTCATGAGCCAGGCATTTTATTTAATGTGTCTTGCAATGGAGGATCAAAGACACAGAGCAGCACCTAATTAATTATTTTTCTCTTCTGTAACATCCCCCAGTTGAGCACCGAATCTCAGACTCTAACAGCTTCTCTTTCAATGGCTGCATAATGAGATGGATTTGGACTCCAGCAAATTTGTTCGGTTTTATAGAGTATTACAGAAAATGCTGTGAAATTAAGTCCTGGCTCCGCTATCACGCCATGGTGATGAGAGCGCTTTTCTACATGGGACTGAGACTCAAAGATGGGAAAGTGACTCCTCACTGCAATAATGTGGTGAATGGGGAGAGGGAGGAGCTGCCCAAAGAGGATGACATGGTAGAGGGCTGGACTGGTGGAAATAATGAAGGAAACAAGAAAGAGAGACGAGAGAGAGCTAGGAGTCCTAGAAATGGGCCAGCACGTTTGAATGGCAGCAGCCAGCTCCAGAGAGAGGGCTGGTTCTCCGCTGCCTGCCAGCTGGCCATCAGTCACACCTGAGCAAAGGCCTGAGTGAACCCTGAGAGGCCCTGGGCATCTTGGAGGGCGTCAAGCGGGCAGAGAAGTTAACAGCCCCCCCCCCCGTGAGGATGTCACCGTCCCCCACTCTGGCAGGATGGCCCAAAACCAGGGCAAGCTCTTTGCCCCCCTCTCACTAAGGCCTGTGGGCCCCACGTTGCTGGCTCCTGTCTGAGGGGAAGAAAAGCTCAGGGGAGCCCTAAAGGCTGCTGCGGTTTAAGTCAAAGTGGAGGCTCCAATTAGCCAAACAAGAAGCCCCCCATGGGAGCTGAGGCTCAGAGCCCCCGCCCCCAGCAGTGGAAGGGACCACTTTGGAGGTACCCCTCCACCCAGCTTCCTCCCTCCAAGCCTCTGGAGACACCAGGCCCATGGACCCAATGCCCAGTCAGAAGAGGGGAGCGAAGGCAGGGACTTGCCAGGCCATGGGGGGCCAGCTCCAGCATGGGCCAGTCACACCAATGTACAGATCACAACAAAGCGAGAGCCACTGGCTCTTTCCACGGCCCCTTGTCCAGCACGAAACACCCACTCAACCCACAGTCTAGGGGGATTACAGCCAAACACACCCTGACCCCCGAAACATCCAGCCACTGTGGCTGAAGCCTGGTGAATCCTGCGGGGCCCGGGCAACCAGAGCCTCAGAGCTCAGCCATCCCCATAACCTCCCATTCTGTTGTGAGCCCCCTACGCTGGCACACGGCTCTTGCTGACCTGCGCCCTGGAATTGCTATGTGCACCCTCATCAGGAAGAGTGAGAGGAGACACCGGAACATACAGCCGTATCAATGCACAATCTTCAGCAAGACCTAAACCCTGCTCTGAACTATTCCCGTGGGCTCCTGCTGCCGGGTCAGCGAGATCACGGCTTGGCCCACTGTCCAGACCACGGCTATTGCCAAGTGCTTGGTTCCTCCTAATCTATGTACATCCCCCAGGACGGCCACAGGTGAAAGAGTCTCCTGGAAGAGAAACGAGGGTGCAAGGCAGGCAGCGAGATGGAGACAAATGCTGCATTAAAGATTCTGGGGGCTGGTACACTTTGGAACATGGGGCACCCCACCTTTACTCAAATTTGGGCACAACTGGCGGGAGCTGAGCCACACCTGAGCAGCAGTGTGGCTGTGTGTGCCAGTTCGCACTGCCATCCACCCAAATCCAATGGCCAGGGTGCTCAGCATGCTCTGGGGGGTTATCTGGGCCTGGCAGGGAGCCAGGCTCTTTTCAAAGGCAGCACTTCGTCCTGGCAACACAGCAGGAGCAAGAGGAAAGTCTTGCCTGGCTGGTTACAGTGGCAGATGGTGGGGAGAGGGTGTCACGGGGTGGGGTTCCCTCCCCAGCACTCCTTGTAAACAGTTCTGT
Organism: Pelusios castaneus; assembly: GCA_007922175.1. Taxonomy (NCBI): domain Eukaryota; kingdom Metazoa; phylum Chordata; order Testudines; family Pelomedusidae; genus Pelusios; species Pelusios castaneus. The sequence goes on along the minus strand of ML685805.1, from coordinate 10,625,892 downwards.
GCACACCGAGGGCCAGATTAGCATCACATGCTTCATCTACAGGCGGCTTTGCGAGTCTTTGCTCCTCAGAGTGGCACCCTTCCCCGCAAACCTTTACCTGCAGCCGGGGCACAGGACAGGGATGAGCAAGAACCTCAGAGATTTCAGGCTCCTTTGCCCTTCCTTCTTCCTGTCGTCCTCCCAGCCACCCTCAGCTCAATGTCCTTCCTGACGGCGACTAACCAGTTATCTTCCCCTTTGGCTCATCAAGTACCGAGAGTCGGGGTTAGGCCCTGTCCCCCAAGGGGGTGGAACAGGGAAACGTGGATGGGCCCAGCCACCTCCCTGGCTCTCCTGGAGTCAGACACGGAGAGATCTCCCAACACTTCATCTAGCACCTCCTCTGGGCTGGCCTCTTCCCTTGTACCAGGGTTTTCCAGTTGCTCCTCTCCCCTCCATTCATCTTTCCTCTCCATGCTCTTGTTCCTCCACTCCTTCTCCCTTTAGTCCTCTCCCCCCTCTTCTTACTCATCTCTCTGGCCCTCCCTTCTCCCCAAAATGATATATTTTTCCCCTGGCAATTCTATGACCCATTTCCTTGCTTGACAGCAATTAAGCAAATGCTTCAGCTCCATGCCCCATGAACACCACAAAAAAGAAAACATTATAAAGAAGAAAGCCAACGAATATATATATATATATATTATATATATATATATATATAAAAAAAAAATCTTGGGGGGGGAGGGGGATTACAGGGAGGAGGCTGCTTTGTTCTGAGTCCTTCCCGAATAGATGACCTCCTGAGGTCCCTTCTAACTCTAATTTTCTATGATTCCCTCTAGGCTTGAAAGCTGGGGACTCATCCCCACATGCTTGCCCTGGCTCAATCTCCCACCCCCAAAATACCAACCCAAAGAAAAGGTGAGTGATTTCTAGACAATGCATGCAAAACACCAAGCTAAATCCATCAATTATAGCAGCTCATTCTCTAACCAAAACTCCCAGTGCACAGCCTTGTGTCCCACGCCTGCTCAGCCACTCATTCAGAGAGCTCCAGCCACTTGCACAGAAATCAAATGGCCTAACAAAATAAAAGGAAAAGCCACCCCTGCTGGGAGGTAGGTGGTTTGTTTGGTGCCTGATGGCCCTGGTTCTCTGGGGAACTGCACTGATTCATCGCTGTCAACATCTTCACTTTCTCAGGCTTAAAAACGCCTCACACTAGATTGTAGCCCTCAGCACCAGTCTGGCTGGGGGACGAGGGGCTGCTCAGAGAGAACCCCAGCCAGCAGATGAGAACTGTGCAGGCAATAGCACCGTGAGAGGCTCTCTGATGTGCAAAAAGCTGGGAGCCAGAGCCCTCTGCTGAGGAAACTCAGCCAGATGCTTTTGAATTTCCATGACAACCGGACTAGGCATTTGCTGGTTTTGGGAACGCCTGCGAGTGCACAAATGGGATGGCTAAGCACCAAAGAAGCTCTCCCGCCTCGTGTGGGCAGCGTGAGGGGGTGAGAAGTGAGCGTGGCACACAGGGCTGCTGGTCTCCCTCACAGGGCTCCTCCTGATTTACACAGGTGCAGGGAGGCCACGGCTGCGCCATCTGCCCGTGCATGGGGCGTGATTCTGAGGGTGAGGCTATACGGCTCGTGCTTGTTGTATGCATACAGCCAAAGAGGCAAGCGTGGCTGTGTTCCCAGCATGGCCTGCAGCCTGCCCAGTGGCCAAGGCCGGAGGACAGGAAGGGGAAGAACTTGTACCCATGGACAGAGAGGAGGGAGCCCAGTGAGAGAGAAAAGTCCTGCCTGCTCCTCCAGCAGCTGGACTCGCATATAGTGCGGAGGGAGCTACAGCTGACCCAGACAATCAAACACTCCAGGCTCTTGGGAGCTGGGGGATAGGGGGGCATGTGGAGTAGGCAAGTACGTAGCCTGCTCCTCCTGAGAGGAGAAAAGCCCTCAGAGCTCTCCTGCCCCTGGGGGCATTGGGCGGCCCAAGCAACGTTTCTGCACTGGCCCTCCTGGCTGGAACATCAGGCCAGGACCAGTGTGTCATAAACCCTTAGACTGTCACCGCTAAGGAAAGTCTCGGGTGCGTTTGGAGCAGAAGTATCTGCGTTCTTGCCTCATTTATTACTGCAAGTCCTTGGCGACTGCAGATCCATTAAAACTAGAGGCAGACAGGCTGAAATAACATGAGAGGCTGGTGGCCCGAGCCCCTGCCCCATAGTTCCAGCCTGTACGGGAGGCCTCACTTGCACAAAACCTCAGGCTCTTCTGACATTTGCCCCTCACTGACTGACAGCTCAGCCCCCTGTCCCAGAGAACGGAGCAGGCTCAGCACCTTACAGGACTGGGCCCACAAACAGTGTTTGCAGTGTAAACACGTCTCCTCTGCCTCAGCTGTAACCCAGGCTTTAAAACCAATACAAAGCCTGTGTCTTATTCTCCGTGAGCACAGCACAGTCAGCATCAGCTAGTGGATGGTCCATGCGGCCCTATATAAAATCCATCTCAGGTGCTGGTGGATCCACCTGTCCTCCCTGTCACGGAGCTAATGGCGAGGCTGCTGTGGATGCCCTGGGGCCAGCCAGGTGACTTCTCCATGAGCTGTAGGGAGCAGGGCGGCAGGCTCTGGAATTACCATGTTGGGAAGGAGGGAGGGTGGATGGTTCCTGGACTGGGAGGATGCTAGTGACCAATGCCTGCCTGCTCGGGAGGAGCGAGGTGGCTGAGTGCCCGTGTCACATACCTGCAAGAGGCTGCAGAGATCACAGTGAAACCAACTGATAAATCTTGGCTAAAATCAGCCTCTTCTCTAATCCTTGAAGGAGCTTAAGCAGGAACTGAGCAGAGACCAGCACAATACATCTCCCAATTAAAATTAAAAAAAGGAGATGAAAGAGAGAGGGAGAGAGAAATCCAGGTGACAGCTAAAGAGCTTGGATACAGATGTGAATCCCAGGGCTGCCAACAGTGTCCATGAGCTATTAAGAGAAAAATCAAGATGTGGACGGCGTTAGATTGGTCCAGGGTGAAAAATGCCTCAATTATTCCCTCTCCCAGCGCTGTAGAAGGACATTTCCCTCTATCCCTGGTTCATAACATCATGTTCATTACAGGGCGCAGCGAAGAGGTGAAGAGGCAAAGAGCCAAGAACCTCTGCCATGGAGCAGGGAAAGCAATAGCTAGAGATACACTCCTGGGCACACATACTCACATGCACAACCACACTCTGATCTGGCTGGGAACCTGCCAGGAAAGCTGTAAAATTTCATTTGATGTTGGCAGGACTAGGAAGGCCCAGCACCCAGCCAGCTCCAGCATTTCAATGGTCCAGAGCTGTTTGGGTGACGGATGGTGTGTAATGTAGCTGATCCCCTGCTCTCCTCCTGCTCAACACACACTCTTGATCTGGCTTCATGCAACTCATGACATCTCAGTAAAGTTTGAGTTGAACGTCACTAAAACTCTTACAGGAGTGCATCCCATGTGGGGGGATAGCAATCTGCCAGAGGGCCCGACAGATTTAGAGGGTGAGAACAGACTTGTGGAAATGTAGGGCTGAAGGAACCTCAGCTGGTCATCCAGTCCAGTCCTCTGTTCTGAGGCAAGACTAAGTACTATCTAGATCATCCCTGACAGGTGTTTGATTAACTCCAGCGATGGAGATTTCATGCCCTCCCTAGGTAATCTTGTCAGTGTTTCACTACCTGACAGTTGGGACGTTCTTTCTAAAGTCCAGCCTATAGCTCCCTTCCTGTAACATAAGCCTCTTACCTTCTTGTCCTGTCCTCAGTGTTTAAGGAGAACAATCAATTTCCTTCCTCTTTATTCCAACCTTTCACGTACATGAAGACTGTTTTCATGTCGCTCCCTCAGCCTTCTCTTCTCCAGCTGAAAGAAACCCATTTTCCCCCAACTCTCCTCATAGGACACGTTTTCTAGACCTGTAAACATTGTGTTGCTCTCCAGTGGACTTTCTCCAGTTTGTCCACGTCTTTTCCAAAGTGTGGTGCCCGGAGCTGGACACACTATGGTAGAGTCCTTATCAGTGCCGAGTAGAGAGAATACGGTTCCTGCCCCAGCTCAGACAGGTATCACCTTTCAGTGCAGCGAGGGATCTGCAGGGGCTAATCCATGTCCTCTCATCTTCCTTCTCATCTCCTCTTTAGACAGGGATCTCTTTAAACAGCTGATGCAATAAAAAAAGAAAAAGTTACTGCTCACAAAAAAAGAAATCCAGCAAAGAGCAAACCCTGCCCCTCCCCCACTTTTTGAACACACTGTCAGCAAGACAAATGATGCTGGCAAGAGAGAAATCCACTGAGGTTGATAGCAATTGATACCAAGCTCCAGTGCCCAATGAGCGTTTATCAATAATTTCAGGGTCTGCCTGTCACAGTCAGGGACTCTCTGCTCGCAGGGAGAGACCTCTGGGCAGCCCCGCTGTCAGGCCCACCCTAGGGAGAATGTGAACAATGGAAAAGGAAATCAATTAGCCTTTCCTCAGGAATGAGGATTTACTTCTGCTACAAGGAAAGAGCTCTTCCCTTTCTGCTCAGTGAAATGAGGGCACAACCTCCCTGGACAGCAGAACCTGCTCTAAAACCCAGACCAGGAAAAAGCAGCTCAGATCAGCAGAATCCTGCGGAAGGGAGAAGACCCTGAACAAGGATGGAGGAAAAAGATATGGGTCCCCAAATCTCTACTCTACTCGGTATATGCAGAGGGGCACGGTTATATGTAGCATGCTTCTTGTATTCTGTAAGAGAAAGCTCAGAGCTTCTTAAGGTCCAAAGGCATTGCCTCTGTTCTCCAGCAATTCCCAGCTTCCTGAACAGCTCCTTGGGGGCCACATGCAGCCTCTATTTCCACAGCCACCTTCTCTACACCTTTGCTACACTAGGGAATGCTAGCGGAGCCATGCCACGTTCTAGGCTGGAGACTCCCCTCGGTAGCTGGGTGTGCTGACTGCACAGCCCTTATACACACTTAGTCCCCTTACTTAGTCACAAGCTACTCTTCAGGGCCATGTATCAGGGCACCTGCCATGCAGCTCCCCTCCTCAGGACTAAGACAGCCAGCGCATCCCAGCTATATGAAGCAGAGGGGAGCATCATCAGTTCTAGGCTTTGCTGTGGGGGAGTGGAGACTCTTCATACATTTTATGCAACATATAATTAAACCATGGAACTCACTGCTGCAGGATACCACTGAGGCAAGCGGCATCTGCAATTACACTAGCGAAGACAAAATGACAAGGGTTACAGTGTAAGCAGCTTAAGTGATTGCCAAAAGGGATCGGGAAGAAATCTGTACCTGGATGTAACCATGCTCTATGAGGTGCTTAGCGAAACTGATAGATGGATGGATGAAGAGGGTCCTTTAGCTTCCCTCTGGCGTTTTCAGCATTGCCCATTGCACGCAATGTGATAGCACATAGACATCACTAAACTGGCCTGGATGGCAACCCGTGAGTTTGTGGGGACCTACTCTAGCAGAAAAGAGCAAGAACAGATCTCATTTGAATGAAACTAGTTTATCACTAGGTTTTCCTCTGATAGCTTTCCAAGCTGCTCTCGTGCTGGGCCAATCACCTCTCTTAGTGAGAATGTACCAAAGGGATGTTTCCACAGATATTTAATGTACTAGCGCTACAGTCCTGTGGGCCCCCCCCCCCCCGTCACAACAGGGACAACATGCTGCAGTTCCCCGTTCGCCGTTTCCATCTCGAATCACAGCCAAGGAAGATGACCCAGGGTTGCAGAGGAGAGCCCCGATCAAATATTCAGTAGGAGAACATGGGGTCATTTTTAACTGCAGCCGTTTCCAGTCTGGTACTGTGTGCAGCTCCCTTTCTCCAAGCAGATTTGGCTCCCTTCCGGAGATTCCAGAAGGGGAGGACATGGGAAGTCTGGACAGAACTGCAGAGAGGAGCCATCCTTTCCAAACATGAGTGCCCCTGTGGGCCTGTCTCTGCCTGGGAATTACCACAGGAGTGGGACTCTGGGCAACACTGACAGGGATGGGCAAATCGACAGGGAGTGACAGCACATGCCATTAAAACACATGCAGACTTCGGGGAAGGGCCTGGCTCACCGAGGAGAAGCTGCACAAGTGGAAGGAAGGACGCCTCTGAAGTCTAAAGGCCATGGTGGAGCACAAGGACCCCACAGTCTGCTCTGCACAGGTGTCTGTGGTTACTTAACACAGAGTGTGATTTGGGGGGACCGCAGGGCTGTGAGGCTGGCAGGGGGGGATTAGCTCAAGCCAGTTCAGCACCATGGACAGAGCAGCCCCTGCAGACAGAGGAGCCTCAGACTATGCTCCACCCTTACAAAGCTTTGGCGGCATTTCTTTGTTTCTCCTAAGACCGTGAAAGAAATGGGAGATTGTGATGGGAAAGACCACATGGGAGCAAAAAATGAGAGACGTGGCACCTTAAAGACTCTCGTTTTTTGCTGTATCCAGACTAACACAGCTACCTCTCTGGAACCACATCGGAGGGCGGCCAGTCATGAAGAGAGGGATGGGGAAGGAAGGTTCCTGTGGGTGCAGACAGACACAACCTCAAAATCTAGAGAGATGAGCTCTCATCCCAAGACAATCTGTGTGGGGAGTGGTATCTCTTTCAAGGGAAATGTGCAGGGTGAGTGTTGTCCGTGTGCACAGCCCCAGTGGGAAGAACCACTGACTCACATGCAAGACCTGGATTTCAGCCCTGGGAAGAATGACACACACAGGTTAAAGCCCACATTTTTCAAGACTGGCCTCTAATGTGGGGGTCCTCAGGGTTTGGGTGCCCAGAGAGACACCTCGGCCTGTTTTTAAGAGGGGCTGAGCACACGTCAATCCTGTTGACTGCAACAGGAGCTGTGCATTCTCAGCATCTCAGAGAACATGGACCTTGGTGTCTCAAGGTGGGCTCCCAAAAATGTGAGGCATCTAAAGTAGAGGCTGCATATGAGAAGTTTTGCCTAAGCAGCTGGCCCCAGACCCCCAGCTGGGAGCTCCCAGGCCTTTTCTCCCTCCACTGGGCTGCAGCTGCTGCTATGGGAAGGGAAAAAATAGCAAGATAAACTCTCCTGTTACTTCAAGCACTCCCTGACACATTTATATAACCTTCCCATTCTTATATCCTTAAACAACGGAGCCGTTCAGAAGTGTCCAGTGAGCCTGCCTGCCCCCCTGAGAATTGCCAGCTGACTGGCTCCCCACCTGGCCTAATGGGAAGGGCCCTGAGTGTAACTGTAATGGGCTGGCGACACCATTCTCTTTACAAATAAGGGAAGAGAAGGGGAATGGCTACAGGGGTTCCTATGTTGAATTATTGAAGAGAAGCCATTTGAGATCAAGGAGGAGGAATTGTGCTCCTCCTTGTGTGCGCACAGAAAGGAAAAGTCTGATTACCTGTTCTGTTCATTCCCCTGCAGCACCTGGCATTCGCCATGGCTGGCAGACAGGATACAGGACTGGATGGACCACTGGTCTGACCCAGTCTGGCTGTTCTCAAGTTCTTAATGGAGGGGAATATCTGCAAAAAGCACAGGTAAGTAAATATTTTATGCCTAGTAATGTTCTGGCTTTTGAATGATGCATGCCAGTGAGCTAAGGGAGGTGAGGCACGTGGGAAGGCAGCATGTGTGGGAGGGGTGAAAGGCACGGCCCGCACACAGACAGAGCCCATGTTACAGCCTCGGACTGACCGCTCCCTCTGTGACCACAGCAGAGACCGGCCTGGGGGGGAAATGAGCTGGCTGCTTTGGTCCTGAGAGGGTGACACTTGCTGACAAACTCACCCCCCATTTGACTTCAGCCCCTATTCCCCCAGGGCAAGGGAAAGAGCCCCCTTTGCCCCTCATCAAGGAATGCATCCCTGGGGACTCTGCAGGCAAAACGCAGGGCAAGTTTTACACTTCCAGCCAGGCAAGATCCAGAACAGCCACAAGCAGAGGTGCAGGAAAGGCTGTGGTGCCCCATACAGGGAGGGGATTGGGGGCCAGATCCTGTGAGACTGCAGGACCTGGGCGGGCAGGCAGTTAGCCAGGCAGAACCAGCGTGGCAGGAGATCAGCGTGGAGGCACCTGGCCCGGGGCCGAGGGGGATGCTGTGGAACTCTCCCTATATCCTGCGAAACACAGGGAAGACTTGGGCCAGGCCCAAAAACCAGAGCGTCTGTCTGCAGCACGAGGGGAACACGGGATGCTTTGCAGGGTGCTGAGGGCAGAGAGCAGGGCTGAGCTGGGGAGGGGAGTGTGTGGAGCAGAGGATGACGGGGGAGAGAGGAGCACCTCAGAACAGGAGATAGAGGGGAGAGGACTAGACTAGGGGGAGGGGAGGAGGAGAAGGGAGGCGGGGGCAGGCCTGGGGAAGGATGGAGGGGCAAGGACAAGCGGGGAGGGGTGGATGAGGGGGGAGGGGAGCAGTTCCTGACCCAAGGAGTTATCCTGCTACTGAGGGAAGCTGTGCTCTTGAAACCTTGCTGGGACCTGAGCCACCTCCTGCCCACCCCCCCCCCTCCCCCTGCTCCCTGGCCACCCCGCCCCCTCCCGCTGCTCCCTGCCTACCCTGCCCCATCCTGCTGCTCCCTGCCCACCCTGCTGCTCCCTGGCCACCCCACCCCATCCCGCTGCTCCCTGGCCACCCCGCCCCATCCCGCTGCTCCCTGCCCACCCCGCCCCATCCCGCTGCTCCCTGCCCATCCCGCCCCATCCCGCTGCTCCCTGCCTACCCCGCCCCATCTCGCTGCTCACTGCCCACCCCGCCGCTCCCTGCCCACCCCGCCCCATCCTACCTCACATTGCACCCACTATTCCACACACACAGTCCCCAGCATGCCTGCAGCCCGCCCGCCCAGCCATTGCAGGGGCAGAGACAGCCCACATGAATGCATCAGGTGGCGACTGGAAACCCCTCACACGCGGTCTCTCCATCAGCCAAATGGTAAGAAAAAGAGGGTCCTGAAAGCTCAGGGCTCTCCCCTGAGCCCTGGGATTTCTCACTAGCCAGCAACACAGGAGCACAACCTTGCTGGAGCAATCTAGGGCTGGGGTGGCTCCTGCCCCAATCCATACAGCGCCCCTGGCTGGGAGAGGCTGGGATGTCCACACAGCCATGGCTGCTTCTGCCTCTTCCCCTTTCCCAGCACCTCTGCACCCGTCCCTGCAGCACCCAACACTGGGGAGGAAGGACCTGGCCTAGGTCTTCCCATAGCAAGGCCGTGTGCTTCCCTGTCCTGGGATTACTGCAGAGCCCACAGCAGCCCTGACAAGCGCCCCCAGCCCTGGGCAGCCCTGGAGTCAGATCACTCTTCTGAGGAAGCCGGATGCCTGCCTGATCTGCAGCTCACCAGTGTCACCTGGTGGACAGGCTGGATGGTGCACAGCGACTGTATCCCTCTTGGGCTCAGGTCTCCCTGGCTCTGCACCTCAGCCCAGTGCAAAGGGAGCACGGCGTGAAACACACTCTTCTAATGTGGCCAGATTGCGTGCCCGCTTGGCACAGGTCTCAGGGTGCTGGAAGGCCTCGAGATTTGCTTTGGTGACTGTCTGTCTGTGCCTCACTTGGGGTGGGTTTATGGGGCAAAGCTGACCTGCCCAAATTTCTTGCACACATCAGAGTTCCCCACTCCTGACCCTGGTCTCTAGGTGGGATGAGGGGCAGGAGCTGGCAAATGGGCCCAACTCTGCTCCCACGGGGCTCCCAAAGCTGCTGCAGCTTTGCAAATGTCCAAGATACATTTTCTGTGCAGCAAGACACAAGCCACTGCCTCCCATGGTGAGCTTCAGCCACTGAACGCAGCATCAGCACCATCCAGCATCCTGCAGGTGCTGGGAGCCGGGTCTATGGCTCCTATGGCTGAATGGAAGGTCTCCGAAACGCTTCCTGGTATTTCTGGGTGCAGCGAGCACAAAGACAGAAATAAGGCATCGCTGCCTGCACACGCAGCTTCCGAGCCCTTAAAACAGCAATCTTCATGTCACGTCACTGTATTTGTTTGCATTTAATGGCCTTCTCCAAACAAGGAACCGTATCTGACTGAGAGCACACTGGAATAAATGGGTTTCTTCTGACACCTGCAAGGCCTGGCTCTGACAGGGTCAAATGCTGAACTTTCAGTCAACCTCCTTAGCCCCGCAGGGCCCCTTTGCAAAGCTGGCACCTTGTTAAGGAAGAGAGCAGTTCACCCACACCCAGCACAGGAGACGGCTCCAGGAGCTCAGCAGCAACCGTGTCCGTTTTTCAAATACTCTTAGCATAAAAGCCTCTGGGCTGGACGTACCTCTCTGCCCCAGGAGTCAGAGACGTATGGCAGGATGCCTGGCAATAGGGGACTAGCCGGGCCCTGGCTGTTCTGATAGGCCACGGGCCTGCCCATCATTTCTGTTAGGATTCGGTCTATAGCAGCACCTTGCCCATGCCTGGGGTGCCAGGTGCTGTACAATCACAGACTCAGACAGGGCTTACAGGCACAGTAGACAAAGGCGTGGGAGCGGAAACCAAGGCACAGCTTGGGGAAGGGATTTGTCCAGGCTCACTCAAAGAGTCAGTGACGGCATTTGGAATAGGACCAGCCTCCACTTCAGCCTTCCTGCTCCCCTGGGTCTCACCAACGGCCCATCTATTCTGCTAGCCTGCAGCTGGCCCCTGATGACTGCTCCCTTCACACGGGCTTCCTTCTCTAGTTAGGGGCAGGGGCAGGAGGGAAGTCTGGATCCACTGGCAGCGAAGAGGAGCTAAGGGAGCAGGGCCTGCTATCTAGGGGACTGTGACATGCAGAATAGGGGGATGGGCCTTGCGCCTCCATAAACATTTATGCACCCACAATCTGACCCTCAGACTTCTGCAGGCTCTAAGATTAGCCAAGATAAGGTGAAGCTAATTCTGCACCCCAGCCTGATTAATCAGCCATCTCTGACCTTTTCCCCAAGGCGGGTGGGCCAAAGGTAGCATCCCTTATCTGTGCCTGAAGCACCCCAGATACTGAATCCCTGAATAAGCTTTTGTGAGACCTCCCTTATCAGAGGCTCCCCAGGCCGCTGAAGCAAAGATTCCCGCTCGCCCCTTCCTTGTTGTTCTAATCCCCATGATAAGGTATTAGGACTTTCCCCAGGAGATAGCAAGCAGCCCAGGTGCCCACTGCCTTGGTAGTGCTAGGGATATTTTAGCTGCTTTCTCAGCCTGATAAGCGATATTGCTCTGTCGCATGCGAACCCTGTGAAGCTGTTACTGCCATCCAGACTCCTGATTCCTCACAGGATGAGCAAGAACAGCCTGAAATCTCTGGTGGCTGAGAGGGAAAGACCAAGAACAGCAAATGGGCATCAAAGCGAATTACCAACTGTGGGAGGGCACGTCTACATCACCAGAGGAGCCCAGGGTTCGTGGGACTTGCATCCGAGCAGCCAGGGTTTGCAAGTCCAGGCCGTGAGCAGCCACACTCCTCAGTGCCCCCAAATTAAGAATTTTTAAGCCCTGGCCCCACACTGGGGTTTCAGCATCCACACACACGTCTAACCAGCTATATTCCCGACCACCTAGTGCCCTCCTGAAACGTGGCTTCTCCGGTCCTTTGGTCCAGGTGCAGTGTGGGAAAATTCGACTGTCCACCTCACGCACTATGGGGAGTTGTCGCAGTGGCCAATATTTCTTGCTAAGCCATCGTTTTGGTCTGCACACTCCCAGCAACTGGAGCCAGACACATGGAGGAGTCACCACTGAAGAACTTCTCTGGCTTGGCCTTTGCGTCTCTTTCAGAAAACGGGTAGAGTTTCCAGGAGATGCTAGAGGAGGTTTCAGCAGTGTTTTCTGACTCACCAAAGACAGCTGGTGGAAGTAAGGATGGAGTGAGAGGACGTAGACAGAAGCCTCACAGTGGTAGTGCCCACGATTCTTAGTTTAGCTACTGCGCTCCCTGTGTAGGCTGGCGTTTCTGGAGGAGGGCCACAAGCCCTGATGGGTGGGATCACACGGTCATGCAGGCCTGGGAAGACCAGTGGTGGGTCTCCAAGTTTTGCATGAAGAAAGCTCCTGCCTAATGCTTTGCAGGCCCGCCCGTGTCATGACATCTTGAGGGCAGCTATGCCAGTGCAGAAGCGGGTTGCTAGAATTGCTGGAAGCTGGCTACCCCAGACCGCTACAGAGCTGCTGCCGATCCCTCTGACATTGGAAAGTCACCTGTGGGTGAAGGAAGGGTGGAGATTGCTGAGGCAATCAGGTGTGTGGTTTCCGCAACGCGGGGGCATGAACCAGACTCCTGAGGAAATGGCAGGCTTTGAGAGGAGGCCGGGATGGGACTCGTGTGCCCTGCCTGGATAGGTACACAATGGCAGAGTTTTCCACTGGTTGGGAGTCTACACTCATGGACAGGCCAGGACAGCACTCAGCCCAAAGGACATCATCACACTGGAGTTACTGTCCCCCCCAGGGGGGGGCTCCACATGGCGAAGGGTTTAAGTGCACTCTCAGCAGGTGCAGGATGGTGGGTGAACGTGGTTGGGCAGAGGGAAATCCTGCTGGCGCTGTTTGCAGACTCATTTAGATTCCCGTGTCATCAATGCAGTCTGCATTACTGTGGCTTGCTGTGCTCTGCCCAGTCTTTGGGAAGTCACGGTGAGCCTGTGCATTGATCTATACGGCAGCAGTGGACAGCTGACCCAGAGCGTTCAATGGGAGACGCACGGTGTGTGACCGATCTCACTGGCGCAGAATGCATGCTGCCCCCACGATGGACTGGCGTGGGCAGGGCGGGCCACAGCCCACGCTGAAACGGAGGGGGATTATGCACCCACACTGCTGACTGATGGGCACAGCTCACCCAGGAAGTGTCTGCGGGCACAGCCTGCCCTTTGCGCCTTCCCCTGTGCCTATCTTTATTGTTCATCAGGCGTCCTTTGTAAAAACACCTGCATCCATACTCCAAACTCAGCACTAATAAAGCGCTGCGACAGGCCGGCTGCCCTGGGACACCTAACCAGGGACAAACCAGCACAACTGCCAGCACCAAACAGGTGTGGAAACCAAGCAACTAAACAGAACCATGAACCGCTCCACCTCCAATTCTGCGTCTCAGCTGCGATGATCTTCTTTCCTTTTGTGTGTGTTTAGCACACACCTGCTGCTGCTACGTGGGTGTGGAGGCCGGCAGGGGAGAGGGATGGAGTGCAAGGGGGAAGGTGTCTGCACGCGGAGAGATTTGCCTGTCAAGCCACTGGTAAGATCTAGCTGCCTGGGCCACCCACCGGAGAATTCTCCAAAGCATTTCTGATCTGTGCAACGAATTGCCCTGTTCGGTTCATTCCCTCTGAGGCATCGGGCACTGTCAGACTGGAGACTGGGCTAGAGGAACCATTGGTCTGACCCGTGTGGCCGTTCTTATTTTCTGAGGTACCTGGGAGGGGACTCAGAGGGGAACCCTGGCTGCCATTAGCTCAAAGAAGCTCTTTCTTTCTCCTTCAACCGAGGTTGCTGTTCGAGGAACTGCATTTCTGTCCTCAGCTCTGCCACCTGCCTGCGCCTCTCCACTTGCCATGAATCTGCTGCTCCTGCTCCTTGGCTCTGTGGTACCAGAACACACCCTGGAATCAGGAAGCCACAGAAAATTGCTCTGACCTGCACCTGAAAAGCTGGAGTCAGCAGCAGGGACTCGAAGCAGCCAAGGAGGAAGCTGATGGCAATGAGCGAGGAGGGCTGGGGTAAAGACATGAAGGTCGGTGGTGAAGAGCCCTTGGGGAGCTATGTTAAACCCACCTACTTTATGTAATCCCATTAAACTTATCCCTGGTTCCTGCCAGGTGAGTCTCCCCAAAGCAGCAGTAAAATACAAAGCAATTGATAAAGTGGAGAAAACTCAGTAGTGCTGAAGGTTGCAGTCAGGGAATAGCAGCTGCCAGGTGGAACAGGGAGGCGGCTCAGGGGCTGCGCTGTCAGATACATTCCCGTGACCATGAAGACGACATGGGAGCATGTTACATTGTTCCCAGGGGAGCAGTGACAGACAGAAGCGATGCTCACGCCATCTTTCCATCATCGCCCCAACAGTGGAAAGTGGCACAGGCTCCCAGGGCCCTGATGCGGTTTCGTTCCCAGGTCAGGATTTGCCCCTTCACTGCAAAGCACGTCTGTCCACATCTCTCTCCCCAGGGCCTGTTCAGCTCTGCTGAGTTTGGTACATAGGGAGCCAGCAGGCTTTTCCTGAACCGGACCACACAGTCCCCTGTGACACTGAGCAGCGTCTTTCAGACAAACTGCATGTCTCTGGTGATGGAGGAGGTGCAGGAGAGGAAGGCACATTCTCAGCAGGATGCAAAGTGAAATGGCTGCTTAGCAGCAGGATGCCCCAGATGCCAGCCCCACAGAGGAGAAAACTCGGCCCAGCAGCGAGGGATGTGCGGAGAAATAGAGAAGAAGCAAGAGCTAGCTGAGCTGAGGACCCAGACGGAGGGGAAGCAGCTTGGGCACGCCATGGGAGGTTCTTAAAACAAGGGGACAGGGTTTAACTAGCTCCTGAAATGAGGGGGTGGAGAGAAGCCAGTGGGGGCTTGGAGGTCTCAGGAAGAAGAGATGGAGAAGACCCCTGAGGTCATCCTGCACCTCTGCTCTGCTCAGGGTGGGTGCAGGATTGCTGCCCACAGCCCATTGGCTGCTGCTCAGGGTCCCGTGAGATGGCTGCTGTTGAGCCGGTATTGGGTCGTGTACCCACAGCTGGGCACCAGTTACCCTACCACTGAAGACTACGGTCCAGTCTCTTCAATGCAAAGCTATTTATTGGCAAGCAGGACGCCCAGACACACAGCAAAGGCTGTATGGTGCCTCTCCTCGATAAGTCTCAATTCCCCAACCAGAAACGCTCAGGAACTAGGCTGCCTCCCTAGAATCCTGATCAGCCAACAAAGCAGGTGTAGCTACCGCGTCTAGATGGAGACGGTTTCCTTCCCTCTTTTGGTTCTATTAGGTACTTGCTCTGTTTCCTGAGTGCCCCACAGCGCTGACTTTCTGCTTCTTCAGCGCCACCATTTTCAAGCTACAAACTCCTTGGCCACAGCCAAGCCTTCCCTGCCTCCTCCTTCCTGAGTATCTGATCTGTGGTCCCTTGTGGTAGCTGTTGGCTACCCTGGACCCTTGATTTTAAAGTCCCTCTTCAGATGTTAATTGGGACATCTCTGTGGCACGTGATATTCCCCAGTACTCATACTCGTTACCCAAAGGAGTCAAACGCCCCCAAAATACGCTCTGCTAACATGGATTTAGCATAGCATGATTTTTTGTAACTTTTTTTCTAAATAATTTTGGGAGGGACAGCCGGGGTCAGCTGATGGCGGGTTGTTTTACAGGGTCACTTGACCCACGTCAGTTAGCCCAAGATTCACCATACACAGCCCCACGTGAACACACGAGGCCAACTGGCCCTTGGCTGACCATGACCATTGGTCTGTCACATGAGCGCAGTTACATTCGTAGCGCATGTCAGTGCCAGGTGCGAGTTCTGTATTCTCAGTGATTTACCATACACTCTGTCTAGTGCTAGGAGGCCGTGCTCCCAGGACACTTTAGCACACTTTACTGGACGTATGTCATTTAGTGCTGTCCCAACAGCTGACCTGAGAGATGATCCCTCCTCGTATTGGACTAGGGCTCAGAAAGTGTTCCTGCTCTGAGGCAGGAGCATGTCAAGACAGGCTGATGTGGTCCCTCTTTGCACGTGGGAGTAGGGGCTACTGGAGTGTGCACAGGAGGTGCTGGTACAGGGGCCAAGACCTGGAGAAGAGGGAAAGTGGGTCTTTAAAAGTGGGAAATGAGAATAATTACGCTAATCCCGGACTCATATTTAGCACCAAGTAAAGGGCACCTGGTACTGCAGGGACCTGGGGCAAGGGCCCTTCTGTTCAGATGCATGTAACCCCATGAGTTAAGGAGCCTGTCAGAATCCAAACTCTGCTTTTTACTTGTCCCCCTTCTGCAGTGAGGGTGGCTGGAGAGCCTACAAAGAGAGAGACAAGGGGCCTTTAAAAGCCCTCTGGCACCATGCGCTCCCAGGTCAGGTGTAGGATAGCTCACGGAGTGACAGACTGCCCTTGTCTGAACAGCTTCCTAACTTTCCTCCAGTGCGGACGCCCCCACCCAGCCATGCTCCGCTGTCCCCAGTTACAGGGTGTGTAGCCAGGCCCCTGTCCCTGCAGGAACTGGGGAAAATCAGCACATCAAGTAGGTCCTTCCCTCCGGACCCATCTGTCTCTGACCCCGGCACGCTGTGTCCTCCACACAGGTGCCTCCCCTCACTCTTGTACCTGGCTGTGGTGAGCCAGCTGTTCCTGCAGCATCCCATCTGCTAGCTAGGCAGATGTGCGTCTCAGACACATCCTGCTGTCTGCTATAGACTGTCACCCATCCATTGCCCGGACTGCAGTCCTTCACCAGACTGACTGACAGAGGTGGGAGAAGAGACTCAGCTGTGGAAGAGAGGGGTTCCTTTTGGTTGGAAGACACCGAGGAAGTTACCCACCCTTCTCCGCCTGCAACAAGGCAGCTTTGAGCCCCTGAACAAGCTCTTACCTCCATGTCATGAGTATCCATTTAACTAAATACATGGGAGAGTCCCAGGGCCGGCTGGGGAGAGACGCCAAGATACCCCCATTTTCTCCAGCTAGTCAAACCAGGCCAGACAACTGGATGCAGCATGAAGTTCTAACAGACGCCACATGCGCAGCCCAGCGATTGCAGAAGAAGATAGGGCAGTGACCTTCGCTCCCTGCTTCTCCTTATTAACATCAGTTCTGCAGCATTGCTGCTATTCTCTCAGCGCTGAGGCCACACAATGTTTGCTTCCCTGGGGCTCCTGCTCGCTGTCCTCTCAGTAGGCACCTGCGCCCCCCTGCAGAACAGAGGCACCCGCAGCAAACTCCTGCTGGTCTCCTTTGATGGCTTTCGGTGGAACTACGACCAGGACGTGGACACCCCCAACCTGGACACCATGGCGAGAGAGGGGGTGAAGGCACAGTACATGACGCCTGCCTTCATCACCATTACCAGCCCGTGCCACTTCACCCTGGTGACTGGTGAGCTCCCCCCAACCCCCCGGCAGGGACGGGAGCAGGCTGGGGTGAGGGGCCAAGGAGGGGCCTAATGAAACCCCCCCACCCAGAAAGATTTCTTTAGTTTGTCCTTCTCATGCACAGTCCAGCTCGCACTGATGACACCCTCCGGCTGCGACCTCAGCGCCTACTTCACAGTTTCCCCAAGGCTTCAACTGCTTATTTCTCCCACTTTCAGCAGAGGCTTGCTCCCCCCCAGACACTTCTTTGCTGGCTGATGACAGAGTTCGCTGCACTGAAAGGCAGGGAGTCTGCTCAGCTCCTGCCATGTCGCACAGCTGTCCCCGGCCTGCTGGGTCCGTGACCATTTCAGCCACTGGATGGCATCGGATTGCAGAAATCCCCAAAGAGCCCAGTGGGATGGGGGGGCAGACTTGACCCTTGCCCTCAAGGCGAAACCAACTGGAGGAAGGGGAAGGGAGCAAGCAAAGGGACCTGCATGCTGGAGCCCAGGCGCTCCTTACTGCCCTCTCCCCAGCTGTGTGCCTTCTTTTTATCGCCAGACCTGAGTTGTTGGGTTCTGGCGGGCTGAGGTCGGGGCTGAGGTGAGGGAGAGGAAAGGGATAGTGTGGCATGAGGAAGGAGTGAATAAAGGGAGAGGGAAGCTGATGGAGAAACAGGGATGCTGGGGAGCCAATAGGAGCAGAGGCAGCAGGAAGTAGGACGAAGGACAAATGCAGGCAACTCAGAAACCCCCTCCCCGCTGCTGCTCCCCATGCATGGGGAGGCCATAATTCTTCTGGATCCCAGGCAGGGCAGAGGGGTCTTGAAGGAATTCCCTGTGAGTTGCTCCCTCTCCACATTTCTCCTCACCCTCTGCCCTAGGTGAGGTGGCGGGGGATGAGAAAAAGAGCAAATGAGAGAGAAAAGTGGGTGGGGTGTCGGCCTGGCATTGACAAATTGCTCATCTGCAGGCTCCTGGGTGAACACCTGAGACAGAGCTGGCAATTTCCTGAAAAGCCGTATTCAATGGGATCCATTGAATTAAAAGCAAGGTTCATGTAGAACTGTGGGCTGGGACTGGGAGATGTGAGACCTGGGAGCTCCAAAGATTATCCTGAAAATGGCCTAGACAAGAATGGATTTGGGGGACAATATGGCGCAAGTGGATTTTTGGGGAAGACCTCGAGGGAAATCAATGCAAATTGCCCACCTCAGGTTATCCACAAGCCCTGTCTTGTGCAGCTATGTCCTGAGAAGTGTCCTTTTGTCTGCTGGGTAGCTCTTCCCAGGGACCAAAGTGCTGAGCTGAGGCAGAACTGGATGAAGTGCCCAGCTCGCTGTCCTGAGTCTGAATCAGAAACAGTGATGAGGATTAATTTAGTTGGGGTCACTCCTGCTTTGAGCAGGGGTTGGACTAGGTGACTACTCAGGTCCCTCCAGCCCTATCTTCTATGAACGTGTGACCATGGGGTAAGGGCAGGTGTGGGGTTTGAAGGATTGACCCAAACCAGAGTTGGGGGCTGGAGCTGGCAGAGGATCTCTAGTAAACTTTTTAGCATGCGTGTAGGTTCTTTCTTTGGGTTTTCACGTGTTCTCTGTAACGTTTTCCCCTTAGGAATAAATGTACTTGCTTAGAACTGTGGGGAACTGTTCACAGCCTTCAGAGAGACAGCAAAGCATAGGTGCTGGCCACTAAGCAGTCTGGCTTGCTGGGAATACTGCCGGGTAAGGCGGCAGAATGTGCAGCCTTAAAAACTCTGTTCAGCAGGGAAAGAGACTTAGGTAGCCACCCAAAAGGTGATGGCTGGGAGTAGGAAACCTTTAAGTGGGGGCTCCAGCAGACCGTATGTGCAGTCATTCAGATCCTGTGATATTGAACCTGTCTCCACACCAGCCTCTCCGTCTCTCCCGGCAGGAAAGTACATAGAGAATCATGGCGTCGTTCACAACATGTGGTACAATACCAACACAAGCCAGAAGTTACCCTATTACCAGACACAGGGGGTCTTTGAGTGGTGGGACAACGGCAGCCTGCCTATCTGGATCACAGCACAGAGACAGGTAGGTGGCTGCAGCCCCTTCTCCCACGCCTGGTACTTCCTGGATCCATGACAATAACAGCAGCATTTTGGCCTTCCCTAGTAGGGTAGCCTGCCTCCATGGGGCCCAGGCCACTTTCCAGGCATTCATCAGTTCATCCTCACAGCCCCGCAAAGGGAGATTGCACAGGTTAGGGGCTGGGGCACACAGTGAATCAGTGGCTGAGCCAGGAGTAGAATCCAGGAGTCAGGACCCTCTGGCCTGTGCGCCGTCCTTCAGACCATCTACACACTCACACAGTGACTGTAGCCTGTGGCAGGGACCCAGAGGAAGCGGGTGACTCCAAACCAGTACGCAAAACCTTCTAGCACGTCTCAGCGGTAGAGGCCACCTTCCGAAAAGGCCTCTAGAAATGGACATAGGAACTGGGCCAGCATGCCTGTTTGCACACTCAGAAATCTGTACCCTCTGCACACGCAGCCAGGGAGAAGGGTGCCCAATGGTCCAGTTACGCCCAATTTGCACAGACACAAATACGGGTCTGGGGCTCACCGAAAGGGAGATGCTGACATTTTGCAAGCAGCCCTTGGAAAGGTGGCCCGTAGTCGTTTTGAGTTCCATCCCCAGTGTGGCCGAGTGAAACCCTTCTCTAGTACGGGGCTGTTTGCATTGCTAATGTGGGTGCAATAGGCCCCTGCACTGTGATGTCCCAGTCACTCCTGTGAACCCTCTGCCCATCTTCAGAAGATGGAAAATCTCAGTGCTATGACCAGTAACAACATCCAGAGAGAATCTAATGTTTCCACTTGGGAGTCCCTAGCGTCTAGCATGGTCACACTTCAGGGAGACCAGAATCCCTGACACTACCCACCACTCTTTCAGCCCCACTTAGCCAGCAACAGAACATGTACCCTGCATTTTTTAAACATATTACAAATATCCTACGTTAAGTGTTAGTTCCAAATGCCAGACTGTTGAAAGTGGAAGGAAATCCATCTAATAAGACAGCACCTGAATTGTCCGAACAGCTCCCCCAAACAAAGTTCTTCCAAACTTTACTAACCTCACCATGTGCCTCTGCAGCTCCAGCCAGCCAGCTGAAACATGCTGATATGGCCTGGTGAAAGTCGCCACCAGCCAGCCACAGGCCACTGCATTTCACCCTCAAGGCCCCCTCTAGTTATTGCATAACAGGGAAACGCGACTTTAGCACTAAAAATACCCAAATCAATATAAAAACCTAAGACACAACTTGACATTTCCGGCTGCAACTGTGTGAGACAGGCAAAGGGCAATCTGTGACTTGTCACGGCCAGGTTAACACCTCCCCTCACAATCAACAGGCCAGTTAGACCCCCTCCAACCCGCACGCGCACGTGCATGCTCTCTCTCCCCTGTCCCAGCAAAGAAATTGCAACAAATTTTACCGTTCTGTTAAAAACAGCAGAAGAGTCAGTTGGCTTAAGAGGTAAGTCAGTCCCCTTAATGCAGCTATCCAGGTTAGCCACGTCCTGTTTAAAAAGCTGCAGCTGGATCTTGAAAGTGTGAAACTAACCCTTAAGCCTGCAATATATTGTTTAAAAGGCAGATTTCATTTCCTCAAAGCTTTGTCCAGCCACCTATGGACAGCAGCTTTAGGGTTTGATCTTGTCATGGAAAGATTCCTATGAACTTCAGGAGACTTAGGAGCGAGACCTAAGGGAAGGCTGGATCAAATATTCCATTTCAGAAGAGCACTTTTTGCCTAATACAATCATACACAAATGTAGGGCTAGACGGGAACTCAAGCGCTACCTAGTCCATCCCCACTCTGCCCTGTTGAGGCACAATCAACGATAGCTTGTTCAGCATCAGCCACATGGTGAGGTGCTGTGCTGGAGAACTCAAGCGATATCTGAGTATGCCACTAATTATAAAGTTGCAGCGTAGCATTACTAATATCAGTGGGGAAAAATCATTATAGGTGAACGTTGGAACAGGTTTGTTTCAACTCATCGCTCTTCCAAATAGCAAATAAGGAAAACCTTACTAGAGACAGGGAGAAATACAATGGGAGGTGCATGACAGGCTGGTGGCCGTGGGAAGAAAGGGATACACAGGCTATTGGCTAGACCGAAGTGTGTAACTAGGAGATGTTTCTGGCCTGAAATGTCATTCTGGTTCACAGGGTTTAAAGACGGGCTCCCTCTTCTTCCCTGGGGGAAACGCAACCTACCAAGGTAAGCAGGTCAACGTGAAGAAAGTGGAGTCCCTATTCCACAAATACAGCAACGAAACTGAGTGGATGCAGAACATCGACACCGTCATGAAGTGGTTCACAGAGGACAATCTAGACTTAGTCACTCTCTACTTTGGAGAGCCAGACTCCACAGGACACAAGTATGGCCCTGAATCCCAAGAGAGGAAAGACATGGTCAGCCAAGTGGATCGAGCTGTTGGCTACCTACGGAGGCGCATCAAAGAGAACGGCCTGGAGTCAACACTCAACCTGATCATCACATCTGACCATGGGATGGAAACAGTCATAAAAGAGAATGAAATTTACCTTAAGCAAGTGCAGAACTTCTCCTTCCAGGACATCAAGTTTGAACTCTTGGATTATGGACCAAACGGGCTACTGGTGCCAAAAGAAGGTAGACTAGAACAGGTGTACCAGACTCTGAAAAATGCCCATCCAAAGCTCCATGTCTACAAGAAGGAAGAGTTCCCCAAGAGATTGCACTATGCAAACAATGCCAGGATCACTCCCCTCTTGATGTACGGTGACCCAGGATACGTGATCCATGGGGTAAGCTGTAGACACATTCCATTGTCTGAACTTGGACTTACCTTTCCTACCCTCTTTCCTTATTGTACTGCTGCACTGGTTCCCTGTTTGTGACTGCCTGTCTGCTCTCAGACTGACCGGATAGCAAGTGTGAAAAATTGAGATGAGGGTTGGGCCAAAGAAAAAGAAAAGAAAAAGCCCTGAACATCAGGATTGTCCCAATAAAATCAGGGCATCTGGTCACCCTATCTGCTCCCCTCTCTGCAAACAGAAAGGGAATGCAGCCATAGGATTCAGCTCCTAATGCGATGAACTTGCCATGTGAGAAAGCAGAGTCTTTTCTCCCTGTCTAATCCCAAGACTGTAGGGTTAACTTGTGAGAATAGGGTATTCCTTGACTTAGGGACACCTCTTCTCATTTGGGGGCTTTCATGGGTGCCAGTACACCACATATTAAGGTGTAACCATAGGCTGGGTAGGTATAGCTGCAATATCTTTAATCCTGCTGAGGGTCCTGAATCCATATGCAGGTGGCTAGCCAGCACTAAAGTCTGTGCCACAATGTCTTCTCACACCAGCTGGATTGAGCTAATCCAGGGATGTGTACCTGCATTACCATCAGACCTTCTTTTGCAGGGTAGACCTACCCCACGGGAAAGGGCCAAGGTCCAAATCATCAAGCTGCTGTTCCTCCTTCGACCCTAGTCCCACTCATGGAAATCCTAAATCTTTGCACACCAAAACAAAGCTCACAACATGGTGCAATCTGGGACAGGACCCAGGTGCACCGGCAGATCTCACGGGAGGGAAAGAGGCTGGCAGGACTAGCAGAGTAGTGAGTTCTAGGCAGGACCCAGGTGCACTGATCTTTGTGGTGGGAGTTTGCACAGAACTGCCTCAGGTCAGGGCTCCCAGGCCCTCGCCGTCACTAACGTTAACACTCAGAACTTGAACATAACGACTCAAAAAGGAAAAGGGCTCCCTAGAGCCGGGAGAACACGGCGGCTGACAAGCAGTGCGGAGAATGGAGAATCTCTGGCAGAATTTGTTCTGGCTGTGGGGAGACCGAGGTAAAAATCAAGGGGCTTGTAGCTGTGGGTCCTCATTGCAACACCTCTTCCCTTTCAGAGATTGAAAGTCCAGTTTAACAAGGGGGAGCATGGCTTTGACAACAACGCAATGAACATGAAAACCATCTTCCGGGCCGTGGGCCCAGCCTTCAGGAAGGGGCTGGAGGTGGAGCCATTTGAGAGTGTGAACGTCTATGTGCTGCTCTGCAACCTTCTGGGCATCACGCCTGAGCCACATGACGGCTCCCTGGAAGTCATGCAGCCCATGCTGGCTGATTCCTCCAATGCTGGGACAGGTGACCAACTCCTCCTACATGCAACGCAGTGCTCCGGGTGCCGGGGGCTCTACATGGGGTGCCCCCCTCTCTTGGGGGAAGCTTACTTGTGTTTCCCTGGTTTAGGGACAGGCAGTGTTTTTTCAGGCATGCCAAAGGCACATTGCAAGCTGCCTCCCAAGGCTTCCCTCTTCCCCTCCTCTCCCCCCCCCCCCCCTTAGGGGCTGGAGTAGCCAGATGGGGACAAGCAAGCAAGGAGTCCTGTGGCACTGATGTGGCATAGATGGGGACAGATTCTCGTTAGAACATTGACACCCAGTGGCAAAACACGTTTATTGCCGCGGCTTGTATCTTCTTGCATTTCCTGCCCTGCCAGGCGAGTGTCTGTCTCTCTGAGGAATCTGTCCCTCCAGGGCCTGGATATTCCTTTCATTAGCAGGAAGGGCTTAACAGAATTCCTTTCTCTGGGGACTGAGCATGTGATCTCATTTTTTGTGAATGAAACAGACTGAAAAGCTGGCATCTTGGAGTGCTGTGCATCCCTCTGTGTCTGCCAGGCAAACAGGCTTTGCTCACGCTAGAAAAATTCACCATTATTTTTGGCATAGGTGCTTTGAGCAGAGTTAGATGACACAGTGATTAAAAGACACACACACACTGAGTGTGTCTACTCTAGGAAAGTGGTGAATTTTCCCTCTCGGAGACTTTAGATTCAAATTAGATGCCTTGTTAGAAGACATGTTCACCAAATACAGTTTATTGAACTCAACCGTGGGGTAAGGGAGTGAAATTTAAGGGCCGAGATATACAGGGGTCAGATTAGAGGAGCTAATACGAGTCCTGCCAACCCCCAGTGTTCAAAAATCATAAGTCAAACTCATCAGAGATCATGAGATTGTGTCAAAATAATAGATTTGGGGTTTCTATTTGCCATCTGATTTCTGAGCCATCATGGTGCATGGGAGGTCATGTTTTGAAGCTTCCCCTGCAGTGCAAGGGCTAGCAGCTTACTTTTTCTCTAAGAATGAAGGCTGAAATCATCACATATCCACTTGACTCCAGAAGCCAGGGGCTTTAAGGAAAACAATAATTATCATGACACTCAGGATAATATCATGAGCATTGGAAACACTGTTCTCACTTTTGACTCTAGAAAGACACACTTCCTCTGGAGATATCCCCAGGAAAGTTGCACTGATACAGAAAAATTCTTTGGAATTTTCCCAGAACAGAAACACTCATTAACATACATGCCAAAAGAATGTGTATAACAAAGCAGAAGTGAAAATTGCCAGGCCTAGAGACCCTCTAACCTTGAAACTAAGTTAGTTTCATAGGTAGCTACTGCATCCCTTGAACTTTACCTAAGGAGAGCTCTGATGATGGCTGGAAGCAAGGTATATAGCACATGGCTGGCGATTAATAATTCAAATATATATCTTAGAGAGAGAAGAATTTCTCATGGATGCGTCTGTCACGATATAGAGAGAGCCAAGACCATTATGACAATGAAATTAGCATAGGTAGTGAACCAACGGGATAGAAATGTGTGTACCATATTATACTAAAAGTGGAGAAAAACCTGTGACAGTTAATCCTGTTATTTGAGCGAGATATGAACTCCTGCAATGACTCTGCCATACTCCAGGCCCAGAGTGACTCCACTAGGGAGTGGCAGTTCATTGCCTCACAGAGTTATTGTATCAGGTTCTCCAAACAGGGAGGTGACAGTCCGATAGTTGTCCCAAACATACGTGTAACAGCAGCAATTTTAACCCACACTATTGAAATCTGAGATTCTCCAGAAAGGGGCAAGGTTTGTAGAATACACCCTGATGTCTGTGCACGAGGGAGCAAAGCTCAGGGAGCACATGCAACGAGGCGTTTGGAATTTTTTGACTTTTGAGTGCCTAAGAAAGAGCCTCAATGACCTTGTAACACAGTTCATTCAATTGGCGAGGTTTTTGAAAGGAAAAAGATCCATTACGTGGAATTTCATGGTTATGCACTAAATGTCCAAAGATCGACAAAGAGGCGGCCTTCCCCTGGGTAACTTTGGAGCCATGAAGCTTTCAATTCCCAAAATAGGAGGCAAAAGATGGATGGCCCTAGCAGAACTCTTGCCCATTCACGTGGCCCCCTCGACTGAAGTTTTTTCTCTGTCCAGCCAAGTTAGCTGTGTGTGAATGCTTCGACAGCCAGAACACTTGCGGAAAGATACTGTATGACTGCAGCGGGCGACAGCCCATGGCTCATAACTTGATCCAAACAAACCCAATTGTCAGCAGAGCCACTCAGGCACTTTTGTTCCACCTCTCTCCCAAAGTTCAGGGCTACTCTCACACCAGAATTCCCCTTTCTACACTCCAGTGTTTCAATGCTGCATATATCGAATAAAATTGGTGCGTGCATGTTTTTAGAATGTGGACAGTATGTGCAGTCATGTGTTTTGTAAACTAAAATATTCTGCCTCTACAGCAAAAGTCTTCAGGAAATGATTAGTGACTGAAAGCAGGAGATGTGGCTAGCAATGTTATAGCACCTCACACTGGAGGGGATCCACCCTGCAGAGTGCTCAAAAGCCCCAGGCTCTGCTCACGGGCATGTTCTCCTCAGATTCTAAGCAGTCCCTAGCCTGCCTGGCAATACTGGGTTGGTGCTCAGCACAGCTCAAGAGAGCCGCAGGCAGAGGACACGCTAACAAGCTACCCTTAATTTCCTTAGCAACGCCAGAGTCTGGTGCGCTCGCCCTTCGCCCCAGGAAGCTGCAGCTGGTGGTGGCAATGGCCTTGGTTCTGGGACTCTGGCTCCGGCTACCCTAATCTGCTGCAATGCAGAGGTGAGTAGCCACTCCTTCTC
>ML685805.1:10527034-10599857 GCA_007922175.1 Pelusios castaneus | reverse complement strand
TAATCTGCTGCAATGCAGAGGTGAGTAGCCACTCCTTCTCACTGCTAGCTGGCCAGCCCCCCCACTCTCTCTCTCCATTTGCCTAACGGGCAGTTCCCCACCCCTGACGGCTCCGGCTAGGCCATGCCTGGCTGGGGGAGTTGCACTGTAGGTTGTTACTTTCTTCCAAGGATGCGTACGGCCCAGCTCAGTGTTGCATTGTCCAAAGACCCTGTCTGGTTCCTTCCCTGGCCTAAGAGTAGGGCTGAGCTGACTGTGGACTGAGAAGAGCCCTTCAGATTCCTGCACCCCACCTACACCCCACCCCACCTAGTCTGAGACAGCTGGTTATTCCTCCTCCATAGCCAGGGGGTGTATGTGGGGGGAAGAAGGGGGATTCAGGTGGGTGACTGGGAATGTTTGAGTGAGGTATGCCTGTGAGTGAGAGAGAAAGGGGTAATATCCATGGAGGGGTGTGCCTACACTTCCACTTACAGTGCATCTTGTAGGTCACATACACAGAAATGTGGCTTTCCATCTCCCACTTTCTGAGCTCCACAGCTGTTTGCACACATTCCCTGCAGGTGTACGGAATAGGAGCAACGTGGTGACATTTTCATCTTTTGACAGCTACGGAGAGTCCCACACAGGCCTGCGCACAGAGAGGGGGAAGAACACACCCTGGGAGACAGCCAACACCAGTTGCACAGCAGTACATGGCGCAAGCGAGAGCTCTGCTGCAGGACTGGGATTCCATGGGTCCCACAGGACCGGCTGCCATAAGAACAAGAGTGGGCAAAATAGGCAGGCTGTAGGGGGGGATTGGGTGGAAAAAAACCCCAAGCTGCACTGCTGGAATTTGCAGGAAAACATTAAATCACTCTGGTTTAAGCAACACTCATTTTGCTCTTTTTAGTGGTAAAAATTGCACCTGAATTCCATTAACCAAAATCTAGGTTTTCATTTTTCCAGTAGCAGGGGGGAAATCTCTCTCTCCTGTTGGATCTAAGGTTTTGGAGCCAGGAGCGGGATAAAAATGGAAGAAACCATGCAGGAGCGGGTTGCTGTGGGGCAGGACAAGAACAGGGCTCTAGAGAGCCTAGAGCAAGCCTTTGACAGTACCTAAGCGATGGCCCCATGTGTTCCCAAGTCACAGCCCAGAGAAAGCCACCGCTTGCCTGGCTGCTTTATTACTCAGCAGCAAACAGGCGCTGATATCAGATTTGGCACTAACTCGCTGGGTTACTTCAGTCACGTTGCTCCACCTCCCCGCCTCACCTGCTCCATCTGTAGTGGGGGGGGAGGGACAGCTAATGAATGTGAAGCACATTGACCGTAAATGTAAGTGCTGAGCACTGAAAACCCGAGGGATGCTGTGCTGGGCCCTGGAATGCAGCCTTCAATCTGTGGCAGACTGCCTCATAACCCGTAGGTGCCCAGCCATCTCCCCCAGCCCTCCAACGGGCCGACTCCAAAGAACAGCTACCCCAGCTCAGAAGCTCTTGGAGGGCTGACCCTGCTCCTGGTAGCATGGTTTAACGGGGTCAAGGATCCTGGAGGGATCTCAGAAATCATCTCAGAGTTGCCAAATGCCAGTGCCTGCAGTCAGGTGATTACATGAGAAGTTCAGACTTCAAGTTAAAAAATAAATAGAGCAAGTTTCTAGCCATCGTGGCTGTGGAGAAGTAGGTGTAAATGTGACTCTAAAAGACTCAAGGCAGAAGATAAAAAGACCCCCAAATGCATGTCAGGAAGTACACTCATCACCCCTTGGGGTGCAATCCAACAGGGGCCCTTTTCTGGCAGCTCCCACAGGCAGTGGCCTCTCACCAGACTTTCTGGAGTCAGCCCTGTTACCTGAACTTCAATCGCCCTGGGGTAATAAGAGAGGGAATGGGAAAGAGACGCTAAACCTCCAAAAAACATTTTCTCCCCTGCAGTATCCTTGGTGGCCCTGCCAGGAGCCTGGCCTGTAAGACTTACCGTCTTTGCAGTCGCTCCATCCACACTGAGGGCCCAACTCTGCTTAACAATGCCTTCCTGATCTCCTGTAGCTGATCACTGATGATCTTTGCCATATCACCATCAGCTGGGGAGGAACAGATACGTGACAGGCGAGGCTGAGCCTGATTTCTGCATGAAAGGGCCAGCCAGCCTGGGCCAATATTTTTTTAAATCTCATGCTGTTTAAGGCAGTCTCCTGAGGGTAACATGAGTGTATTTACCCTGCACTTTCCTTCTCCGTGCCAGGGAAGGTGCACCTCCAAACCTACCCTCTTCACACACACTCTCAGAGCCTCTCTCAGACACACTCAGGTTCTCCTTGACATTATTTTGGACACTTGATCCTTGCACCTGAGGACATCTGCTGGGAGGGCAATCATGGTAACGACAGTCATGTTCATGCCAGCCCTGCATGGGTTCATTCTGCACTCCTGCACATTTGTCATCTGCCACGTTGGCTCAGGCAGAAGCTGGAGGAAGCCCAGAGGCCTCATTGCTGCATGACCTTCCTTTCAAGGAAAGAGAAAGGCATTTACTGAAGTGGGGGTAATCTCTTGCCTTCCCCAGACCCGCAGAGAATGGGGAACTTCCAAAGAGCTGATTAATCTGCAGGAAGCAGAGTCTGGTGGCTGCAGGAGGCCTGCATGGTTTGCTCCTAAACTCTTCTCTCTGGCAATGCAGACAGGTGTATGTCCATTCCCATCAGCCTCTGCCCCTGTACTCTCCCATTTCCTACAGCCTCAGAGCTCTTCTTTCAGGACCTCAAACAGAGAAGATGATATTTCCCCCCCCATTTCCTGCCTGCACCTTCTACAAGCTAGATTGGTTCCAGTGAGGTTCTTCTATAGCCCTCTCAGGATTGAGGAAATTCACACCACTATAACTGATTCAGGGAAGTTACTCTGGTGAACCATGGAAGATGAAGGTCGGAAGGGATCTCAGGAGGTATCTAGTCCAAACCCCTGCTCAAGCCTGGACCAACCCAACTAAATCAATCCCAGCCTGGGCTTTGTCAAATCAGGCCTTAAAAACCTCCCAGGATGGAGATTCCAGCACCACGCAGGGAACCCATTCCAGTGCTTCACCATCCTCCTAGGGAGAAAGTTTTTCCTAATATCCGACCTCGACCTCCCCAGCTGTAATTTGAAACCATTGCTCCTTGTTCTGTGTCCTGTCACCACTGACCACCCCCTAGCTCCCTCGTCATCAGAACCCCCTTTCAGTAGTTGAAGGCTGCAATCAAAACCCCCTTCATTTTTCTCTTCTGCAGACTAAATAAGGCGTTTCCTGAGCCTCTCCTCGTTTGCTCCAGCCCCCTCATCATTTCATTGCTCTCTGCCGGACTCTCCTCAATGTGTCCACATCCTTCCTGTGATGGGGACCCAAAACTGGACACAGTACTCCAAACATGGCCTCACTAGTGCCAAATAGAGGGGAATAATCGCTTCTCTTGATCTACTGGCAATACTCCTACTGTTGGGCAATGCAGCCCAACATGCTGTTAGCCTTCTTGGCAGTAAGGGCACACCATAGACTCATCCCCAGCTACTTGCCCATTGTAACCCCAGGTCCTTTTCTGCCAAACTGCTGCGCCAGTCTGTAGCAGTGCCTGGCCAAGACTCTGCACTTGTCCTTGTTGAACCTCATCAGAACTTTTGGCTCAATCCTCTAGTATGTACAGGTCACTCTATATCTTATCCCTGCCCTCCTGTGTATCTACCACTCCCCACGCTAAGTGTCATTTGCATGCTTGCTGAGGGTGCAATCCACCCTGTCCTCCCAATCATTAATGAAGATGTGGAACAAGACCCCTTGTGCAGATCGCTGTGCCGTTTACACCAGTATGTTGGCCTTTGCTTTCTGTTCTAAACTGGTAAGTGGGGTTGCTGTAGACAGCTGCTCTATTCCACCCCAGAAGAGGCTGCATTTCAGTAGGAGTTGAAGTAACTCCAGTCTAGTTTGCCACATTGGCTCATAAAGCTTGTAGGAATCTGAGCATCAGACTAAAGTTATTGCCAGCCAACCCAAGGCCAGGCTCTACGGAAAGACAACTGAACAGAGGGGAGGAAGCCTGCCCCCCCCCAGTCAGGGGCTGCAGGAATCCATGCAGGTTAGGGCAGCCCTTACAGCTCCCCTAAATTGTGCTCTGCTTCAGTGGCTCACATAGGGCTTTGCAAGAGCACAGAATAGCTGGGACAGGTGTCTGCCCTGTCCCGGTGTGCCTCATGAACCTGGGGCTGCTGGCGAGGAGGAGGAGCTCTGTACATGCACTGGGGAGAGGGGGTCATGGCAGTGGGGAGTGTCCCCATTGCACCAGCCCAAGAGAATCAGGCCCAGGGACTGAACTGTGAAGGAGGAAGGGTCAGAAACGCAATGCCTTCTAATGGGCTTTGCAGGAGCTAATGGCCTGACGGACCTTCCAGAGACCAGGGGGGACCCTGCACTTAACCAGAGAGGGTCCAGGGCCCAGGCCATGCTGGGTTCCCTCACGCCCACTGGGCACCAGCCAGCACTGAGTGCTCAGTGTAAACCCCTGAGGAAACGGCACACTATTGGCCCCTCCCAGGAAACCACACTTCCTCCTGTCACTGCCAGAGAGCGTGCTGCCTCGCTGGGGGCAGGCATTTCTCGCACCCTTTCCTGGACCCTGCCCCTCCGCTGGGGCATTGCTGGCTCCAGGACAGCTGCAAACATCCGCATCCCCAGGGCTGAACTGCCTCTCCCCAGCCTGTGCCTCAAGGCAGGGCCTGATAAACATCTGTTGCCATGGCGACTGGCTGAGCTGGTTTCTCCCACTAAGGGATGAAAGCAGACGCGCTAGGCACACAAAACAGGAAGGACCGGCCTTGGGGGTGGGGATGGGACTGCAGCGCTGAGTCTAAATAGCCCCTTATGCAAATGATGGGGAGGTCCCTCCTCTGGGAGCAGAAAGTAATAATCCGGCTAACTGAGAGCAAGAGCTCAATCTAGCAGCTTTTATGGCAATGGTACCATCCATCCTGTTTTGCAAAGGACCATATTATCATCACTGTTCAACAGATAGGGAAACTGAGGCACAGAAAAGGGATTTGACTGAGTCACGGTCACACTGAGTCAGGAACTGAACCAGAAGTCCTGTCCGGAAGTGCTGGTTCGTGCACTGCGGGGAAGGGAATGCACTAAATCCGGGCTGTGGGGTGTATGGCTAATTTAGCTGGCAGAAAGGGAGAGACCGGTAGATGCTCTGGCCCCATGGCTGTGGAGAGCTTTAGCTGGCATGGCCGAGGTCCCATCTCAGCTAAACAGCTTCTTAGGAAGTTTATAGGGGCCAACACGCTGGTTTTCTAAACCCTTTTCAAAGAAATTTCCTTTCTGCCTGTTCCACAAGGGACTGGACAGTCACCCAGGCCCTGAAAAATTCGACAGGCACTGTGCAAGGGAACCCTCAGATGGAGCTGATAGACTTTGAAGGCAGAGACCCTTCTGACTGAAGAGTGTGGGACCCACTCTGTTTGATTCCTCCCAGAGCCCCTCACCCTGCTTCTCTCCTCAGCTGCTTGCTTTCTGCTCCTCTACACACACCCAGTTGCACACAGCTCAATAAATGCCCATGCTGCTGTGCTTGCAATGAGTCTCAGGAAAACCCCGACACATCTATCCAGGCCTTGCCTGGCTTGGGCAATAGCTTTGATTGTTTCAGCTATTGCTAACCAGGGGGCATTTCACTGCTCCCCATTTAGCCTGAATGAAGTTGGCTAGTGCATACCAGCGTTTACCAGGTCGGTGGCTGACGGTCGCTATTAATACCTTCCGGCACAACACAGCCCCTGGACAGTCAGACAGAAACATAGAGACTGAAGGGAAAAGAAAAAAGCCCAAAACATTGAGCAGCAGCAGCAGCTTTGGAAGGGGATGGCGGGGGTGGTACAGGCAGGGTCAAGCGAGGTCCCATTAGGAAAACCAGGATGAGTTGCTGTGGGGTTCCTCCATGCTCAGTGACGGCAGCTCTTCGGATGGGCTGCAATACTGTTTGCAGACAGGCGATGGCTCCCGAGCTGTGTTGATGTCAACAACTGTGACTTTCAAACCCTCCCGGAAGCAGCTGCGGGGTCAAAAGGCAGGGGAGAAACTTACAATAAAACCCTGTCCAGGAACTTTTCATTGACTGTAAAACTTCTAGGTTGGGTTGCTATGGAACTCAGAGTTACACTGGGCTTTTAGCCCTCCAATGATAATGCTGGATTGTTTCCCTAAGGTAATAAACTGCTCTGGGGTTTCAGGTTTAAATGACTCTGCGATTTACATTGGAAGGCATCCCCTGTGCTCCCAAGGCTAGTCAGTAACAAATAAAATGCCACAGCTTTAAATGGATCTAAACCAGAAGATAAGATTTTAAATCCACCACTCCTGAACTTTGAGGAAGTGCTGACCGAGGCCTGGATCCAGACTGCTGGGCTTTGACTGCACCAGAGGATGCAATATCAAACCCACAATGCCTTGGATGGACATTTGGACTCACATCCAAATCTGAACGTCTAGCCCTCCTGAGAACCTGCCTCTAGGCACAAATGCATGAGACACAGTGCACTGCAAACCCACACAGAGATGGAGACATGGGCAGATTCACTGCTGGTGCACACGCATGCATATGTGCACACACACCATAGTTGCATGGATGTCACGGGTGCTATGACAGTTTGCCCCAGCTGCGGATCTGCCCCACTGATTGTTACCTGGGGTTGACAAGGGTTAAAATTGGCTTAGCCTCTTATGAGTCTTTGCTTCTAACCTTGCCCCCCTCCTCTCATGCAGGCACGGTCCAGGTTCCCTGAAGCTGCCGTCAGCCTTTGCCATGGGGGTTTGACACTTGCATGGCCTTCCCTTGTGAATATTTCTAAACACTTCATGCTAGGTCTCGTGACATGGATGGTTTTGTTCAGTGACACATACAAGCACAGAACCTGACTGGACATGCTGGAGCCAAGTGTATGGAACTGGTTTGTACTGGTGTGAGCCCAGGGTGGGCCGGGGCTGGGGTTAGCACCAGATTCCTGAGTCAACTGGGAGTGCTATTTATCCACCAGCCTTCCTATCACCAAGTAATTCATTCCCCATCTGCCCTTCCTTCCTCCTAGGCTGGGGGGGAGGGGAGCATCACAGCAGGGAGAGGCCTGTTGTGTATTGCATCCCAATTTGCTACGCCTTTCCACTCCATTTGCTCCCTTTCTCTCTCCCACGCTGGCAAGACGTTTGCTGCCCAGGGGTCCAAACCACTTCAAGATGGAAATGTAATCACAAAATATAGGGAGATTGCAGGGAACGTCGGCTATGCACAGAAACGCTGCCCGCTACAGTGCCCAGGTTAGAGACCACATTATGAGCATGCTCCAAGTGACCCCTGAGTTACCCAGACATGGGCCCTACCCATCGGAGCTCAGGGGGCTGTCTAGTTCTAGACTCGACAAGGGCTCTGGTCATTGGATCCCTGGAAACTGCAAAGTTTCACACTCACAGGGGCAGCATGATTTCAGTGACCATGCAGCATGCAAATCCCTCCATTCTGATTGGCTGGTTCCTTCAACAAAAAAGCAGCTATGCCCCCAACAAACATGGCTGCCCTGGCATCTCCTCTAATCCAGAATTAACATGGGGATTGATCCTGAGAGCTGCGAGCCCCTGCAGCTCCCTTGGAAGTTCGGCACTGGGGTGCCTGGCATCTCTTTGGACTTTCTAAACCAATGATTACACCAAGAGGGACCCAGCCCACACCACAGACAGGCTAGAAGGGGTTCCCCCGCCGCCAGGATGCAGCTGTCAGTGCTCCCCCTTTTCAGGCCACATCACAGCACAACAGAATCTTCATCCTGTAAATGGGCGTTCAGTCTAGATGCCAGTTTGATTTCTTTTCTACAACAGGGTGAGGGGCAATGGGCAGAAGATGAGACCAGAACCCATGGAAATAGCAACAGGTTTCTTGCACACATGTGCCGTGCTGAACTTGTGTGTGCTTTCTGTGCCGTTCCATGTCCAGCCATGTAACTCCCCTGAGTACTAAATGCTCGTGGGGGACAGGAGAAAAAATCATGGCATTAGCAGCATAATGCGTGTTCCGCCCTTTCCCCCAACTCTGCCTCTCTCTGCTGTTTGGATTGTAAGCTGGCTGGGGCAGGAACCACCTAGGAGTCTGTACAGAACCTACCGCAATGGGACACTGGTCTTGGCTGATTCCTAGTCAATACTCTTAGAGTAGCACTGATGATAAGGGAGTAGACCTCCTGGGATAGCCACGGGGAGGGCAGATGCCACAAGCTAAGGGCAGGTCTACCCCCCTGCCTGCCCACCCTTTTTGGCAGCAGTCAAATGGAGATCTGTGTGTCTGTGTTCCCACCTCCTTACTCCCGGCCCATCCACTGCGCTGAGTCAAACAAAGGGGCCTCCCTTCAACTCAGCGCTACCCCAGGTGCTGGGGTGGTATTCAGGCATCAAACTTCCTGATCAGCTAAGCAGGTCTTCACAGACCCCGCACAGTTTTTTCCTCCAGAAACCCATGTTTCCATTGTAGCAGTACAACTTTCCCACCAAGTCTCCTTCTCCTCATTCAATTCCCTCCTGAAATCCACCCCGCAAGGACGCATACAAGGACTGAGGTGACTGAAATGGTGAGGAAGTAGTGCAGGTGGGGATATTTTCCCTGTACAAAATGAAAATAAAAACCTTTGTGTTCTTAAAACCTTGTATCCTTGGGACATGGCCAGTTGCTTCTTGCCAACCTGACTCGCTTGTTGTACATCATTTCCTTTGGTCACCTCGGACTGCCAGCCGCCTCTTTCCAAAGTGTAAACTCTCCAAGGCAGGAACAGAGCCTTCTCTTGTGTTTGTATAGGGCCAACCATAGCACCGCATCATAAAATCATACATGTGCTGTAAAATTCTCTTCTCCCACATCCTAGAGCATTTACGACCTTTCCCCGATCCCTGTGTCCAGGACCCTTTCCCGAATCTTAGCGTGTCTATTCCCACCGGCTCCCACCCCCGCACAGCTCCAAAACCCAGTTATGTTGTACACAAGTACATTTTAGTTTCTTCCCTCCACTCAGCAGCTACAAAACACTTTGTCACCCTGCGGAAGTAACAGGTACAAGGAGAAGAGAGTCTCCCAGTTGCTCGGCTGCTAGAGAAATAAAGTAACGAATGACATTAATTTACTAAACATTTAGTGCTGAAACTAACTGCAGCTTTAATTTGTGGGCATTACAATAGGATCCGCTACTGAAGTTAAGGACAACATGGGAGGCTGTTCACGCTCCACCACTAGGGAGTTTGAAGAGAAGGTTTGTCAGGGATACTGCAGTTTCCATTTCATGCATCTGATGAAGTGGGAATACACCCAAGCTCATACAACAAATCAGTGTAGTCAAATTCCAGAGGGGGAGCCGTGTTAGTCTATTGTAGAAAGACAACAGAGTCCTGTGGCACTTTTAAAGACTAACAGATTTATTTATCGCATGAGCTTTCGTGGGAGAAAATCCCACTTCGTCAGACGCTTTGAAGATAGGAAAGTTACAGAGTGGTAGGAAATTAAATGCAGGGGAGTGTAGGACATAGGATCAGGCCAGGCTGTAACAGCAAATCAAAATAGGTGTTAGGATTCAAAACACTGGGGAACAGCACATAGAGGAGGGGGAGGTCAAATCACTTGATGTAATGCGAGAAAAATCCATAGTCCCTGTTTAACCCCAAGACAACTGAGTCAAATTTGCATATAAGTTCGAGTTCTGCAGACTCTCTTTGAAGCTGTGATTTGTTATTCATCTGTTTCAACACAGCTATTAACAAGTCGTCAAGGGAGTGAGCAGGGAGGTTGAAGTGTTCCCCTACAGGTTTTGCAGTATTGCAGTTTCTGATGTCAGATTTGTGTCCATTGATTCTTTGGCGCAGAGACTGTCCTGTCTGTCCAATATATAAGGCAGAGGGGCATTTCCGGCACATGATGGCATAAATCACATTGGTGGATGAGCAGGTGAACGAACCCTTGATGGAGTAGGTGGCATGATTAGGCCCTGTGATGGTGTCATCAGTGTAGATATGAGGGCAAAGTTGGCAGCGTGGTCTGCTGCAGGGCTGTGTTCCTGCTTTAGTGTTTCTGCTCTGTGATCTGTAGTTGCTGGTAAGTATCCTGTTAAGATTAGGGGGCTGTCTGAAAGCAAGGAGAGGTCTGTCTCCCAAGGCTTGAGAGAGTGAGGGATCATCTTGTAAAATAGGCTGTAGATTTTTGATGATGTGTTGAAGAGGTCTGGCTTGGGGGTTGTAGGTGGTGACCAGTGGCGTTCTGTTGTTGTTTTTCATGGGCTTCTCCTGCAGTAGTTGACTTCTGGGTACCCGTCTGGCTCTGTCAATTTGTTTCTTCACTTCTGTGGGTGGGTACTGTAGTTTTAAGAATGCCTGGTAGAGATCCTGAAGGTGTCTGTCTCTGTCTAAAGGGTCAGAGCAAATGTGGTTATATCTTAGGGCTTGACTGTACACAATGGATCGTGTGGTGTGTCGAGGATGGAAGCTCGAGGGTTGTAGGTAACTATACCGATCAGTAGGTTTGCGGTATAGGGAGGTCTTTATGTGTCCATCGCTAATTTGCACTGTAGTGTCCAGAAAGTGGATCTCTTGTGTGGAGTGTCCCAGGCTAAGTTTGATTGTGTTGTGGAAATTGTTGAAATCTCTATGGAAATCTTCAAGGGCATCTTTACCATGGGTCCAGATGATGAAGATGTCATCAATATAGCATAGGTAAAGTAGGGGTGCTTTGGGATGAGACGTGAGGAAACGTTGTTCTAAATCGGCCATAAAGATGTTGGCATATTGTGGGGCCATGCGGGTACCCATGGCAGTGCCACTGACTTGAAGGTATAGATCATCTTCAAATCTGAAATGATTGTGGGTGAGTACAAAGTCACAGAGGTCAGCCACAAGTTTAGCTGTGTCATCATCCTGGATGGTTCTTCTAATGGCTGGTAATCCATCCTTGTGGGGAATGTTAGTGTAAAGAGCCTCTACATCCATAGTGGCCAGGATGGTATTTTCTGTTAGTCTTTAAAAGTTCCCCAGGCCTCCTTGTTTGTTTTACTGGTCAGGGATGGTCTTGATATTTAGTCCTGCCCTAAGTGCAGGGGCTGGACTTCCCGCCCTACCATTCTGTGAAGCAGAGCAGAAGTCCCACAAACGGGTCAGTCGCAGTCCCACCCATAGCTAAGTTGCTCTGTGAAAAACATCTTCCCCACAAAGCTGCCGTGCCAAAGTATTTAATTAGCGTAAACAGGTCCTGCTTGGGGAGTCTACCCTATAGTGCTCTCGTTCCAGGAGAGCTGCCATTAATTCCGCAAGAAAGATGACGTTAATGTGTCTGAAGATCATAACTAGGCCACTAAGCGCACAGTGGCCTGGCCGTAAGAGAACAGGTCTGCGTGGTGGCCCTGGTGCATGATACACAACATTCCAGGGATTTCTGACATGCTTTGGGAAGGGCTACACATTTATGTTCCACGGGATTAGTCAAGGAGTCTGAATCTCATTTTGAAGATGCCAAAGGTTCTCTGGGTGACTGCTGAGTTTATTGTCATTACTGTCCTTGGCACAGCTGGGGCTGGGAAATGTGACAGGCAGGCATTCGTTACATTTTTCAGTTTCTCACAAAAGGTAAAGCCTCTCCCCCAGCGTAGAAACCAGCATAATCTCACCAGGAAACCACAGCTACAAGCCAGGTACCAAGGCCCGCAGGGGCGTGCCAGAGTTTGCTGACCCTTCCCGGGCCAGCGCAGGGCAGCAGAGATGGAAAGGTGCTCTGGTGGCCTGTGAGATGTGAGTTTAGTGATCTCAACACAAGTTATACTGCCTCAAGCATTCAGAAACCGAGAGTCAGCTCCCCCACGCCCCCCTCCAGAACTGAAATGATTTCCAGGCTAGTACAAACTGACCAGCAATGTTTCTTACTGGGCTGCATGATGGACGCAATGGAGAGCAGTTAATCCCACGGCAAGTTAAGATAGAAGAGATTTCTCAAACCCGTAAAATAACTAAATGGGGAAAAGCAGAGAACCTATGGCAGGGCCATAACACACAGATGTCAGCCTGGCTGCAGGGAGTTCCTGAACCAGTGACTCTGGACCCTACCCTCCTCAAACCACATCTACTACTCTTCAGCTACAGAAAGAGCCAGCACTTCACCCCAGAGATGAGTAAAATCGTCCCGACACAAAGATCTGGACAGCCAGCACTTCAGAATGAAAGACATTTACAGAGACGCATGTTATTCCTGCATGAGACAGATCATTCTGGACATGAAGGATAAAGCGGAGAGTGAACAAA
Organism: Pelusios castaneus; assembly: GCA_007922175.1. Classification (NCBI taxonomy): domain Eukaryota; kingdom Metazoa; phylum Chordata; order Testudines; family Pelomedusidae; genus Pelusios; species Pelusios castaneus. The sequence goes on along the minus strand of ML685805.1, from coordinate 10,587,539 downwards.
AAGGTGTCTCTTTCTGTCTGGATGTCATCCCCCAAGCCCCAGGTACTCCCACAGAAGGAGAGAAGCACAGATCTCCTGTTTATGTTCAGCACTAAAAGCAAAACTCAGCTCTGTAGTTAGATAGGATAAAACACCTGCGTGCAAACACGCCTTTTCCCCTACCGGCTGGGGAGTACAAAAATCAAAAGATTATTTCTACTTTAACATACTTGGGATGTCCTCACGACTGACAATGGTGAGCGCTGTACAAATCCCTACGCAGGCAGACAATTGTGATGAATGGGCACACGTCCTTGTAAGGTTACAAGAGTCCATGCGTATTTCCAGGACTTGATTTTCCACATTGCCTGTCACCCAGATAGAGGCTGCTCTCGTTCTACGCATTCCACACTTGTGAGTGTTCAGGATGGCTTCTCACTTGAGCTATAATAGCCTGCTGTAAATACTACATGGTGCCTGCACACAGCCCATGCTACAGGGATAGGAGCTCTTTTCCTCTGGCTATTGCTGAACGGGAAGGTACATTGCGCAGGCAGAACACAACTTTACTATAAGAACAAAGGAGTCATACATTCTGCCACATTCTGGACCCTTTCTGCTCATATGTTGGATACAACAGTGCTTTGAGATGGCTTAAAGGGGACAAATTCAGTAAGCTGTCAAAACCCAAAACATTCAAAGCAGGAGAATTACATGTTATAGGAACAGAAAACTTCAGAACCTGCCCACCAGCCACTCTCCGCAGATAAAAGTGATTGTTTTCCTCTTCCTGCTTGCAGGGATTCCCCAAGGAGTCTTACTCTGCTAACGTCAGATCCCAGTCTCAGAGCTAACTAGTCTGAGCTCCAAAAAAAGTGTCCAGGATGCACACTAGTCGTACAGATACAGCACTTTTCTGTGTTTGAGTGAAACCAATACACATACGGCCAGAGTCTGATCTCATCCAGATTAACACCATTTACACTGATGAACCTGAGAAGAAAATCTGATCCATAATCTATTAAACACAGTGTTGTTGCGGCTGTATTGATCCATGGGTATTAGAGAGACCACCTGGATGAGGCAATGTCTTTTTCTGTTGGTGAAAGAAAAACTGACTTTACAGAGACCAGAGCTGAAGAGTTCTGTATAAAAATGCAAACCCTTGTCTCTCTCACCAACAGGAGTTGGTCCAGTAAAAATAAATAAATAGAATTACCTCCCCCATTTTGTCTCTCTATAATCTATTAGAGTCCCTTTACTTCAGTGGAGTCTTCTGCTCATGTGGAGTCATTTCCTGGATGAGGGCCCTAAAACTGGAAACTCTCTAAGGGAGGGATATATCTTCTTCATGTCTGCAAAGCACCATATTATTAATACATAGTCGAACAACTCTAATCCTCCCAGGAAGCACTCTTCATTCCTTTATAATGAACATTTCTTAACCAAAAAAATATGCAATCAACTTACTTTTTTTTTCTTCAGTCTGAGACAAAGAACAACTGCCAAAGGCCATGTCTCTGATCACTGTGTTACTTTTCCAGTCTAATTTAGATTGTAAGCCGCTCCCGGCAGGGATCTTATCTTTAAAGACAATACTAGAATTCCAGGAAACAAAGATCCAGGGATAAAAACAAAGACACAAATAACACAACACAGATAGACAAGAGTCCTGTGGCACTTTAAAGTCTTTAAAAGTGCCACAGGACTCTGTTGTCTTTCTACAATAGACTAACACGGCTCCCCCTTTGGAATTTCAACACAGATAGGAACTGATCAATGAGTTAGCACTACCCCCGCCCCATGGATTTATTCCTTTACCATCATACAATATGGAATTTCTTTGGGGTTTGGTTTGCATAGATTCTGTGGTCAGAAAAGTCCCGTGTGATCATTTAGTCTGATCTCCTGTATAACACAGGCCAGAGAACTTCCCCAAAATAATTCATGGAGCAGAGCTTTTAGAGAAACATATAATCTTCTTTTAAAAAATGTCAGTGATGGAGAATCTGCCACTACCCTTGATAAATTGTTCCAATGGTTAATTACTCTTACCATTAAGAATTTACATTTTATTTCCAGCATGAATTTGTCTAGCTTCAACTTGCAGCCATCAGCTCACATTAGACCTTTCTCTGCTAGATTGATGAGCCAATTATTATGCATTTGTTCCCCATATAGGTCTTACAGACTGCAATCAAGTTACCCTTTAACCTCATTGTTAACTAGAGTTAGCTCTTTGAGTCCATCACTATAAGGCATGTTTTCTAATCCTTCAATCCAGTGATTCTCAACCAGGGATATGCACCCCCCAGGGGTACATAGAGGTCTTCCAGGGGGTATGTTAACTCCTCTAGATATTCCCCTAGTTTTACAAACAGTCTACATGAAAAGCACTAGGGAAGTCAGCACAAAGCTAAAATTTCATACAGAGAATGACTTGTTTATACGTCTCTATACATGGTAAAGTACAATATTTATATTCCAATTGACATATTTTATAACTATATGGCAAAAACGAGAAAGAAAGCAATTATTCAGTCCTAGTGCGCTGTGACACTTGTATTCTTAAGTCTGATTTTGTAAGCAAGTAGTTTTTAAATGGGTGAAACTCAAGGTATACAAGACAAACGAGAGTCCTGAAAGAGGGCAGAGTAGTCTGGAAAGGTTGAGACCCCCTGTTTTAATCATTCTTGTGGCTCATCTCTGAACTATTTATCAACATCCTTCTTGAATTGTGGGCACCAAAACTGGACACAATATCCAGTCCCAAATATAGCGGTAAAATAACCTCTCTACTGCTACTCAAGACTGCTGTTTAGGATTCCATTAGCTTTTCCGGCCACAGCATCACCACCACACTGGTAGCTCATGTTCAGCGGGTTATCCACCATAACTCACAAATCTTTTTCAGAGTTGCTGCGTCCCAGGGCAGTGCGCCCCACCATGTAAGTGTAGTCTGCAATTTTTGTTTCAAGACATATACGTCTATGTTTAGCCATATTAAAATGCTTATTATTAGCTTGCATCCAATTTAACAACAGAGTCCTGGGGCACTTTTAAAGACTAGCAGATTTATTTATCACATGAGCTTTCGTGGGAGAAAATCCCACTTCCTCAGATGCTTTGAAAGCTCATGCGATAAATAAATTTGTTAGTCTTTAAAAGTGCCCTGGGACTCTGCTTGTTTTTCTGCACTAGACTAACACGGCTCCCCCTCTGGAACTAAACCAATTTAACAAGTGATTCAGATTACTCTGAAACAGAGACCTGGTCTCTTCATTATTTGCCACTCCCCCGATTCTGGGTCACCTGCATACTCCATCAGTGAGGTCAGGTCAGTATTAAAACTGTTAAATAGCGTGGGGCCAAGAACCAGACTTTGTGGGAACCTACTGGAAACATGCCTGCACATTGATGATTCCTTGTTTAAAATTACACTGAGACCTATCAGTGACTCAGTTTTTAAACATAGAATGATAAATGGATTTTTTTTTAATTGAAATATCTTGGGAAACCAGATCAAACACTGAACAGATGCCTAATATGTTACATCAACACTATTACCTTCATCAACTAAACATGGAATCTCATTAAAAATATCAAGTTAGTTTGACAGAATCTGTATTTCATAAATGCATGTTGATTTATAATAATTATATTATTCTCTTTTAATTTTTCATAAATTAAATCCTATTATCAGCCACTCCATTATCTTTCTCAGCATGGAAGTCCTGCTAGCAAGCCTATAAATACCCAGGTCATCCTACTTACCCTTCAAGACTTTCCACCCCTCCCCCAATAAAACATGCTCCCCACCACAGTAACAGTCCAGTGAGAAATTCAGCCAGCTCTTTTTAAATTCTTGGGTGAAAGTTAAGCAGGCCTGCTGATTTTGGTAGCTGCTGTTTAATAGTTTTCTTAGACTCTTGTAGAATGGAAAGAAGGTCCTCTCATTATTTCCCTCCTTCCATTTACAGAACAGATAGTTACTGAACATTTCTGCCTTTTCTGCTTTATTATTGATAATTTTACTATTTCCATCTAGCTGTGGATCAGTACTATGGGCAGGACTCTTTCTGTTCCTCAAATATTTAACACACCTCATTGTTCTTACTTCATTAGCCAGAGATTTCCTTATGCACCTTTGCTTCCCTCAGCAATTCTCCAGTTTCTCATTTATTATTGATTTGCATTACTATCCACTTTCCTTCTTCCATTTTCAAAATAAACCTTTTCTTATAGCTAGAGCCAGCCAAACATTTTCTTAACTAAAGGGTCTTTCCACCAGAGAAATAGTCCAAGTTATCCAGGGGGTTTCTTTTTCCTTATTTGTTCCATAACTTCTAACTCAGAGGGGTTCGGGTCAGGTACAGGAAAAGTTCTGATAGCCATTTTGTAGCTGCTCTTCGTTAGACCCTTTCCCTCGGCACTTCCTCGCTGCGCTGCTCCCTGCTCGTTGACTTTCGCAGCCGCTGGGCTGCAGCGAGGCCGGATTTTGCATTTACTGCGGGAAGGTCTTTGGGGCCCTCCTTCGGGAAGCAGGGTGCTGGGAAAACCTGCGGGCTGTTAAATGATGATGCCTGGGATTACTGCCAGACCAAACCCCGCCCCCCGCCATGCCCCTGTCCCTAGGCTGGGGAGGGGGCAAATCCCCTCCCCCGGCCGCAGACAATACCTCTCCTCTCTGCAGCAAGCGGCGCGCGCCCCCCTCCCGGCGGCGGCCAGTCTCCGCCCTCCGCTCCCCATTGGCTCCCTGGGAATTTGGGGAGCCTCAGAGCCTGGGGGCGGGGGAGGAGCCGGGCACTCGCGCTGCATTGTGTACGACGGAGGGCGCGCGGGGGGCCGTCGGGGGCGCGCCTCTCGGGCTCCTCCGCGAGTACTGTCCGGGGCGTGCGGCTGGCGGGGAGCGGAGCGGAGCGGAGCGGGGCCATGGAGGAGCTGAGCAGCGTGGGCGAGCAGGTCTTCGCCGCCGAGTGCATCCTGAGCAAGCGGCTCCGCAAGGTGGGCGCGGCCCGGTGCGTCCTCCCCCGGCCCGGCCCAGGGGCACCCCCTCTCTGCGCATCCTCCCGGGGACACCCTCCCCTCGGTGCATCCGGCCCGGCCCGGGGGCACCCCCCTCTCCGCTCATCCTCCCGGGGGCACCCTCCCCTCGATGCATCCTCCCCCGTCCCCGGGCACCCTCCCCGGGCCGGCCGGCCGCTAACCCGCTCTCTCTCCCTGCAGGGCAAGCTGGAGTACCTGGTCAAGTGGCGGGGCTGGTCCTCCAAGTGAGTGGGAGTAGGGCCGGGGGCGGGCTGCGGGGGCGCCGCTTTTGTCCGGCGGGAGGCGCCGCCTGGCCCCGGCTCCCTTTGTTTACAAATAAGCGTGGCCGCCCCCCACACCTGATGCGGCCGCCCCGGCTCGGGAGCGGCTCTAGCGTCCCGGGGGCCGCCCCTCGCTGGCTGCTGCTGCTGAAACCCGAGCTCTCCCCGCCGCCTGGGGCTGCGCCTTCCCCGGGGACCTGCCTCTGGCCTCCTCCCGCTAGCTGCTCCGGGAGAGCCGCTTCGCTGCGCCAGCGCGCACATTGTTCCCCTTGGCCCTGCAGCGCCGGGCCGCGGGCACGGGAGGGAGGGAGGGAGGGAGGGAGGCTGCCTTCCTTCCGCGGGCTCCGGGGCAGCTTTTCCCCGCCCAGGGGGGCTGTTGGCACCCACTTTCCCCGCAGCCTTACTTCGGGGGCCCAGCGCGGCCGGGGGGGCTGCACACGTGCTCAGCTTTCAGTAGCTGTGCTGGGAGCTTGTGTTGACCATCTCTCCAGCAATGGCTTCACGGGGCCGGTCGCTCTACTCGGGACTTGCTCTTCTTTTCCAGGCACAACAGCTGGGAGCCTGAGGAGAATATTCTTGATCCAAGACTGCTCCTTGCCTTCCAAAAGAAGTGAGCAAACTAGAAACCGCTTTCGGTGCTTATTGTTAAATGAACAATGTCTGCTCAGTCACGTCTTGCAAACAGCACACGGGAGCACTCCGGGTGTCTTTGCAGCGCCTGGTTCAGGTTCTAGAAGGCCAGCCCGTTGTAAAGCTGATTAAGTTGGGCTCTAGGCTCACCATGATTTTACGACCACACTAGCTGAGCATGCACTAGACCAGGGGTTTACAGCCTCTCTGGCGGCCCCTTTCCAGCTCCAGGCCCCTCTGCCTGTGGGCAACCCTTGCCAGATGCCAGACTCCCCCCTGCCCGAGCCACCAGGGGACCCGCTCCTGATTCCCCCCTTCCCCCCCACCAGGGGACCCTACCACAGGAACCCTGGCCCAGCTCCCCCTCTCAGGAGGCTACACCCATTGCGACTCTCCAAACACTTCGTTATTGAATTTTTTTTAATGGCTCTTCTCTTTTGGGTTGCCAGCCCCTGCAACTTAGAAATGGCTGTTGGGAGACGAATGTGCTGACCCCTCAGCTAAAGGGCTTGGCCATCAGCTGTGTTCTTACGTACAGTTGCCTGCACAGGTAGAGAGTTTCTAGACTTACAGAAATACCTATTTTAAAAATGGCTGAAAACAATTGGAGAGGAATGCAATATCTACCGCTTGGCCAGGAAGGAGGTGCTAGAGAAATGGTGCCCTCTATAAACATTCAGTACTCTGTAGACTTCAGGGCTGCAATTTTATTGCACAAGTTTTCAAGGGGACTAGAACTTTCTGTGCATGGAGGTGATGTAGGAGCTATGAGCTCAGCTGAGTGGCAGGGGCATTAACCACTCAGGAGGCTGTCTACAGGGCTGTGGCCTCTTGGGGGGGGGGGGGGCAGAGCAGCCAATGGCTTAGAAGGCTCTGTCCCAGTCGAGGACAGAGCAGCTGGGAAACACAGGCCATTTCACTTCAGGGACAGGCTGCCACCAGGAGGGGCCCTAGGTCTGTCTGCACCATCAGGGCCCCAACAGGGGCAGATGGTTCCATCCCAGATCTGCTGGGCTCCAGCTGAAACATGCCGATACCAGCACTGATCACACAGCTCAGCCCTAGTCAGCTTCCCCAAGCTACTTCTCACCCTTCCCTCAGGAGTACCTGGCTCCACAGCGCCCAAGGGAAGATCAGCCACAGCAGCACCAGCATCCTTGCCTAGTCTTCACAGGAGCACATAAAAGGCTTCTGTCTCCTCCCACAACTCCAGCCCAACTGAGTAGGGAGGAACAGAATGTTTGCTAGGAACTGCCTTTATACTTCCTGTCCCACCCCCGGGGGGATGAGCTCAGCTTGGCTCCGCCCATTGGGGGGTTCAGCAAGGGGCCATCCCCCTCTGGGTTAGTGGGAGGCCACACAGGTGCAGAAATAGCCACCTGGCTCCACTAGTCACAGCACGGGCAAAGGTTTTGTCTTGCATTAGTTAAAACACTGAACTTTACTTTTGGCCTTAATTGTGACTGGCTTCCAAATCCCCTTTCTGTTTTTCTAAAAACTCCGGCTGTTATTGTGGGTGGCACAATGTGTCGCAGCAGTTAAAGTGAGTAAGGTGTGAAGTCATAACAAGGGAGTAGGAAATTATGTCATGCTGTTAGAATATTTTCCACATAATCATGTTACACCTTGCACAACTTTTAGTTTGGATCACCCCCCCTCTCCTTCCCACAAAGACATAGCAAAACTCCAGCAGCCCCTGTGGATGGGAGTGTTGAAGGGCCAGTGGGTGTCTGGGGATTCTCTGGAGAAACTGTGAAAAGCTAATGCTGCCTGTACTGGAAAGAAGGGAAGCAACAGCAAAAGTGGTATATAAATAATGACTGGCTTACAGAAGACTTAACTGGACACTTCCGTTCACCCTTTCCCACCTCGCAGGAAAAGAAAGAGGCTTTCAATGAAATGAAAAAGGAACCAATTGAAAAAGGGCAGAGCCTTATGCAGCTATTGCCCAGTTGTGAAACTTCTTGCTGCAGGATATTATTGTGGCAAGATTATGTTTAAAAAATTACCGCTTGAATAGTCTTTGGTTCACTAACCATGGTAAAGTTAAAAGGGCTGGTGACCCCCAGGGGCAGCACTGGTAGCTGGCAGGGTCAGGAAGATGCTGTCCCATGGCACAGCATTACAAAACTGTGTCCCTCTGTTTTGTGCAGCAAATGGGATGACAGCATCAGACTGGCTGGACCGTGGGTGGGGTTCTAGCCTACCAAATGATTTGTGCTCTGCAGATTTACTGGTAAATACAGATTGAAACGACCGGAACTTGTGTGCATGTGTATTCTGTCTCTCACGCACCCAGCTCAGTATATGATACGAGAGCATATCCCTGTTTACTGGACCAGATGAGGTACCAGTGTTAAATCAGCCGCCACTTTGCTCGGGTCTGGAGCCATGATTCTTTAACCTCTTCCCCATCCCATAATTTCTATATGGCATCGTGCTTCCCGTGAAAAGGTGCTTTCATTACCTCTTACTGCCACAATGAATCATCTAGTGGAAAACAGTGATGCCTCTATGCCACCACATCTTGCTGGGAGCCTGTTTCTAGGAGGTCTCTTTCCTTCATCAGATTGGTTTCCTGTGTGGCAGTACAGAGCTTGGCAGCTGCTGCTGTGCTACCAGACTGGCTGCTGTAAGAACTTCACACACACTCTACAATAAGAGTTTCTATCCCAGTACCAGCATCTGTTGCTAGGGGTAAATATTCTACATGTGGCTTTGGTGGAAGATCTACTGCGTGACTCTCATAGACTGCAGTGGAATTCCTTCCCCACATTGCACCTATAAAACGGCATGGGAGCTTTCACAAAAGCAGCTTGGGTCAGAATGAAATCTGTAGACTTGGAACTTTCCCGAAAAGACACCTGTATGTTTGCCATAAGTCTAACACTCATGAGAATCAGTTGGTGCTTGGATTAGAACTGAGATGTGCAGCATTTTAAACAAGGTCTCTGCTGGTAAGAGAGGCACCACGCTAGCTCATGGGTGTTGGACTCTTTGCTGTATTGCCTTCAATTGGTGTGTTTGCAGGGAACATGAGAAAGAGGTGCAGAATCGGAAGAGGGGCAAAAGACCCAGAGGCAGGCCCAGGAAACAGGTGGTAAGTAACAGTGATGATCTGTGAGGAGGTGGTCCAAGTTCATGGGTGGTGGCGGTTCTTGGGACATTCTTTGCTTGAAACGTCTTGTGTCATAATGTGGTGGTCAGTGTTGCTGAAATGAATCGTACAGCGTGGATTTCCTTTGGAGAATGGGAGGGCACAAACCTGCCAGGTAACACTGGCTATGGAGTGTTCTGAGAATGTGTACAAATAAGAGGCGGGGATACGGGAACTTCGCTTTCTCTAGACACTTTGGTAATTGCTAATCGGCTAGAGAAGAAAAGGGAGAAGTCATGGAATTGTAGTGCACTATGTTAGAGCTGAGCTGTGTGCACTTGTGGCTCTTTCTCCCTTTTCAGAGTGGAGGCAGTGCATGGTCAGGGACTGGTACATTTGTTGCAGTGTTGGGATCCAGGGGTCACATGAAACAAATTCATACAATGCTGAAGAAGTGCACTAGCAGAACTGAGTGTAGCGATCTTAATTCAGGAGAATGTTTTCCCTGCCCCTCTTTATTTTTGTTTTAAAGGAACCAGAGGTGCCTCCAAAAATTAAGTCGAGTAGCTCCTCTTCCTCAACCTCTTCATCTTCCTCCTCCTCTGATGAAGAGGATGAGAGTGACCTGGAGGCAAAGAGAGGTCCCCGAAGCAGAGAGACTCACCCACTGCCACAGAAGAAAGCTCAGATTCTGATTGCCAAGCCAGAAATAAAAGACCCTGTCAGGAAGAAACGTGGGCGGAAACCTCTGCCTCCAGAGCAGAAAGCAGCCAAAAGGACCGTGAACCTGGCGACAGTGCTGAAAACGACGCGGAAGGAGATGGGTGGAGGTGCTAAATTGATGGGGAAATTGCAGCCCCAGCACAGTGCTCAGGGCTCAAGTATTGTTGTGCCTAAATCTAAGGTGAGAGAGCCTCCAAGTGCCCTAAATGGGCTTGGATCAGGAGGCTTCACCACTGAGAATCTGCCCAATATGCTGAAGGGCTCCTCTGGGAGCCCAAGCCATGGGGTCAGCTGGCAGAGTTCTATCGTGCACTACATGAACAGGATGTCCCAAAACCAGAGCTCTGCCGAGGCCCCACTCAAGTCACAGGCATCCACCAAGAGTAGCCTGGGACTGGACTTAAAAATGAGAAACCAGAAAGGAGCTGGGGAGCCTGGGTTGAATGTGCAAGGATCCAAAACAGCCAAGGCACCCAGCAGTGGGGCTCCAAAATCAAGTTTCCCTGCTGGGGCTCAGACCTTTCACAATGGCAGCAAGGCCCCTGGGAACTCGCCTGCCCCGGGAAGCCAGCTGAATTCCAATCAGGAGCTGAACCTTCAAGCTTTAAACTTACAGAGTGTCAAAAATGGGCCAAATTCAGCTGGTGGAAGCAGTCTCCCTCGTCATGTTTGTGGAACTCTGGCCAAAGGTGCCGGTGGAGCAGCTGGGAGTGTGGGTACAGCTGCTGTCAAGGGCAGTGGGGTGGGCACAGTGCTGAATGCACAGAACACTGGGCTACCGCCGGGCACGGACACCTGCAAAAACGAGAAGCTGCAAAGAGCAGCTGCTGGCGAAAGAGATGTGACGAAAAGTGGTGTTCTGTGTGCACAAGAGGGGCACCTCACCGCAGAGAACTGCAAAGCAGCAGCCCTGTCTGAAATGAGCACCGGTGAAGAGGAGACCACCTCCGACTCTGATCGGGATTCTGCCTCGTTTCCTGCCATGGGCCAGAACATGTCAGTCTCCATCCAGACCAGCCAGGACTGGAAACCCACCCGCAGCCTGATTGAGCACGTCTTTGTCACAGACGTGACCGCCAACCTGATTACGGTGACAGTCAAGGAATCTCCCACCAGTGTCGGGTTTTTCAATCTTAGACATTATTGAACCAGGAGGTGTGAGGGAGGGGAACGGGTTCCCAGAGCTCCTTCCTGTTGACTTGACCTGATCGTTTCATTGGGTCTTTTCTTTAAGTGAATTCCAGGTGGCATTGGGATATGGGGAGGGAAAATCAGGTGTCCCTGCCCCTAAAAGCAGTTAGCTGTTCCCACAACAAAGTGTTCTGCCATTGCCGTCAACGTTGTTCTGGGTTGCTGATCGCTGTATCTGGGGTTTTCCTGGAACTAACAGAGAGATTGTCATTGAGGGTCGGGAGGAGCAGATACAGGAAAACCTGTGAACAGCTACCAAAGGCTGTTCTGTTTTTCTGACCTCTGGTGTCACCTGCTGCAGTGAAGGGTAAGGTACTGGTGGTTCTCTGGTGGAGACTGAGGCTGTCTCAGCTGGCTGCTGAAAGGAGGTCAGCAAGTGGCTGGTAAGCCAGATTTCTGTGTGCTTGAATTTATTTGCTGTACAACTTGAATGTCAGAACACCAGGTATGCAAGTACCTAGACAGCTGGGGAGAAGGTCTGGGGTCTTGTGATGTAACCCCCCCAACCCCCCCCCCCCCCCCCCGGGGGGGGGGTTGTTTTGGTTGGTTGGGGGTTTTTGTTGTTGTTTTTCCTTCTAGGCATTAGCACAAATCTGCCTGCAACGTCCTGGGACAGTCAAACTCAATCCAGATCAGACAGACAACTTCCGCAGTGTCTGCATGCTGCTGGGGGGGGGGTTGCCTGTAGATGTGAGTGTTTTCAGGGTACATTATTTTAAGCCCAGCTACCCTCGTGGGCTACGTTGCTCCCAGTGATGTGCGTCAAGCGATTGCTAGTTTTCTCGTGCTTTTTCCCAAGTGAAATGGAAATACTGTTTACAGGTTTATAAAAAATCCTCCCTTGTTCAGAAGTAGGGTAGAGGCTGTCAGATTAAATTCTTACAGACCCTTTGGGGGTACCGTCCTCTGAGCAAGAGAGATGGGAGTCCCAGCCTGCACCCCACCATGTGCCATGCTTTGGTGCATTGAAGGTGCATGGCTCCTCAGTGCCTGGCCAGGGCTGCAAGCAGCGTGGGCTGACATTACTTCAGGCTGTCTGCTGAGAATTTCTCTCTGTGAGTGAAAGAAGAGAAGTCAGGGATGGGAAGCAATCTGGAAAATGTCGTACTGTGCATCTCAATGCTTTCCCAATCTAGCCTTTCTGCTTGTCCCACGTCGCCTTCCATCCACCAGCCTCCCGACCTGGCACATCTTCTCCAGAGACCCCACACAACGTGTGCGAACATAGGACATGTAAGAACTTACAGCAAAATTGAACTTGCCGCAGGTACACACATCTTTCAGGACTGGATGTAGGTCTAGCAGCCTTTGGCCTAAAGCCACCTGCGAGTTGGAGACCCTCTGTGAAGCTTAGGCCCAGTGGAGAACAGGTTTGTAGGTGCCATGAGGCAAGGGATAGTGGGCTGCATGGGGGTCTGACTTGCCATCAGACTTGTCTTGATACTAACTAGGCGCAAGGGACGGTTAGAGCGCAGCATCTGTGGGATCTGAATTCATGGCTGAGCTCCTGTTGCTAGCAAGCATTAGGAGGGCTATGGAGGCCGTGCACGCGAGGCTCACGGCTATGTGCTGCCAAGTGCCTTCGATTCATATGATTGTCAAAGCCTCATAGGGCGGGGCCCAACTTGGCTGTGGCATGGACAGGGAGCACCTCACTTCCTCAGGAATAGCTTTGGACGGGCTCTGGGTGGAGCCCTCTTCAGGCAGACCAGGAGGCTCTTGCTGAACTGTTTGAATGCAGCCTTTGAGATGGTTTTCCTTGGATGGAGATGGAACTCTTCTTCTGGGTGTGTCAAATAGGCAGCTTGTGGGGCTACCTGGAACATGCCCGCTCACGCCAGCCCTTGAAATAGCTCAGCAGGGTGGTGTCTTTAAGTGCTGCTTCCCAGGGGCTGGGTTCAGTTGCTGCCCCAGTGAAATGCATTGTGACATCACTGAGGTGCATCTATTCAGCCCGAGGATGGAGCACCTGCAATGTTAGTAGCTGCCAACCTACGAACGGGATGCTCATGCCCAGTGAGTCAAATCCTGCTCCCATTGTCTTCACAGGCAGCCACCCAGGAGGAGGACATAGGTGCACATCTCTCTTACTTGTCTGAGGTGGTGAGGAATTTAAAACGCTGGTTCCTTTGTGCCTGGGCAGGCTGCTGGGCTGTTCTCAGGTGGGGCAGAGAGAATTCTGCTGCTGAGTTTTTATATTTTTTTCCTGGTTGTGGCTGGGCTGGAAGGGGAGGTTCCCCCTATATTAATTCACAGCTCTTTACTAGTTTAGGTGTTGTTTTTAACAAATCGAAGCACAGCTTCAGTCTGAGTTGACGGCATCCTTTAATCCTGCTTTGAATGTTACCCAGGTGTCTTGGGGGTCAGATTCCTCCTGAATTTCTGTCCTTTCCACCACCTTATTAGTGACCTTTCTGCCAGCCAGAAGGTCTTGGATGTGGTTCCCTCCGAGAGTATTTGAAGCTGTAACCGTCACTCTGGTGGCCAGGAGTTCAAGTTCAGTGCACCCCCAACAGTCCACTGTCCAGCACAAAAACCATCCTCCTCAGTTGTGGGGAGAAGGGGATGTGGATCCAACAAGCTTTGCCTATGAGGATGGTTTATAAGGAAAAGGTGGCCTTAGAGTTCCCTGATGCCAAAAAGTAATGTCTGTTCTTCTCTTGACCTCAGAGTTCAAACTCAGCCAAACTAACTACTGCCACTTTGAACATTTCAAGAAAAAATGAGCTTGGGGATCAGAACCCTAATCCTGCAGTGGCCTTTCCCACCTGTGTTCTGAAGCCCCAGACATGGGAATGCTCGAAGATCCTTTCCTTCGGTAACGAATAAGAACAAAAAGGCTCTGGGTATCTCAAAGGCTGTATCTGGCAGTCGTCCCCACACCAAATATTTACTAGTTGGCCTTTGCAACTCCAAACTAAAATAACTTCTGATGTGCCTTTTGAAACTGTCCCATCATGACACAGGTCATGGACAGCTCTCTTGTGCTTATGCAAACTGGGTTCTCCAGGGCCCCGTGAAAAGCAAGGACATGAGTGAGAGGCAGGGAAGAAGACTTGCTACCCAGCAATGTGACATGCAGCGTTTCTCGGGACATCAGGTGCACCTGCTTTGGTGATGGTGGCAGCTGGTGTGTCCCCCAAGGGAGCTGCATTCTCCTGAGGCTGCCATCTGAACACAAAGAGGGAAGAAGCTGCTTCTGCAGAGATGAACCTTGGAATACTCAGAATAAGGCTGGTGGTGGCCTGTGTAAACAATCTGCTTGGACGGCCTTTGAAAAATGGCATTTGGTGCTGGTCTGGGGAAGGGCCTGTTGAGAAGACTGTGTTAAAAAGGTAGAAAATGACTTTTCCAGCTCTACCCCAGTAACATCTCGGCCTGTATCTGCAATTTGGGGCATCAAGAACATTGCTCCAGTGTAAAACAGGGCTTGGACTGGTGACTACCCATGGTCGGTCCTGCACGCTTGCTTTGTCTGTGCACTGGTTGAAAATGATCTGTATACTTACTGGTGCAAAGTCTTCCAACCCAGACAAGCTTCTACGTAGTATGCCGCTATTCAGAATTCCACTTCTAAATTCAATGGTATTTCACATTTGGTGGCATAATCCCACTCCGAGGCATTCTTGCCTTTCAGATTCTGAGTGGTGTTTTCTTGGGATTTTTGACTTTTGCCCTGAAAACTTGTAATACAAATGGAGACTGGTTTTTTGCAGCATCAGCCATTTATAAAACTGTTCGTCCCCTTCTATAGCAATAGGAATCTGCTTTGCCAATGCCAGCATTGTGCCTTTCTGTTAACCAGCTGTTTCAATCCCAAAGCTAAGAAGACTGTGAAAATGATAATGTGGAAACACCTTACTTTCATCTCATTCTGGCCTCCCTCCCCCCATTCTGGCATTACATTTGTTGATTCCCTTTAACGTGTGTGAGTGAGAAAGAGTGTGAATGAGTGAAAGTTTAACTTGGAAGTCAGCACCTCAAAGGCAAATTGTGCATTTATTTTAATCGTTTGTGGACTGACATTTAAGGCTGGTGCTAATCGTGTTTACCAATAAAATTAGTGTTCAAAGTCTACCTTTTAAAAAATTTGCTGCTATGAGTTTGTGGTTTAGTTGCATGTCAAACAACCCATGAAAAGTTTGTCACTATTTTTAGTTTTCTTAAGGAATTTCCCAGTGAACAGCACTGCAGTATTTGTTTATTGAATCAGTATTTTATCCTGGCATAATCTGGTAAAGTATAGCTGCTTTTCATTGGACTGGAAAAAATGACCAATTCAGTCATCTTCCTTAGGAGGTTAGTATATTTTTATATATATATTGTACCAAAAAACTGGAGTTTGTGGGAGTTTCTTTTTGTTTTGTTCTGAGACTAACATGGATGTTAGACCCAAAAGGAAAAGGTTTTACTGGGGGAAACTGAGGGGTGAAAACAATTGTTTTTGTAACTGTGCCAATTACCGGCCTGATTTGCATTTATTATTTTTCTATTATTAAAAAAGCCAAATCATTCCTATATGCCATTTGTAAGTGCATTAAGCTACAGCAGTTTGTTGGCTTTTCAGAGAACCAGAGTTGGATATGTCATTACCTGGGGAAGGTGTCAGGTCTTTGTAGAAACAGGAGAGCAGCCCTGCTCACGTTAAATGAGGGGTGCCTATCTGAAGACGTACCTGCCCATTGAGCTTGCAGGGTTCACTTCACTGGTTGGGGTTCCTTTGGTGACTCTACAGTCAGTTTTCTTGCATCTTGTGATGTTTTCTAGTATTTTTGGACACTGATTTTAGTGTAGACCCCAGACCTCTAGGCTACTTTTAATTTATTTTGCAGGAAGAAACTAGAAGATGGTATGTCAGACAACTCTGTACAATGGTTTTATTCATGTTAGTATATCAATAAATATTTTTGTAAACTTTTCAGACTGCAGTACATGGGCTATTGGACTGTGTGATTGCACTTTTCTCGTGAGTGTCTCTAAACTTTCAGACATGAAGCTTCAGGGCAGAGCAGAGCGGGGTATTAGATGGACCTTTCCCAGCCCAGGTCACCACTTGTCACTGGAATTCAGTTACCATGTTCCAATTTCAGCCAGGCAAAGCCCCCTGACTTAGCTAAGCATTCACCCATTAAAGAAAGATGCGGTGGAGCAAAGCACCATGACTGAGAAGTGAAGAAAACATGACAGCTACATGAGGAACACTGCAAAGAGGGAAAGGAGAAATTACTCTAGAAACCAGGTTTCCTGTTGCTTACCTGTGTTAGGCCGCTGTGCGCAAGAGGTGATGGAGGCTGGAGCAGGACAAGCAACAGCATGTGAGAAAGCACCAGAGCAATGTCCTCAGTAACACAGATGGAGCTAGGGTGGCATGGCTGGGCTTCACGGCGTGGTGCAGAGGCCCACAGAAGCTGGCTTGGCTCCCTGCAGAATAGAAGGTACCGTATATGACACTTTTTGTAAACCAGAGGAGTGCGAGTTACCCTGAAACCACCTTTTAACCAAGTTCCAGCTTTAGATCATCACTTCCATAGCCCCGGGTTTAGCCCTAGGCTGGGTGTGCCCCTGGATGCCCCTTCCTGAACTGGGGTGGACTGGAACAGCCCCCAGGTTATTCACCAAGACCAAGGCAGGAGCAGGTCTTCCTACCTGACGCACATGCATGAGCCCCGGCCTTCTCCATGTACAAACTCACACTTGGCTCTTTTCTTTACCAGTGCAGCTGCTGCACTTCGGGCCTTCTTGGGGAGCAAAAAACATCCAGGTTTGGCTCGGGCCCAGGACGCCCTGCGTTCCTCAAGGAGAGCTGAAAAGAAAAGCTCACATGCACCCGGTGTCCCCAGGGCTGGACGCTGCCCCTGAAGGGTGAGGGACCTTACCTGGCCCGTGTCAAACCCATGTCATATGCATGGACTGTTCTAGCAAGCTGAAACGGGCTGTAAAACGGGCAGGCAATAATATTCAGAGTGGGGCTGTGGACAGCCAGCCTGGGGAAGGGTGAAGAGCAGGGATGGGGAGGAAGCTGGTGGGGGAGGGACTGGGGGGTGAGCTGGGGGAGAGACACAGCCAAGCCCACCGGGGTTCCCAGCGTGGCTGAACTCTCGTAACCAGGAGCAGGGAACTTTCTCCAGCCAAACGCCTCTTTCCCCGGCCGCTTGGCTCCCAGCAGGCCCCGGATCCTCTTCGTCGACTGTTAACGAGCCCAAGGCGCACACCTGGGATTGGGGCAGCCCCAAGCCCAGCCCGGGCAGGCTCGCCGGGGGTGGGTCCCCAGCAGAGGGAGGCGCTCTGCCCGCTGCGCCCCCGGACACCCTCCCAGGGTACCTCTAGGGCTGGCCCCGATCCCTGCAGGGGAGCCGGGCCTTGCGGAGCGGAGAGAGGAGGCGACTAAAGCTAAAACAGACCGGGAGAAACCCTGCCGGGGCGAGCGGGGGTCTCGGCCTTCGCCTGCCCAGCCGCGCTGCTGGACCCCGGCTGGCTTCCTGCTCCGGGCGCGCAGCAGCCAAGTGAAAATTAAGCCGGCCGCGCAGCCCCAGCTGCGACCCCTGAGCCCAGCCCCGCTCGGACCCGCAGGCCGGTGGGGACCGAGTCACCGGCCCGCTCCTTTGGCCTGCGCCCCTGTTGCGTTTAGAGGCTAAAATGGACACGGCTCACCCCGGCTCTGCGCTGGTCCCTCCGCTGGTTCTGTCGGAGACTGAGGGTCCCAGCGAGGGCACGGGCCCGCTCTCCCGGGTTGGGGGCTGCTGGCCCGCAGCTGGAGACTCCGGACCGGAGGAAAGCCGGGTGCTCACCCGGCGTCTGAGCGCTTCGAGCAGGCGAAGCGAGAGGAGGGCGGCCCCGGGCATCTTCTGTCCCCCCTTCCCCAGCCCAGCTCTGCTCCGCTCCGCAGCTGCCCTTCCCCTTCCAGCAGCGCAAAGGGGGAGGCGGCATTAGCGCCCCGTCTAGCCCCGGGAGGGTGCGGGCCCGCTCCTCTCACGGGTCTTCGCTGGGCGCCAGCTGAGGCTCTCATCGGAAGGGCCGGTCTCAGGGATGGCGAGAAGGTTTCAGTCTCTTTCTTCCCCGTGCCGGGGGCCGGACCCGGGACGTTCAAACCCAGCCCCCACGCAGTTACAGCTGCCAGCATCCGGGGCCGGGCCGAGGTGGGAGGCCGAGTTGTGCAGGGGCCGAGGCTCGTTGCACACTCAGCCCCCCTCGCTTGATGTCTCGTGCTCCCGGCCCCGGCAGGAACCAGGTGGACTCACTGCCGCCCCGACGTGTGCCTGGGGGCTGGGCAGGCCCAGAGAGGAGCCAGCCTTGGGCCTCCACCTCAGGGAGCCGAAACTCGGGGAAGGTTTCTTTGGGCTGGCCGTAGCAAGTTTGCACAGTCCAGAGAGGGAAGGAGACATGGCTGCCGGCTGCACCCCGGGGATGGCCAGCCAGGCGGCCCGGCCCGAATTCCTACCGGGGAGGGGTCCTAGCCACCAGCCTCAAAGCACGGCCGGCCTCCAGGCAGCTCCCTTGGAAGACCCCAGGCGCGGTGGATGCGCGCTGTGGAGCACTGGGAGAAGGCGCAGGGCTAGGCACCCACCGGAGCCGTCGGAAGAGCGCGCCGAGCACGTGGCTGGTTCAGACAAAGCGACGCCCTGGCCGGGGCCGGTTGCAGGCTGAGCTGGCTGGCCGCCGGGGTCCAGAGGAAAGCTGGGGGCCGCGGGGGCTGCGGCTCTTCCACGACTGGTGCCGTCTCGGCTGCCCGGCCCTGGCGCACGGGGCCGCCCCACAGTTCTCGGGGACACAGCCCGGTCCCACGGGCCTGGCACGACCCCAGGCCGGCAGCGTGGGCCCCGCTCCGGCTCCTCCAAATAGGCGATGGCGCGACTGCCTCTGACAACGGGCCGCGTTCCGCCTCGTCCGGCCCGGCCCAGCCCGGGATCCTTTAAATGGCGGGGCCGGGCCATGCCAGGCGCTTTGGGCCACCCGCAGCATCGCCCCAGCTGCTTTGGGGCCAGATTCGTCCCCACCCCCCACCGCGTTCAGCTCCCAGGGCGGAGGAGACGAGACGGGCCGGGCCGGGCCGAGCCGAGCCGAGCCCAGACAACTGTTCCCGGGCTGACCCCCCTGCCGTCTTCGAGCTGCTTTCCCGGCCCCCAGCCCAGCACCCGCTGCAGCGGGACGGACAGCCTAGGGCCAGCGGGGCTGGCTGGCTGGCTCCCTCCGGCCCCCAGCGAGGGGAGAGCCGCGCCCCCGAGGCGGGCTGACACCGGGAGGCCCGGCCCTGCGCTGTCCGGCCCCTGGAGGAGATTTTAGCCCTCGGAGGGGGGCAGGCAGACACTGGCGTCGCAGGGAGCGTGTCCCCGCTGCTCCCGGGGCGGGATGGAGCCGGCCCCGCGCCCCGGAGAAGGGGAGACGCGAGCAGGGACCCTGCCCGCCCCAAGGAGTCGGTCTCCCGCCTGGACTGGCCTTCAGCCCGAGACTGCCTGGGACCGCAGCTGAGCACCCCGGGCCCTGGGGCAGGAGGGAGGGACCCCCACGACCACGCGAGACAGAGGCGCTCACCCCAGGGGTCTGCTCCGCGCCCCTTTGGCCCCACCGCCAGCCCCCACAGGCTTCAGGCCCGGGGACGGCGAGTCTACGCTGGGCATTGAACCGAGCCCGGAGCTAAAGAGAGAGATGGGCCGGCCCTGAACAAAGCGCCGGGGGCGGGGCAGGGGCGATAGAAGACGGAGTCGGTTCTATTTACAAAGTATATATTTAAAGTCACATAAAAAGCAGGTATCATGTAGACATTCACCGCTGGCAGAAGACACATATTTAAGCTTCACTTCTGAGACTGAGATTTAGCCAGATTTTTTTTTTTTTTTTTACACAACCCTTAGAATTAAATAACACACACATCCAATATATATGTAGATATGTACATACACACGCACCCACATGTATGTCTAGCTTTATAAAGGTATACATGTGTGTCTCTAGACACATATAGTTAGATAGGTCTGGCATGAAGAATGCCAAATTCAAATCGCACCCTTACTCTGCAGGAGCTGCATTGTGATGTGTGAAGGGGAGGCATTTTTCAGCCTTCAGGTACCTAGGGCAGAGGCTGGGCAGATAAATAACTTACATGTCCCATGTAGGTTCCACCTGAAAATAGCATCAATATTATTACATTGCTTCAGTTCTTTCTACAAACTAAGTTCAAATTTTTGCTTTTACAAAATAGGATGTTACAAACCCCACAAACAGCTCCCTCTGTACAGCCTAAACAGAGTCCCCTTATTTCTTTTATGTGAGGAAGGCAAAGCCCCAGAAGATGGAAGGAAGGGAGAGGGGTCTAGAGAGGTAGGAGGTAAAATTATCCAGAATGGGCCCAAGAGTAGCAACGGCTGCTTCTTGCCCTCTTGGCTTCTCATTAGGCCCCATGTGCTTTCATCCTACTGCCGTCCCCACATTAAGACGCTTTTAAAGGCTCCACTGAGCCAGTCAGAGAGGATGGGGGAGGCCAGGTTCCTCGGATCTGGGACTTTGGGGCTGCTGGATAGTTTTGTGCTTTTTGAACCGAGAGGTGCTTAAACCAATCTACAGCAGGAAAGAGCACCTGTTATACCCTAGAAAACAAGAAACGTCAACCACCTATCCCAAGCTCAAAAAAAAAACCCCCCCACCAAAAAAACCACCTCTCCCTCCGCGATGGAAAAGCTGGAATATGAAGATCAGAAAGAGACCCAAAACATTTCTAGAATCTCCAGCTGATTTCTGCAAGGTAGCAGAAGATTTCTGGTCTACACTGGTGGGTGGAAGCCGCCGCATTTTGGTCACTCATTAAATCCCACTAAGCCTTGAATAAAACCAAACCAAAACATTCCCATTTGCCTTCCAAAGAGAAGGGCGTGGACAAACACAAACCGCCAGCTACTTCGCGCACAGTCCTCCATCGCTCTCAGCCATTGGCACAAAGTCGAGAAAACACTTCTTTTCTCTAACCCACCAAGTGACCCCGGGACCTGGTGGGGAGAGGTGGGTATTACAGAACACTGTATCTGGAGCCTTCCAGCAGCCCAAAGAGAACTGCGGCCTCAATAAAACGCAACACTTCTATAATAGCAGGAGCATCTAAATATGGGCAGTGACACTCTAGCCTCCCAAACTTTTCTGGCATTTCAGGAATGTAAACAGATTTCTTTTTAAGTGGGTGGGGGAAAGAATCAAGCAAACGGACAAAATGGAAACAACTTCTCAGCTCACTTCTGTCTCCCATAACTGCTATGACTATTCTATTAAAGTGCATTTCAGTATCACTCCTTTTAGGAATCAAACATACAACCCCCCTCTCCATTTACAAGAAGAGGTCATTTCAGTTAATACTTCACTGGAACAGCTGTCAGTCTTTTTATGAACTTCTGCTTTTTTTCTGATTTTATCAACTTTTTTTAAACTGGAAACAAAACCCAACAATACTGTAAATTCAAGTGCTTATTTCAACTGTCCAGACTGACAGTTCTGGATAGAGCACACTTGATTGTACAAGCAACACCTTATCTCACAATCAAGAAATCAGGGCATTTTGCCCTGAGAGGGATATAACTTCCCCATTCACCATCCAGAGCATCTTATGAAAAAATCATAATAAAAAACCCCCAAAACATAATTCATTAAGAACATCATTCATTATATACACTGGCTCCTGCAACAGATATATGAACTTGTTAGTTCTCAGTTTTATTGTCCTTTCTAAGAGCAACTGAGCAGTCACTGTTCAGTCTGCATTTAAATAAAACAACTTAGAGTTGAAATATATATATATATATATAGATATATATATATAGGTATTTTTTCTTAAATAACATATTTACATCTAATAGAAAATATAACTCTAGAGAATCTTTCCAATGAAACATAAAACTAGAGGAAAAAGAATGCAAGCAAAAAGAATTAAGACAGTTTCTAGGTCCTGTCATAGGGAAGAAAAAAAAAAATTCACCAAGCTCTAATCACGCCTCTCTCTCTCTCTGTCTGGATCTACCCTGAAAACACTCATCGCTTTTTCTTAAAGAATCCTTGGTCCGTGCTGCTCTCTTTAATTGTGACAGTCAAGAAGTTAGATGTCACATCAGTTACCACCACTTTCTCCAGGTTGTTGAAAGACGGGCTCCAGGACTCCTCTTCTGGGTCCCCCAGAATCCTGGAGACGGGGATTCTGGCAATGAGGGAGGGCCGGCCAGCCTGATTCCCCGCGCTGTCCCGGTACAAGCTGCCCACAGAACTCTGGTTTGCCGAGCTGTGTATGATTTTAGGGCTGCCAAGGTCCAATCCATCTTGCCCCTGGGGGTCCAAAAAGTCTGCCCTGTGCTTGGTGACCCTGGGCGGGTAAGTCTCCAAGGTTCCCAGCTTCATGCCAGCCTCTGTTCTGTTAGGGCTGGACATGGCACCCGAGAAGTCAGGGTCCTGCCTTCTGGCTAGCTGGATCACACTGTGTCCTGAGCCAAACTTCGCCACCCCAGGAGCGGTCTCCTCTATTTTCCTGCTTTTGAGGTAGTCCCCAATCTTGTCCCCCGGCTCACCCAATTTCCTCTTGGAGATATCCAGAGCCTCTGGCAAGTCATTGTAATGCTCTTTCCTAGGCTTTGGGCCTCTCTTTTTAGGGCTCTCCCCCGGTTTATCTTCCATTCTCCCAACCCGATCCCGGATGCTCTCCCCCCTCAAGGTGCTGGGGCTGCCCTGGGCAGGCAGAGCTATGTTTCTCAGTCCTTCCCTAGCCCGGGAAGTGGAGCCCAGGTCGTGGGGTGACCTAGCAGGAAATGGCACCCGGATCCCCCTGGCAGAGTCACCGCGGAATTCATAGGTTTTGGCTTTGGCTTTGGCCTGGGCCTGCAAAGAAGACAAGTCGACAGGTAACTTTATCCTGCCGCGCAGCTCCATAATTGCAACGGACAAGGGCAGCAGCAGCCGCCGCCTTTCCACAAGCCTTGCCCAGCAGTGTTGGAACTGGACCCTCCCGTCAGCATGCTGGGTCTGATGCGCCCGGTTGCAGCATGCTGCCCTCTCCACGCATTGGCTACCAATATCAAGTCACAGACTGCGCTCCTGCCTCCTTACCTTTAACAGGAAGGTTTTGGGTTTGGGGCCGCGCTTTTTGGGCCCATAAAGCTCCATTTCTCGTTCCCTAGAGATGTTTTAAACAAAACAGAGCTTCATTCAGCATTGCTACAAGACAGAGCAACTGTGTTTATAAGTGTGATGTACATGAATAGCGAAGGCTTTGTACCTTTCCTCAAAGGCAGCAAGCAGCCGGGCATCCAGAATGTTTTCCTCGGGTTCCCAGGTGCTGTACCTGGCAGAACAGGCCCAGAGATTGAGAAAGAGTTTAAGTGGGGGGAGGGGAACTATACAGAAAACAAAGAAAAAGGATCTAACTCTTTTTTACATTACAATGTAAAATAAATAAAATAAGTAACCGCCATCTTCTGAGTATTTGCTAGGCTACATAATTGTATATATATCACCTACTTACTTCTGAGACCAGCCCTTCCATTTCACGAGATATTCCATACGCCCCTGCGGATGCACAGAGAGAAAATAAATATGCATGGGGGGGGGGGGTCAAGACAGATGCATGCAATAAAGATATGCGTGCAGCAACATGCATGCAACAAAACAAGCCTGCCCCAATAGGCATGTGTCAAATAGATGCAAACGGCCAGAGGCAGGAACAAAAAATCTGCGGGCAGCAAATCCATGCAACCGAACAGGGCTGCAGCAAAAGGCGTTTGGCACAAAACACGCCTGCAACAAAGCGCATGCAGCGAGAGAGGCATGCAGCATTTCTGCAAGGGGCACGAGGACACAAAATCCAGCGGCGAGGTGCAGTGCAAGTCCAGAGGAAGAGGTGGCTCGGAACTGCTGTGGCTGCAGAGGGGAGCAGCTGGGGGAGGCGGCAGGGGCTGCTCTCCGAGGCCAGCGCGCTCTCCCGCGGGCTGCAGGCACCCGCGCCGGGCCCTAGGACACCTACCTTGCGGATGCGACGCTTGAGCAGGGCCTCGGCCGCGAAGACCCGCTCCCCGACGGCGGAAAGCTCCATGTTTACTCGGCCCGGCAGCACGACAGCAGGCAGCGCAGCCAGACCATAATACTCCGCCCGCTGACGTCAGCCTCCCCGGCCCCCCCGCACTTGTTGCTGGAGGAGCCGGGTGGAATATTCCGCCGGTGCCTGATTGGCCAGGCCCCATCCCCCCTCCCCCGCCGCCGGCAGCTCCGCCCCCCGCTCCCCTCCCCCCGCCTCCCTGCTACGTGACCCGCCTGTCAATGGAGGGGGCGGGGCCGGGCCGAGGGGGCGGGGGCGCTCCGGCGGCGGGGGGGGCCACACCTGTCCCTCCCCCCCACGCAGTCTCCGCCCAGCCCCGCTGTGTCCCCGCCCCCCTGCGGGCCAGCCCCCCCCTGCGGGGCGGACCCGGTAGCCACAGCCAATCACACCCCTCCCCGGACAGCTGGCGTGTGTCCCCCCCCCCGGACCCAGCTGTGGGCACCGGGCGCTACTCTGCGCCCGCCCCCCGGGATCGTTGGCTCTCCCGGCGCCGGCTGCCGCCTCTCGCCTTCGGGTCGATCCCGTGCGGGCTCTCCGGCCGTCTCGGCCCGCTGGCCTGGCGCTGCCGCTCCCGGAGAGCTCCGGCCAGGCTGGTGCGGAGATGGAGACGGCAGCCCCACAGAGCCGACCTTGCTGGGGCGGAGGGGGGGGCGGCCGCTGGTCTCCCAGCGCAGGGGCCGCGGAGCTAGCTCCTAACTTCGAGGCTCGTTGGAAATACCCATCCCGGCCAGGAGCCTCCATCCCCACACGCCCAGATTCGCCTTCAGGGATTCCCTGCACCAGCCGGCTTCGGAATGGTCCAGGCCCGTCCGCCCCACGGAGAAAGGGAGGGAAAGACTCCGCGGATCGACGGGCGCTGAGCTCCGCGGGTGCCTGCACCAGACGACGCGGGCGGGCGGCAGAGAGAGCGATACAAAGGGAATTGTCTTGTCAGCGCAGGGCTTGACGGTCACCTCAGTGTGCCGCATCTGCCCGGGGAGCCGTGAGCCAGCTGCCAGCGAAGCTCCTGACCACACGAAGTCAGTCCCAGGGACAGGGAGTGCGGGCCCAGCCGTACAGCTGTTTCTGCTTAAGTCTAAATCCTTTCCAACAGCTCGGGGAGTCAAAATAAAGCAGACCTCAACAGCCGAGCAGAGGAGTTTCTGGTTTCTTGGCTCCGGGAGCCTGGGGGCGTCCCTTCCCCGTGGGGCTGGCGCCCGTTCTTTGAGCCCAGCGGGGTCAGGGGACCTGCTGTGTACCCCGAGAGGGCAGAGCTATCTCGG
Source organism: Pelusios castaneus (assembly GCA_007922175.1). NCBI lineage: Eukaryota > Metazoa > Chordata > Testudines > Pelomedusidae > Pelusios > Pelusios castaneus. Next base: position 10,562,297 of record ML685805.1, on the reverse strand, counting down.
CGAGGTAATTATTGCCGAGCTGTCTGCAATCAAATCTTTTTCAGCGGGTGATTAAGAGCAGAATCCTTCCCCCAGCCCCAGACTCCTTGATGGCTGATTTGCCTGAAGCCAGCCTTTCTCTGCCTTTCCTCCCTCGGTGACTGGACTGCCATCCCCCACGGGGTTTGCTTGAGGCTGGGCGATTCGCTAGGTCTTTCTTTCGCAGCTTGCCGGGTCCACGTCTCCCAGGGTGTGCCTGGGGAATCGACATTCAATCCCAGCAGAAGAGATTCGCTCGCAGAGTGGATTTAGGTCCGAGTCTCTTGTCTGGCTGCCCGCATGTTCCTTTCCGTGTAGACACAAGGGAAACAAGAGGGTGGCTAGAGGAAACAGGGAAGGTGAAAGGCGTCGGGGTTCGGATGAAACACGCGGGGTTTATTCCAGATGGGGCCTAGAGCGGGATGAATAAATAAACCAACAAACCCTCGACTTAAACCTGCTCGGACGCGGAAATTTCATTTCTCCCTCCGCGGGCTGGAGTTCCGCAGCCTCGGCACCGAAAGGTCCCAGCGCCTTCCCCCCCACTCACCCCTGCCGTGGGGCTGGCCGGGCCGGCAGCGGCAGTTGCACAAATTAACCGCAAAGCGGGGGTCACGACACAACGGGCATCGCGGGCTGGGGGTCCGAGCCCCCTAGCTCAGCCCTGATACTTTGGTGTCTCTCTTCCCTCCCCTTCCACCGGAGTCAGAACCTGCAGATGCTTCAGCCGCAGCAGCCGGTCCCTCGAAAACTCCCGGGGAAGCTCTGGAGCGAAAAAAGTTCCGGAAGGATTGTTATGCGTCTCCTCTTCAGTAAATAAGGTACCAGATTCCCCTAGGGCTGCGCTGTGGACATGCGACCCGACGGGCCAGCCTTGCACGTGTGCGAAGAAACGTGCCAGCAGCTCCGGGCCAAGCAGGGCTGTCCCCACGAGCCCTCTTGTGTGGCTCTTGAACGAAAGCCGGGCCGCGGAACGCCTGCTTCCGGGGACGGGGCGTCTTTTCTCTCGGCTTGGAGCAGAAACACGTTCTCCTGCCTCCCGACAGGTGCCTCGGCCGACAGCAGGCAGCGCCGGCCCCTGCATTTTGTTCTGCGCCTTTGGGTCACAGGTCGCTTCTGGGTGCCGCTGCCTGGCACGGAGAGGGGGTGTCTGCCCGATCTGGGGGTGCCCGGCCCGAGGGGAAGGGCGATGCTCTCTTTGTGCGCCGGTGTCCAAGTCCCGCGCGTGGACACACGCTCGAGAACAAGTCTGGTGACACCCTTTCCTCCCCTTCCCTTCTGGCTCCTGCCCCAGGGAGGGCCGCACCTTTCCTCCTCTCCGGACCCCGTCTACACAGAGGCACCGCCCCCCCGGAGCAGGCCTGGGGATGGGACCGGGGCGCCCTGCAGCCCCACGAGCGGACCAGGTGCTGGCCCGGAACGGGGGACACCGGCGGAGCAGGAGCTGGCACGCACGGAGCCGCCGATGGGGCTAGAAAGGCGCCTGCCCGCTCCCAAGGCCCTTCGCTGCCTCGCCCACCAGCCCCTTTCTCACCTGCTGGACGGTGCGGTCCAGTGCGCGTGGGAGCCTGGCGTGCCCATTCAGGGCTGTGGGATAACGGGGACTGGAAAGGAGGGGCCGGGGGGAGACCTGTCAGTTCCCAGGAGCGGAGGGAGACGCAGAGGCTGACACCGAGGGAATCCAGGCGGAGGCGGTTCCATTTTCTCGCAGAGTGTCGGGGCCGGTTTCCCGGAACCTCTCTGCTCCTGGGGAATGGCCGGCAAGGTCTGTCTGTCTGACTTTGCTGCCCCTTGGCTCCTGTCCGGGGGGAGACACCAGCTCCGGAGCACGGCCCTGGCCCGTCGCCTGTCGGGGCCAGATACACCCGTGTCTTGGGGGGTGTCTCTCGTTCCGAGGGCAGCCCGAGAGCCAGGAAAGGGGCCGGACACTGCCTCCCCGCGGGGCCAGAGCAATCGAAGCGCCAATTTCTTCGCTGCTCCAGAAGCTGGATTCCTCCCGCCGCCGCACTACCTCCAGGAAAGGTGGTCGGTGAAGAGTCTGGTCTGGTAACCTGCGACTCCGGACCCGAGAGCCGGGACCCTCCCGTGAAAGGGGGGCTTGTAAAGGCAGGAGAGGGTGAGGGGTTGCTGACGACCCTCTCCAGCCCCGGTGGGTGGATGGTGGCAGGGGAAGGCCGACCCCCGGGGTCCCAGCTCGGGCACCTGCCCCCCAGTGCCCCCAGGTAGTTGGGGAGAGGTGGCGCCAGTCTGCCTGCCAGAGAGTGGGACTCCCACTTCTCCTCCCCTCCTTCGCAAGCTTCCTCAGAGACTCCCCCAAACATCCTGAGGTAAATATCCCGAGATGCCTAATAAGGGGGATAGACACGCATGTGTGGAAAACTCCTCGGCTGCTGGGAAAGCCTCTCGGAGCGATTTGGTGTGATTTGCACGGGACCCAGGAGCCCGCTGTGCCAGTCACACACACTGCCTTAGCCCCACGTGTACTAGCGACACCCCAGAGCTCTTCCCGGCCCCAGCGCTGCGAAAAGCAGTAAATGCCGAACGTCTTGAATTCCGCCGACCCCTCATTTCACATATTTACGGGAGCCGGTGTTCGCCTGGCGCCAGGTCCCAGCTCAATCGCCAGGGCTTCACCGTCCGGCCCGGCCCGAGGATGGGGCGAAGCAATGGCTCTCCAGCCGGGCGGGGGCCCTGGAGACCAGCAGGGTTTGCCCCAACACTCTCCGCTCCTCTCGGTCCTTGTTATCGGCTTTTCCATGATCCATCCTGAACCCTGCTCCTAATCGCCCGCCTCGCAATAACCGAGACCCGCGGCAGTGAAGGGGTCTCGCACGTGCTCGCTCTCCCTGGGGACGGCGGCCTCCATCCCGCCCTGCATCAACCCCGAAGTGCGGCTTGTGCCGCGGGCGAGCACGTCGGGTGGGGCACGCCTCGAGTTCTCCGCCCTGGCCCAGCTCCCCGGGCGGGTCCCGGCAGCCACACGCAGGGCGAAGTACGGATGGGCGGGGGACTGAGGGAATCCACGGAGCCGACGAGCCCCTTCCGGGTCCCCAGAGCACTCGGCGGTGCCGCAGGAGGGGCAGGGGGCCGGGAAGCAGCGCTAGCCAGGCCAACGCGTGACGCGGAGAATGCGCGGTCCGGGGCCCCGGTTCAGGGTAACCCTGGCAGCCCCTCGGCCGATCAATAGATCGATTGGGCAGAGCCGGGGCTGCGGGGTTTGCACACAGCCTCTCCTCTGTTATCTCAAGGTCCGTCGACTGAGCCTGCCTGGGCCCCTGGTAACAGCCCCCTCCCCCGCCCCGAGGGCAAGCGGCCGCTGGGGGTGGAGGGCGGCACGGCTGGCAGGGAATCGGGATCCCGCGTCCTTTGGCCCAGCCCCCCACTGCGGACTCCCGGGCGCTCTTCCTGACCCACCTCAGTAATCCCCCGGTACCGCAATTAAACCAACGACTCCCAGGCAGGCGCGCCCGGCACCCCGCCCCGCCTGCAGGGCAGCCTCCAGCCAGGCACACCCAGCCCGTGCGTCCTCCTCGGGCGGGTGACCTGCCTATTCCCGCTAGCACGTCCTAGCCTTTGCGGGACCCGCCGCCGGGGCTGGCCTGGCCTCGCCTCGCGGGCCGTGAGCCAGGGTCACCTCGCCAGCCGCGCTGGGCGGGCCGGGGGATCCCTAAACGGAATCCCCAGTTAGCTGGCCTGAGTCCCGCCGGAAGCTGCCCCCGCCGGCCGGCCCACGGCTGGGGACGATTCCGAACACTGGAGAAATCCCGACGTGCGAAATGTGTCCGTTTCACCTTACTCCGAGTCCGAATCGAGCCCCACGGGGTGGAAGCGGAGCGCGCCACGAGCTGCTCTGCTCCGCATGCCACACCGGTTCCAGCGCGCTGGCGCCCCTGGGCTCCGCCTCCTCTTCCCACTCCGCCCTTCGCTGGCGGCAACCTGCCCGCCCTGTCAGCGGCGCCCACACCCAGCCCGCGGGAACTGAGCGCACGATTCTGGGGGCACGTTCAGTCCCTGCTGTGCAATGGTCATTTCAAAGGCCGGGCTTTGCAGCGGGGGTCGGGAGCGAAGTGGGGCCGCCCCCGGGGTGTGCGGGGAGTCCCAGTGTGGACACCGCTACGACAGACCGGCTTCCTAACGGCCCGAGCCCTGCCGGGAATCCGGGGCAGGGAAGGGGGTTTTCGGGCAGTCACACGGACTCCGCTGTCCAGCGGATCCCGGCCGGGCTTTCCCTGGAGCTGGACGCGGCGCCCCGCCTTCCCCTGGCGCCTGGAGAATTTCACGTCGCGGTTCAAGTTTTTATGCTGTTTTAAAGAAATCGAAATCCGGCTCCTGCGGGTTTGTCCCGGAACCTCCCCAAGTCCCTCGTGTCCGCGACCTGGAGGGGCCGCAGAGAGCCCTCGCCGTCGGAGCTGATAGGGTGTTTGATGTGTAAACGGACTAACCCCGATGCTATCCCGGAGCCGCCTGTCCCCTGGCTCGCTCCCTGGTTAGTCGGCTCTGCCCGGGATGCGAGCTAGGCGTAGGTCAGATAATGGGTGTGCACGTGTCTACAGGGTCCCCGCCCTGCCTGGATCAGCCCAGCCCAGGCTCCAGGGAACTGGAGAACTCTCCGAATACCGGTAAATAGCCACCGATGGCGGGGAAAGGAAACACCCTAACGCCCTCGTCTCGCCCCAGCCTTTTCAGCTACAACAATCACACGAGAAAACAGTCCCGCGTGTTTGCTGAGCCCTTGCCGCCCAGGACTCCGACTCCAGGCCCGCGGGGTGGAAAACAATTTCTTTGCTCGAGGTCAGACTGGCCCGAGCTGCTTTTCTGGACTGTGCCTTTCGGAACTTCCGACGGGTCTTTCCTGAGCTCCGGTCCCCTACAGGCTTCCAGCGATCCGCATTCAAACCATCGTCCTCCCCCGCTCATTTTCCTTCGAGGTCGAATCCAGCAGGGCTGAGGAGTCCCCGAATCCTTTCGCTGCAGTCTCTTCCCTCTGGCTGGGAGCGGTGCCATTAGTTCCCCGGGAACGACCGGGAAATGTCTCTTTCCAGGAAGCCCCGGGCGCATGCCGGCCCCTTTCCCGGAGCGCCGGACCCAGAGATTTATCTGACTTCGCACAACTCCGCCCTCCCGCCCAATTTCTGTCGGTGTGTCGATGCTGTGCGCATTTCTCATTGCTCCTGCTCCATCCCCTCCTGCCCCTTACCTGTTCCCCGCGGGAACGAAAGGCGCCGGGCCCTTGCCACACCCGAGCCCCGTGGAAACGTTTGTTCAAAGCTGCGGCGAAGAAGCACGGCTCCGATTCCCACTCCCCCTTCATTTTTCTGGCCGTCCCCGACCTGCCGACGCCTGCTCGGAGCGGGGTGCCCCGGCCGGGGCTTCTTTGGGGGCTGGGGAAAGTAGGAAACGCGGCGGGCTCTAACAGAGGGGCAGGCCAGGGCGCACTCACGGAATTGAAACGAAGGCAGCCGTTTGGCCCCAGAAATGGGTTTCCAGCCCAGACCGCCCGCGCCTCCGGCCTGGTCCCCAGTCGCCCCCCGGCTGAGCCGTGAGAAGGGAGCTCCTGGCCCCGTGCGAGCGGAGAGCCCGATTAATTCCTGCTGCTTTCCATAGGGGGCACCGTGCCCCTGGAAATGGCGCTGCCAGCCAGGCGGCTCCCCGCACCGAGACTCCCTGCCTCCCCCGCGCTGTCCCGACCGAGCTCGCCGGCTTCCCTGCGGTGCCAGCGGCGCCCTCGCCGGCTCCCCGGCCCGCGCCATTACGGTGCGGCCTGCGTTATTCCTGCCCCGTCCACCCAGCTCCTTGGCGGCCTCGGGGGCGACTGGAGGTTCGGATTCAGGAACCCAGGCTCCACCGGGCAGGGCTGATGGGTGTGTAAACGGGGCGCGCCAAGCCCCGCAGCCGCCGCCCCACTTTCCCCTGAGCGCGGAGCCGGGCTTCGGGGCTCATTCGTTACCCGCGCCCCGGAGGCCCCAGCCAGCTGGGGCGTAGGAGCGGGCCGGGGGGGGGGTCCCGTTTGTCTGCTCCGGGCTTTATGAAAACCAGCCGGCCCCAGCGTCTGCCCTCGGGGCTCGTGGACGCCTGGTTTCTGGAGCCTGGTCCGGTAGCTGCGGGCTCGGCGGACACCTGTGCGTGCCAAACTCTACCGAGAGCCTCCCGTGCTCTTACCACCGGGGGCGCCAGAACCGGCCCGGGCCATAACTCCGGGCGGCGGCTGGCCGGGCCGTGCTCGCACAGAGCCCCTTTGTTCGCGGGTTTCCGTTCCGAGTTGGCCGATTAGTCCTGGCACCACCAACTTGCCTCGTCTGCAAAGGCTGGGGAGAGGGCCTCAGCCAGCCCGCCTCCCCTCCCCGGCTCGGCATCCAGCCTGCCGGAGTCACCGGCGGCGGGCTCCAGACTGATTACCGCCCTCTGTAAGCCCACCCCAACCCCCGGCCAGCGGGTCCCCGGCCCGAATAGAAGCCGCGGTCCCGGCGTGTCAGCAGGGATCTGGGGAGCCGGCTGATGTCCCATTGGAATCTGACAGCTGTAATGAGCTGGGAATGGAACTCCGCTCTCAGCCCTTCTGCAGGCCCTGCCTAGGGCCGGAGCCGCCCCTTCGGGCCCGGGAGGACTGAGCTCGGAGTCGCGTTTTGCGCAGAGCCTCGGGTGACAGGCCCCGCAGCAGGAAGGGAAGGGAAGGCTGCCTGCTAGCCCGCCCCCCGCCCTCCAAGGCGACCCCTCTAGCTCCATCGAGCCGAGTCCCCTAGGGCCCGGCCGCGGAGCCCCAGCCCGGACCCCCTTAACAAAAGCAATGAGCGGCGCAGCGCGGGTCATTTGCATGTCCCCTGACGAGCGGCCGGGGACGCGGGGCTGCAGCTGGGCACCGCCACATCTGTGCCTGGGCGCATCTCGGCCTGGCCAGCATCTGCAGCGCCGCCCGCCCGCCCGGGCACCGGCCCCGCCCGCTGCCGCTTGGGTCGCTTTGAAGTTGCGGCGGGCGGGCGCCGAACAAGGTGGATACTGTATTTAGGGCCATGCCCATATATGGTGCGGCGCGCGGCGCCCCGCGGCCCAGCAGCACCATATAAGGCAGCGGCGCCCGAGCGCTGGGTGAGCTGGTGAGAGGCGATTGGTCCGCGGTCTCTCGGCAACCAGCTCTCCCGCTGGCAGCGCGCCAGCCCCCCTCCCTCCGCAGCATCCCTGCTCTGCTCCCATCCGCGCTCCGCTCCATCCCGGCTCGCCCCGAATTCGCAGCTCCAAAATGGTGGCGCCGCGGGAGGGGGGGGGGGGGACGCGGCCCAGCAAGAGCCGAGCCGGGCCGGGCCGGGCCAGAGGCGGGGGCAGCCCCAATGGCATAAATCGCCCCCGGGGTCAGGGCGAGACCCCCGGACCGGCCCGGACCAGCCCCCATGGTGCGGGGCGCAGGCATCCAGGGGCGCGATTGGTGCCGGGCTGGGAAACGCCGCCCGCCCCCCGGCACGGCGCGGCGCCCACGGGCTGGGGGACCCCGCTGCCCCACAAAGGGGACCCGAGTCTTGCCCCCATCCCGGAGGCGCGGGACACGGGGAGCTGCGGCCACAGCGACCGTGTAGACAGGATAGCTGGACCTAGAGGCAGGTCTGACCCCCCCACCCCCCGCTGGCACGGCCCCTCCCCCCGGGCAATGTAGGTCACTACGGGGGATTTGCTGCTTCCAGCCGCAACCAACCCGCCTGCTCGGCCCTAGCCCGGCCGCCGAGCCCCACGCCGGTAGCCTCCGCCTAGCACCGGACCAAGCCCTGGCAAGACCCCAGCCGGGAGTCCGTTCTCCGGCCCGGCCGCGCAGACACCTGCCCCTCGCCCCGGGCTCTGCTGGTCTGCTGCAGCTCGGGGGACGCAGCCCGGTGCCCGGGTGCGGAGGGGGCTCCGCGCCAGGCTGACTCGAGCCCGGTTATTCACATAGGCCGGCTCGCCCAGGCCGGTGCAAACGGGGGCCGCCCAGCCTCGACCCTGGCCCGCTCTGTTTCCCTTTGGGACCGGGCTGGGGCTGCCGTCAGCCGGCGCTCCCCGCCTCGGGTCCGGCCCGGGCACAGCGCGAACGGGCACCCGTGCCCTGCCCGCCCGCCTCCGTGCACTGTCGTGCGCAGCGATCACCGCGGCAAGTGAGTGTCCCGCCCCGTCCAGACACGCTCCCCACGCGGGACACGGCCCTGCCTTGGAGCCGAGAGCCGCCCCGGCCCGCGGGTTTCCCAGCCGGATGGGCACAGGGACCGGCCCGGGGCTGGAGCGCCCGCGGAAACCTGCCGGCGGGCTCGGGACCCCATTTCCTTGTCCTTCGTGGGCGGTCCCCGGCGGCTCCTTGGAGAGCGTGTCCGGTTCCCACCCCGCTTCGCCACACGTCGGCCCGGCCCGAGGGGGCCACCCCGGCCCGCTCCCACCCGGGGAGGATTCGCGCGTGGGCAGGTGTGAGTGGCCGACACGTCCCGGGCAGATGGCTGTCCCCGCAGGAGCCGGACCCCCCGGCCCAGGAGTCACCCCGGCTGGAGCCGGGCGCGGCAGGTAAAAGCTGCGGCCCTGGAGCGGCTCCCCCGGCCCGTGGGCCGAGCCGGGCCGGGGCCCTCTCGCTGCTCGCCCGGGGCGGACTCCAGGGCCCCGCAGGCAGCCATTTTCTGCGGCTGCGGAGACGAGCCCTGCAGAAGCGGCGGGGGCTCGCAGCGGGGCTGGTGGACGCGGGGGTCCTGGGGGCCAGAGCTGGCCTGAAGGGCCGGGGTCCGTGGGCGCGGACACTGAACCCAGCCCACGGCCGGCCTCGCCCCACGGGCGTCCTTGTCGGCTCGGGCTGCCCGGCGCTGCCCCGCACCCCACGGCTTGCCCAGCCCGGCTAGGATGGAGGCTCTGGAGGCTTGGCTGGGCGGCAGAGGGGGCACCGGGCTGGCTGCCCCACGGCGACCATCGGCCAGTCCCACCCGTCCTTGTTGGGGCCGGGCCTCCCGCTCCACGCGGAGAGGGGCCGGGCAGGGGCAATGCGGTTCTGGAGCCCGCAGCCTCCTCTCTGGGACCAGACGCCGCGCTCGCTGCCCCCCTCCCGGCCCCGGGCCGGCCTGGCCAGCCCCGCCTCCCTCCCTTGGCGGGCTCCCCCAGATCCAGCCCAGCGCCCTGGGAAAGGAGGGGAGGCCGCGGCGATCGGGGAGCGGCGCAGAAAGCTTGGGAAAAGGCAGCCCCGTTCCTCGGCCCTTCGCCCCCCGATCCCCGGGCCCGGAGGCTGGAGAGCGGTGCGGCCTCGCTGCGTGCCGTGGCCTGGGTTTGCTAGGTTGGCACAAAGGTGCGCCAGGGCAGGGGCGGTTCTCCACGCGTGTTTCCAGACACAGACAGGCGACAGACGGGGCCCGACTCCAGCGGCCGCCGAGCGACTTTTCCAGCTGTTGCACAGACGGTGGAAAGTCGGGAGCAGAGGGGCTGGAGGCGCCAGGCGGGGTCGGTGCGGGGAGGCCAGGCAGGAGCGGAAGCAGGAGGGAAATCGGGGTCTGTTCGCGCTGCATTGCAGGGCTGAGCCGAGCCCGGGGACGTGGTGCAATGCAGGTGTGAGTTGGGGCGCGGAGCTCGTGGCCGGTGATGGAGAGGCAGCGCCCCGGGACGAGCAGGGCTGGCAGAGCCTCAGTCGGACTCTCTGCTCTTTCCTCCGCTTGAGCAGGGCGACCCTTTATGTGGCCTGCGGAAGTCCCCGGCCCTCAGTTCGCTGCTGCCGCCAGGCACCTCACCCCGGCAGATCTCCTTCAGGAGTTTTGATACGGCCCCTTTCCGCGGTGGATCCTCTCTCCCCTGGTAAAATAGCAACCGGGGGCTGCCTGCTGACCCCCCTGGCTGCAGCGCCAGACACTCCTTTGAAACATTGGCACATATTCCTTGTCCAGTGAGTCTGCGCTCCCCGGCTCCGCACACGCTGTATTGGTGCAGCTCCTTACACCATGCACTGAGGGCCACTGTTCCAAGGTGACATCAGGCAGAGCTGGTCGAGGGTTTGTTCCCAAGTAGGGGCTGTGGGGTGGGTAGCCACACAGAGACACCCTGCACTGGGGACTGAAACCCAACAGCAGGTTGTCAGAAGAGGTTTCTGATGGTGACCCAAGAGCCAGTCTAGGAATCTCAGAATTTAGACAGCCAACATGCACACCCACACCCTGACCCAGGAAACGGGTCCAGAATGCTCTTCCTGACCCATCTGAGTTGTTTCTCTCACTGGTTCCTGATGTCTGTCCTGTAAAGAGCCCAGTACGCCAGGGCTGTTTCGTAACACTGCCAGTGGTGCGCTGAAGATTTCCCTTGGCTGGCCTGATGCTGTGTAAATAGAAAGGTCTGTAAACTGCCACCTGCAAGAGCAATGGTCTCCTCTGGCCCCTCTGCAGTTTACCTTGCCTCTTCCAGTCCCTACAAATGCTGCCTAGAGCAGCCTCTTCGTTCTGTCCCGCTCTCGAGCACAGCACTCCTGGCCACCTTGGTTTCCATAACAAGTCCAGGCATCTCTTACTCACCCGCTGTGCTCTGGCCATGCCTACCTTCCAGTGCCCATTACGTCTTCTCGCCCTCCTAATGCCTGCACTGCAAGGCCTCTTTCAGCAGCTCTTACCTCCACCTGCCTCCCTCCTTCTGCATCAGACACCTGTTTTACCCTTAAGCGGGTCCTTGAGACAGACATCTGCAATCCCCCAAAAGAGAAAGCTAGATATAGCTGCCCTGCCTTGCCTCCCCCCACAGGAGCCATTTTTCAGGATGATTTTGCCTTTTGTAATCAGCCTTTAGTGCCTAGCCTCTATAGTGACAGGCACCTTAAGACTCACTAAAATAGATAGGCCATCTTCTGAGGATTGCGTGTCTACAAGGCACTGCCTGCCTCATTGATACTAGAAACTCCTTGAGGCCAGTCTAGGCCATGTCTACAAGGCTGAGCACCATGGTAGCTAGTGCTCTCCTTTGTCCTCTTGACGCTTGGAATTACAGGCACTAATGGAATTACAGGCGCACATGGAAGGGAGACAGGGCTTTATTTTCATTAGCAGGATGAGTCACTTCTGGTTGAACAAGCCCAACCCAAATGTAACTCTGCTTCACATTGCCAATTGGGACAAGATTTGATGTCTTCCTAAAGACGCTAATCCACTGATATATCAGTCATAAATCTGTCTTCCTTCCCCCACTGGCACCACCCGTCCCTGGTCTTTTGAACAGTTATGAAATTAGCCAAGTTCACAGAGGAAACTGCAACTCTGCTGTGAGAGTTAATGTAGTGGTTGTATTTAACTTGTACATGGCTAGAATTTTAATTGGCATTTCAGGTAATCGGCTGTCTTGTGAGGTGACGAACACTATGGCAGAGATGGTCACTATACATTTTCTTTATGGAGTATTTTATTCTGTAATCTAGTGTACATACTATCAATATAGATATTATAGCATGAGCTATACTTATGGTTATATAATGGTTCCCATTCTAATCCCCATTTTCAGTTGTTCATAGCTTTCTGACATTTTCACTTTTGGGGTTGAATTTTCCCAACCAGAGATACTTGTCCTGCCTGGAGGGCCAATGAGTGCTACTCTGTGTATTCCAGACACATGTAATTGCTAGAAAAAATACAGAGTCAAAATTTCTTACAAGTTGCTCTGTATCTTTAGATGTGAGCATAAAGAATATGAGTGAAAAGCTATCTGCATATTTTGGCCCCCTAAATTCACAACTATGTTAGCTGTGTAGTTAACTGTCTTACTCCTTCAACTGAAACCAACAAAGTGTATTCCGCATATATGTGCAGCCAAATTATATTCTGGCCTTAGTCATTGAAGGTCACTAAAGAAAGTCATGCTTCCAGTCAAATATATAGTACATGGCTGCTGTTGAAATTATTAGAATACTACCCTAAAGATAAATAATATATACAATAAAGACTCTAAATTAGTAAAGCTATACTGAACCCAAATGAGAAGGAAAATAGTATAAGCACACAAAAGAATAGAAAAATATTAAAGGATTAATAGATTTGCATCCCAGAAGGGCCCATTAGGCATCTTGTCTGACCTTCTGCACATTCCAGGACAATTACCCTGTGCATTTTTTCATCTTCCCCAACAGTTGGCGGCTGAATTACAGCAGAACATCTATTTTGATTTTAAGACACCAAACAATGGAGTTGTTACCACACCCCTTGGAAATTAGTTCCAGTGATTGATTTCCCTCACTGTTAAAAATGGCACCTTATTTCCACTTCACATTTCGCTCACTTCAGCATCTAGACGCTTGGCACACCTTGGCTGCTAAACTAAAGAGCCTTTTACTATCTGATATCTTCTCCCCCTGTAAATGGCTATAGACTGAACTCAGTATCTTCACCTTCTCTTTGGGAAGGTTGATATTTTGTTTTTCATTGTAAGGCAGGTTTTCTAGACCTCAAAATCATTCATGTAGCTCGTCTTTGAATTCTCTCTAATTTTTCTATTATAATCTCAGTGGTTTATTATCTCTCACCTCCTTAGGATTTACTAAGATACCAATTTTAGGATCACCTGAAAAGCCTGTCAGCAATGACTTTATGCTAAGCAATATTTCTGTTACTTGGCACTCTTTCACAAATAATATGTGGTCATGTACTTAAAGAGAATATTGTAAAACATGCTCAAAGGAGCAGAGTTAGGGTTGCGTGTTTCACCAAAAAAAAAAAATAAAAAAAAGCAGGCTTGAACGACTAGTCACAAACCAGAAAAGACAATGTTTAGACTTAGTTGCCAAAGGCTAGGTCAAGAGACAAGAAACAAAAGAGAGTCCTAGACTAATGTTGGCCCCTTCTGAGCCTTTGTTGCTGACCCACAAATAGTTGTTTTCAGCATCGGTTGTGGAAATGGCCTGTAATAGGTATCTTCTTGCTTTTCTTGCTAAGTGATGTTTTCATGAGAGTTAAAGAATGGCTCAGTTCCAAAATTTAGACAAACACTAGAAAGGAATTTGTTTCAGGTTCAGAGTAGTTAAATGAACAGCAATAGGAAACCAAAAACCGTGGAGTGAGTAAAGAATTTTTTTAAAAGTACATGGAAGAGGAAACCCAGGGAGGGTCCTTCCACCTGGTTAAGGTTCAGAGGGTTCAGGGTCACATTGAGCTATTAAACTCATAGTGATAAGATAGCTTTTCAGCAGCTATTTGGGGAGATTATGGAATCTATATGGCATTTAACTGGCACGTCTTCTCTTTGCATAAACCAAAGTGAGTCTAATTATTTTATCGACAGCTGGCAGCTTGGTATGCATGAAAAGAAACAGATAAGCAAAGGGAAGCTATTGTGGTTGCACCTATAATGCACATATAGGAAGGCTAATCATGGAATAAATTCCTGCTGTCAGAATTCTTCCCTTGTATTTGCATGCACAGATGGTGCTGTGCTCAGTAGAGAATCTGTGGGTGTGTTCAAGGGCAGAATTTGGTCCTTTATTTCTAAAGCTATGGGAAACTGCTGACCCATGTGATAAATTGCATTTATTTTGTACTTCTGACTGCTTCACTGGCCCTGTGCTCCCTAATCGATCTGTGCCAGGATTACCTCTCACGTCCCAACTTCTGAGTAGCTTTCAGACAGCTATCATTTCTTTTTAAATGAAAAGAACCTGCCCCCTGCATGGCCCATTCTTTCTAGCCCTGGTGTAAGTGTGTTTCTGTCCAATTATTTGATTGTAAACACAGGCCGGGCAATGCTCAGCCAGAGCCAGTGAGACTTAAGGTTCATTACCCTGTAACCCATCACAGGTGGGAAACACACTCCTCCCCTGGGAAGGCAAAAACATACACTGCCTACAAACAAGACAAAATTCATTGCCAGCCCTAGAAGAGCATGAAATACTAGACCCTAAAATCATGATATCCCACTCTATTTGAAAGCTTTTTGAAAGGGTTGCTTTAGCTTGATGAGACCTATTTTGTTCTTCCCACACGCATAGTCCTCCAGTAACCTGACTTTGCAGGTGGAGGCGTATGAAATATACCCCTGCAAGGAAATGATAGCATACATATGCAGAAACAGCAAGTAGGGTGTCCCCTCCCCCTCTGTTAAATCTCTCTTCTGCATGCTTACCTTCTTATAGTAGCTTATCTCCCAGCATGCCTTTCTGGGGGCTGGCCCATTAAATATGGCAGAGCCAAACAGCTGTAGTTCTAAACTGGCCATTTTGTAGCTAGCTGCTCCTTGCTGTATCTCCCTCTCTCCACATGACTATGTACTCTCACCTGCTGGGGAGTTTGCATGTGCCTGTTTCCATAGCAGGTGGCATGTTCTCATAAGCCCCGAGAGAATGTTTAAAAATTCAGTGACTGTATTCTCTCTAAGTTATGTGGCATAAACCCAAGATGGGGTGGTAGGAAGAGTACACCCATACTTACTTTGGGGTGAGTTAGTGGCTCACTGGGGGATTTCCTCAGTTATGAATGAATGCAACAATTAAGTCTTCACTACGCTATACCATCCTGCCATCTCTTTCCTTACTGTATCCTATAGCATGTCTGTATAATATATTCATTATCAACTCTAGCAACAGCCACCATGACAGCAATGCTGAATTCCACTTTCCTGTTTAGTCCCCTCCCACTGTTGCTCATAACTTTCTTAAACCAGTTCTTTGGGGATTGAATTTTTCTATGTTTATTCTCAATTGAGAAATGCACTTTTATTTTCAAGTTTGAGTCATATTAGTTCTTCTATTTTTGTGTTTGATAAAAGAGGAGCTATAGATATCCTGTTCCTGTGTTTCCATTGGAAGGTTGCAAGGGGGCAGCCCCCAAATGGCCAAAGTTGGAAAGACCAGGTATCGGGCGCAGCCTGGCAGACCCCTGCAAAGCAGGGTTCAGGGAGGGAGCCACCAATTTGGAGCCAGTTGCAGGATGTTGGCTTCAGGTGGTTTTCAACAATCCAAATGTGAAAAAGAATGTGTTCAATATTTTGGAAGTTATGGGCTCCCAGCTGCACCCTTCCTTTGCCTTCGTTGGGAGGAGGACTGGGCCCTACAAGTGGAAAAATAGGGCCTTAACAGATAGGGTTTTACACATCCATATTTACACTCTTTGTTTTTGACACTGTTAAATATGTATATTTTTAAAGCCACCATTAAGGATGGATTTTCCTCTCCACAGAGGGGGATCTAAGGCCTATTCTATACCCAGGTTTCTACTGTTACCATTAAGGTGAGTGGGGAGAGGAGAACTGCTTTTATCCATATAGCATCACCAGTACATGGCCCATCACAACACGATTTTACTGGTATAAATGTAAAAGGTAATTCCTTGCTTGTACAGGAATGAGCTATGTCTTGTCAGGACACATGGCTGCATTAGTGGTAAAGGGGTACACCTGTTGTGGACCATGCATGCTGCCTTGCTGAGTGAAGGAAGCTGGAGTCTGCATTAAATTGGCCAAAAGCTGCAGTGAGATTGAGCAGCACTTTTCTTTCCCAGGCAGCAACATTCGTCCCCCCTGCTGGAAATAAAGACAATGAAATTAAATGCCTGGGACTAGCTTGATGAAGGATTAAAGTCACAGAGTGACGCACTCTCACCGCAGGACAGCTTGACATTCAAGGTTTCTCCCTCTGGCTCCCAGGGCCACTATTCTCCATGCCTGCTTGTTTGGCTAAAGCTAAACCTTGGTGCTCACTGTTTACTCACACCAGGGTGACCTGTGCTCTGATTATCCATGCTGAGAAATGGGTTCTTCGCTGGGGGCTTGACAATGGTGTAGAGGGGGCCCTGACAGCACCGGCCTTGAGTGGTGTCTGAGCCGAGCATGGCTCTCACACCCACACACGTTGCACGAGGACACCAGGAGCCCAGACAGTGCAGGGCTCCCTCCGGCCAGGTGCTGTACAAGCCAACAGTGATCAACAGGCCTTGCTCCAAATAACTTCCAGCCATCTAAACAGACACAGGAGAAAGGAAGTAGCATTACCCGTATGGTACAGCTGGGCAAGTGAGGCACCAGCAGGGATGAAGTGCTGGCTGGGATGGTCATGCTTTGAGCAGGGGGTTGGACTAGATCCCTCTGGAGTTCTCTTCCAACCCTCATCTTCTGTGTTACGGTCACAGAGAAACAGGAGCTGAACTTGTTTACCTTTCCAGTCTAAGGCCTCGGCCACCAGCTCATCCGTTCGGGACCAGCTTCACTGAAGTCTGGGGAGCGATACTGGAAGAGCAGATTCTGGCCCAAGATCTCCCATGTTAGAAATGTTTGCAGCAGAGAGAATTTCTGAAACAATCTGCCATGGTGGCGAGGGGGAAGGAAGGTTTCTTCCCCGCCCCAGCATCCTGCCAAGTTCTATGCGCTGCTTTAACTATAGTACTGGTTTTGAGGGCCTGCCCATGACCTCTCTCCCCTCTCTGGTCAACACTGAAACCAAACGCTGCTCTTCCATTTGTCCCTTCCCGAGACAGATTTGCAATGAGAGAGGCTGTGAATCTGGGCTGAATCTAAATGCTCCTAGCTGGGAGTAGACTGAAAACGCCTCTTAGTAAGGAGCTCTGCACGTTCAAGCACAGACCACTTTACTTATGGAACAGGTTGGAGAACGGGGACTTTGTGAGTGCTGTGGGGGGAGAAGAAACCACCTTGGGCACCATGACCCTGGCATAGCACTTCACAACTTGTCCTTGGCACAAGAGCAGGCTGGGAACCTGCTTTCTGGCCCTGGCATCCTCCTCGCCCTTTCGGCTGCTGAAGCTCATTTCAATGCAAAGTTCAGGGTAAGAAGGCAGTGAGGAGCTATCATGGTTTTAGTTACACCCAGAAGAACGTCTCTACCAGGCTCAGTAATATGGCCCAATGGGAAATGTATGGCAGGCTGAAACTGCCTGAGACAATCCCAAGGTTGGAATGGGGGGCAGGAGGGAATATCCTGCCATGAGCTAGAAAGCTCATTATGTATCAGTACCCTCTATTGGTGGCAGAAGGTACCCAGAATTCTGGTCTGTTCTGACTTGGCAAACTCTGTTTACATTTTACTTAAATACAATTCAAGCTAAAATGGTTTACAGTTTGGCTGCTGCTGTGTATGGGGCCACATCGGCTCCCGAAAGAACTCCCTGGTGCTTGACAGAGTATAAACACAGGTCCTGAAAAGATATTCCTCTTTCTCTCAGCACGATCCAGGAATATGCGACTTCTTCAGTGCCTGTTCTCAATAGGAAGGGAAGAGTAAAGCTGATGTACTTGTCTCCCCTTAAGTGGGAGCTGGGGCTCACTATTTCCTGATCTCACCGTGAAACTGTTGGCATTGGACTGAATACGAGATAAAATAAGGGACTGCCTGTCCTGCACATGATTTCACTTGGGAACACTGCCAGTCACCTTATGGACATTTTACAACCTGTGCACACCCATCTCCCACTGCAGAGGCTATATTGCTTGCTTTCTTGCTACTCTTTTAGTGCTCTGAAGCCTCCTCAAAAACCATGGAGTCCCCCCCACTTGCTCTGAGCATAGGACACTTCCCTTCTATCTTCCCCCAGGGTCCCAACTCACTCCACACACACAAACTAATATGCAAACTCTGCATAGGGACCACTTCACCCACTTCTCAAATGCAGCCAGTTATAGAAAAGCACAGGAAAGATTTTCAACACTGCACAACCGTTTAAAAACAGGAAGTGCACCAAATCCTCTTAAAACTCCAGAGGGGTGATTTAGGCAGGGATAAAGTAACTACCGGAGATGGAATTTGGCTATGGGAGCAAGATAAGTACTTTAGGCATCTAAGGTTAAAATGTTCTCACCCTATCCGTACATGGCATCACAGAGGTGGGGGCTGGGGGAAGGAATTGAAAGCCAGGGCTAGAAAGTGAATTTACAACTTCTCCAGACAGTGAAAATTTGTTCAGCCGCATAAATCACCGGTGGTGCATACATGATGGGCATAACAGAGCTTTTAAAAAAAGACCTGCTCTATTAAGACAAATAATTAATGGCTGCCAGAAAATTCCACCAGTTGAACAAGAGTAACACCACCCTGAACCTATGAATCCACCTGTTGCGGGTCACTTTTTCGGCAGGAAAGTAGAGCAGTAACATCAGCCATGTCCACCAGCCCATCTGAGGTTCAGCAGAGTCTGTCACTGACCACCTCTCTCCATCCAACACCTCACTCCTCAACACTGTGGTTTGAAGCACTTCATGGAGCCACACTTGGCTAGAAATAAGTAATTCACACACTAAGCTATCATTTTTCCTAGCCCATTGGCATAACCTCCATAAAGCAAGTGGAGACGCCAAGTCTATCTTCAAACCAGTCACTGCACATCACACCTTTCACTGCACAGGAAGCTGCAGGAGTTACTTTAATAGTTTGACTGTGTTTAATGTAAGAAAGATCTGGCTCTGTGGTTTCCAGGAAATGGTGCCTCAAACCACCACAGCTACTCTGTCAAAGAGACGACAACATTTTGGGTGCATCTGTTTCTTCTCTGAGGGAGCAGCAGTGAGGGCACTCTGAAAGAGTCTTAAATACGAGGCAGTTAAGTTTGGTTTTTAAAATTAAGAATTGGCTCAGCTACCTGCATAACTGAGCCACCAATAAAATTCAATCTAAAGATTCCCAGAGATGCAGGAAGCTAGCAGCTTGTCCATGGTTTAGTATACAAAGAATCTGAACAAGAGGCTACATGCTCAGTCATTTCAAAAAGTGCATCCTGCGTGTTAGACCTCTGGTTGTTTGCATTGAACCAAAAGGTAAATGAACACGTTTGTATTTCTGCACAGGCCTTCCTAACAGAGATCAGACTACACCGGCGAAGCAGCCACCTCCTCCTGCACACATCCCATTTGGCAGCACTGGAGGTATGCTCCTAACAGTTTTTGTTTGTGAATGGGTCATTTTTGCAGGCAAGAATTAGCTCACTTTACAAATGAGAGAGGTTTTTTTTTAAACTGTCACTCCTGCCAACAGCCTGGAGCTCTGCCAGCCAACCTCCAACCAAACCACCCCGACTGAAAATGTTACAGGCCAAATTGGTTCCCAAATTACACTTCTTTAACCCCAGTGGCTTCAGGGTTCACCCTCTGACATCCATGCAACCCTCACTGCCTTCCAGGGCTGAACAGCTCTAACCAGTTGCAATTTAAAGAATTCGCTTGATCTGCGAGATTGACTTGAGAGAGTCCTGTTTGGGTCTGTAGAGTCAGCACAACAAACAGGAGTGAAAACCAGCAGGACTCTGGAGTAATATGTAGGACATTTTCTCTCCCTCTACATAATGACTTTTCAAAGCCAACCCCCCACACATGTTCACTTCCACAAAGGCTATGGGAATTGTGCACATCTAGAGGAAAAACAGGTTGATGCCAAACGTCCTCCTTGATCTCACTCAAGGTAGAGGCCTGTCCACACTCAGAGCCCTACAGAAGCAGCCAATCTGGAATGATTATTTCCTTCTAAACCACAGGTTTATGCCTTTATTCAAGAATAAGATGTGGATTAAGCTAAATCTGGAAAAGGTTCTCTATTCAGAACAACATCCACAGGGGGGTATACGGAAATAACCATTCTGCTATAAATGTTCCAGAAGAGCTAGTTCACTCATTTCTAGTGAAAAGCATCTCAGGGGGAAATTCCAGGGCCATTCAAAAGGCTTTAAAACCAATACCTGGGATTTAAAAACAATGGTTTGCCAGTCAACATTTGCTCTCGTTTTTTAGTGTCTATAAATTGTGGGAAGACCGGATGTCTGAGAAGGTGAGTACTTGAAAATAAAGGACTTTTCTCCTCTAGCCAACTGTTCCAAGTCAGTCCAGATCACTAGTGTGCAAGCAGCAGTAACAATCCAACAGCTGGTTAGTGGTCTTGGTGCAAAAACGTATTTCAGACTCAGCATCCGGCTTGGAAATCACAGCAGAGAGGTCACTAGGAGGGTTTAGCCACCCTCTCTGCTCCCCAGGTAAAAGTTAAGCAACTCTGGCAGAGTGCAGTTCTTGGAAAGCTGTGAGTTAGCTCTTGGGTACATTTTATGCAATGTTAAGAAGTCTGCTATCCCAGGCTCTGAGCACCAGCACATACACATCAAACAATGACAATTTCACCCCAAAAGAATGTCCTCCCATGAAGGCCCAATGTAACAGAGAGGCTATTAACAGGATCATTTTTACAAGCACAGAATTAAAAGAAAAAATTGTTAGATTACTTCTAAATAGATTTTAGAACTAATAATGCCCAGAGGAATGGAAACTAACTGCTCCATGGACTGGTATGCAAACAGAAAAGCAGGTATTCATCAAGGTTTAAAATATTTTCAGAATCATGCTGCTGTTTGAGTTACCACTCTGATGTGTTCAAAGACTGCTGCAGCCTTATTTTCATCTGTTTAGGGCCACAGGATTTGGGCAAGCCTGTACAATGACGTGACAAGTTGGGTTACAGCATCCAATTGTGATCTGCCTCTAGGAACATAATCGGACAATTCCAAGACAGTGCTGGCTTCAACTCTGCAAGAATGACTGAAAGTCATCAGGCAACCCTGAGCCACCTTACAAGGTCCTTATTGTAGGGAGCCGTGGAGTCCCTGCCCACTCAAAATCAGCCCCTTGTAAGGAGCCTTGATTTGGGCACCCACCATCACCGCTTCTGAAAACGGCCGCCCTTAGTTTTTAAACAGCTGGGAAAGGGAAGTGTAGGGTTAAACTAGCACAGGCAGAAGGCTGGCATGGAGGAAAGGCATGAATTTTTGTTGCCTTGGTGCCATTTGTTTTCTTAGAAAAATCAAGATAAAAATCCAAAGTAGGCGATTATGGTACATTTTAGGCAGCAAGTACTCAGCTCTGCCTTCTTCATCTCAGAAATACTGGACATAGCTTCACTCTCGCCTAGAAATTCAAGAAAACACTACCTCAGTTCTTGCTTTAAATTGAAAAAATACCTGCTTTGGGGAAACCCAGTCACGTCACTTCACTCCTAGAGAGGCTTTCAGCATGCTGTGTATGAGCAGTAACAAATGCACTCCGACTTCCAGTCGTTTTTGTAAAGGTTTATAGTGCTTTGCAATGATTGCATGATACATTTTCTTCCTCCATGATACAGCCCTTAAACCAGGAAGTGCCACGGCTGGCAGCCTAGGCCCCACCTTCTAACAGCTGTTCTTTGCAATCCGATCTACGCTAGCTGCAGAACATCAAATGCACTTTCAACATCTCCATTTAATATTTACATTCAAGCAATTAATAATAGGAAGCTTATAGTTTAGACATTTCTAGTAGCAGCAGTTTCTATAATAGCTTGTTTAGCTTTAGATAATGAACTTATTTGTCACATAGAAACAACACGTGTACAGTATCAAAAAATATATACCAGGGAATGCTCCTGCAGCTCATGAAGACAGGGAAAAGGAATGAGACTAACAAATGCTGAATGGTTAAAAAGAACAGAAAATGGTCAATATAGTTTATAAGGTGATCTAGGGACTCCATAAATCTAGGCTTTATATTTCATTATATAAATACCTACAAATAAATATATTAGCATGGCCAGAGAGGGACCAACTTTCAGCTCAAACAATACATTTCAATAACACCACGTACAAACGGGAGCAAAAATCACTCGACAAGTTAGCACTGGTAAAATATAATACTATAACTCTGTGAGTAACTGGCAGGCCCCATCCTGGCATGTCCTGCTACCCGCAAGTCCTCAGCGTGGACCTGGGACTGCAGGAATGGGGCAGGCTGAGGATTGCCCCTGCTATGCTGGGGCTGAGTCACTGTGCGCCCCCCCTCCCCGCAGGCAGGAGGCATCTGGTGGGATTCTCCCTGCAGGGTGCTGCAGTCACCACACTGGTGGGGGGGAGTGGGCTTCGGGGCAGTGACAATACCTTAGGGCTGAGGGGCAAGCAGCTCCAGGCTTGCGTCAGGGTCCCTCCCTCGGGGAGCAGCCAGCGCCCCTTCACACTGTCACGTACTCCTTGAAGGTCACCGTCAGGCAGTTCGCGGTCACATCCGTGATAATTATATTTCCAAAGAAGGGCTTGAACTCCTGCAGCGGCTCTGCCTCCCCATCCACCTCCTGCGGCTCCATGGCCGGCTTCTCCGTCAGCACCCGGGGCACCTCTGGCTTCACCTGCGCCACAGCCAGCTCCCCCTCGCCACGGGGCTTGACGCAGCGCAAGTCTATGGGCTCATCCAGGTCCGAATCCAGCAGGATGACCTCTGGCTGGGGGGCGGCTGGGGGAGAGCGCTCCGGCCTTGCTGGTGCCGGGGGGCTGAGGCAGGTGGGGGCACTGATGCTCCGGGAGGTGAGGCGCTTCTTGCCTGGTTCCCTCTCCTCATGCGGCTCCGAGAGGCAGCGCTTCCGGGAACTAGAGCTGGAGAGATTCAGTCCCACAGGCGCAGGGCTGTGCTCCCGGCTGGGCTCCAGGGCCCAGGGCACAAGGTTGGGCTTGGTGGTGAGCTGCAAGGGCTGCTCCGGGAGAGGAGGGGCCTCCTTGGCAGGGGGAGTCTTTCTGGGGCTTCCCCCAAGCTCTGCCAGGGGCTGGCCCCCTTCAGGTCCCACTTTGCTCTTGGGCTCACTGCCTGTCATCCGCTCCTCCCCATGCTTTCTCCAGGCCTCCTGTTTCTCCTCCCCGCCCACCTTCCTGGGAGTCCTCTCCTCAGCAGTCCGCTTCCTGGGAGCTTCCCCAGACTTGATCTTCACGGCCTGCATGCCATTCTCCATGTACTTGCTCATGACAATCACGATGCGCCCGTTCTTGTTCTTGTTCTTGACAATCTTCATTTTGCCCCCAACGCCGTTGCTGGTCACGCCATCGCGGGAAGGTGGTCCAGTGCCACTGGACAGGTTCTTCTCTGCTCCGGTCTTTCCCTCGGTAGCCAAGTTCTTTACCGGGCTCAGCAGGCTCTTGGCTGGGCTGTGAGCCCATTTGTCTGGATGGGGGACCACGGAGCTCTTGCTGTGGTCCAGGCAGGCCTGGCTCTGTTGTTCCTTGCTGGGTTGGTAATGGGGCTCATACATCTTGGGGTCTGGCTGGTAGTGGTGATGCTTTTTGCTGTTCAGCTGGTAATAGTACTTCCCCTTGCCATGGGGCTGGTGCTTCATGCTGCTTTCCTTGCTGTGGGGCTGGTATTGGTGGTGCTTCTTGCTGTTGAGTTCGTACTGATGCGGCTGGCTCTTCCCAGAGGAGCTCAGCTCCAGCTTCGGCCTGTTGTCCACGGCAGGATCCTGCAGTCCAGTGAGGATGTTGGAGCGACGTGCGAAGGACGGGAGCTGTAACACAACATCAAGGAGGTTAACAAGAGCCTCTCGAGCGGCTTCAGACCAGAGATCAGTGCTTCTGTGGGAGTCCCTGGGAACCTTGTGAAAGGAGCCGTCCCAGCAGGAAGCAACGCTACCTGCCCTAACAACTGCTCTGGCCTCTTCCCGACCTGAAGGCCACACACAGTGGGAGAATTCCAAGTACCAGAGAGTCCCCTTCTGTCAACCGGCCCTTTAGTGCAAGGGCCAATGGTGTGGGAGCTACCGCCCAAGGGAAGAGCGCACTGCGGAGGAGAGGGGCAGCTTCAAATGCAAACAGCCACATCACAGCTTAACAAAGCTCTGTCTGCCCAGCCACTTTCTTTCTGCCAAAGCGAGTCTGCAACACTGTGTGTTACCGCCACCTCCCGTCACACACACGGGCAGGGCGAAGCGTGTAATGAGACACACGTACAGGGAGAGCGGGGGGTGAGAAACACCCAGCAAAGTAGCACCAGAAAGGGGCTCCTTCTCTTCACTCTTTGGGGCTGGCCCAGATCCTGTTCATTGTTACACCCAGATATTGGGCGTCTTTGATTGAATGATGAAGTCAGAGCTTGGGAGGGTGGGTGGTTGGTTGTGGAGAGGGGTGGGCGGGGCTTCAGCTGGCATTTAAAATTAACAAGGGAGCTGTATGTACACACTCAGCCTGAGCATGATGAAACCAGATGAAATTCTCCTCCCTGGGGAAGGAAGGAAACAAGGGAGTTTACATTAAAAACAAAAATAAGTGGAGTTAATCAGTCTATTTGATAGGATTGCCATTTAGCCGCGGCAGTACTTGCTGCGGTCTTCCCCGGGGGGGGGGGGCAGCTCCAGCCAGCCTGTGCTGAAGGCAGGGACAGAGCTTTGCGGGCCTTGAATTCACCTGAACCAGGAGCGGCTTCGGCTTCGGCCCTCGTTTGCGGCACCCCAGCAGTTGCTCCTGCCTCTCTCTGCGGGAACAAACAAATCAGTGGCCGTGCGAGGACCTCGCGGGGGCACAGCCCCGGAGCCAGCCGCCCCGCATGCAGGCTGCGTCTCCGCATATCCCAAAGATCTCCCGCAGCAAATCCGTCCCCAGGCTCCGGTCGCTGGCCCAGGGGCTGCCCCACCTGCAGCGTAGGACAGGAGCCCGGGCGCGGGAGCAGCGCCGCTAATGGCCTCATCAGGAGCCCCCGCGGCTGCCCCGCCCCGCTCACATGGGCTTGCAGGGGGGTGGCGGAGGGAGGGGGACCAGCTGCCCGTTGCTCAGGGGCGGGCCCCAGCTCCCACAGAGGCTCCCGTCTGCCCCCCTCCTCCCCGGCTCGCTGGGACCCCGGGGCGGGCCAGGCCGATGGATCCCGGCGGTAACAAGCGGCTGCGCGGCCCCCCAGGGCTCTGCCCGCTGCGTCCCTCCCGAGCCGGCCGGCGGCCAAGGCGCTCCCGGGAACTGGGCCAGGGCCGGGCGCTGCAGCCCCGCATCTGCCCCGTGCAGCGGGCCGGCCAGGCTCACCACCGCTCGCGGACTGCGCGTGGCGAAGTTCGCACTTTGCGCCACGAGCCGCAGGAAAGGGCCGGGCCGGGCCGGCCTGCAGGCAGCCCCCAACCCCAGCGCCCCCGGCCCGCCGCAGAGCCCGCCCGGCCCGAAGGGGTTAAGCCCAGTTCCGTGACGCACTCGCAATTGCACAATGCCAGCTCGGCTCGGCTCGGCCAGGGGCCGGTGCGGGACCCAGTGCCCAGCCGGGCCGCAGGCCCTGGCGCTTCGCCGCGCTCCAGCCGATCCCCCCCGGCCCTCACCTGTTCTGGAAGGCGATCAGTAGCCGGGGGTCCAGGATGTTTTCCTCCGGTTCCCACGTGTTGTATCTTGCAGGAGGGGAGAAGAAGAGGCTGAGCACGGAGCGGCGCGTCCCCCGCCAGGGGCCCGTTTACACGGCGGGCGCACCTGGGCCGGTTCCGGAGTGACTCCAGCAGGCGGGGGGGATGGGCGGCAGGAGGAGGCGGGACTGTTTATTTAGCCCAGCGATTCCCCCGGAATAATCTCCGCGATGGGCATTTCCCGCACCCCCCGCACGGCACCCCGAGCCGGGGGCCCTGCCCCACGCCCGTCCCCACCCCATGACAGCCCCCGCCGCCCTCGGCCCGCAGCGGGGATCGGGGCCGTCTCTTGCGTGCTTCGATCCCCCTCTCCCCCCGCCCCGCTCGGTGCTGCAATATGGAGCCCGGCTCCGAGCGGGGAAGGGGGAAGGAGCCATTTTCTGCTGCACATCAGCCGCCGCCTGCCTCGCTCTCCTCCCCCGCCGCAGCCGGCCCCAGCCCCTCGGCGCGGGCCGCAGCGGGGCCTCTCCCGAGCCAAGCCGGGCCGGGCCGGGCCGGGCGGGCGGAGGGGCTGTGCGGGCCGGGCGCCGCAGCGCGGTACTCACTTGGGGGACCAGCCTCGCCATTTCACCAGGTACTCGACGCGGCCCTGCGGGGGGAAGGGAAGGCGTCAGTGGGTCCCCGCAGCCCCGCGCCCCGGCCCCCGTCCGGCCCCTCCCGCACCTTTCGGACCCGCTTCTTCTCGATGCTCTCCACGGCGAAGACGTGCTCGCCCACGGCAGGCAGCTCCATGCTGGCAGCTCCGGCCCGGCTCACCGCACTCCGCCTCCCGCGCCCGCTCCGCAGACACTGCGCTCCGGCCGCGGCGGCCCCGCAACTCATGCAAATCCCGGCCGGGCGGGGCCTGGGCTGCGCGGGCTGTCCGTCAAGGGGAGCGAGGCCGGGGATTGGCGCAGATCTGCCAGGGGCGGGGCGGGTTGGGGGGCAGGCCCGGGCAGAGCGCGAGGCTGTGTGGGTCCGACCCGCTCCACGGGAGCCCGGGAGCCGGGCAGGTGCCATCGTGGGCGGGGAGGGGCAGGGGGCAGCTCGGCCTTGGCGGCCGTCGGGTGCGGTGTGATGGAGCGGGCTGGGGCGTTTTACATCGTGTCGCCGCCACGGGGACGCGCCAGGCCCGGCTCCTGCATTTCTGGGGCCGACCGCGCTTGGAGATCTGCCGGGCAGGCGAGGGGATAGCGGGAGCAAGGGGCGAGGACGGTGCACGGAAAAAGGATGCGGACTGGGGAAGGGGGGGAAGCCAGGCGTGGGGGGAGCCGACCCCCGTTATCTAGGCCAGGAGGGGAGGGGACTCGGGGGGCCGAGCCGAGCTGGGGAGTCCTGCCCGGGGCCCTGGGGGAAAGGCCGCCTGCGGTGAACGGCAGGGACGGGAGGAGACTACTTCCAAGGGTGACCTCGAGGGGAGGAGAGGGGCACAATTCGGCGCGCGGCTGAGGAGCTCCCGGGGCCCCACCGCATCCTCACACGCCCTGCTCCAAACCCGAGCGAGCCCCCTGAGCCGGGCTGGCAGAGCCGTTCTCAGCAGCCGCGGGTGGGACACAGCCCCGGAGAGTAATGGGGATCACAAGGCTCGCCGCCTGGTCACCTGTGGAACTCCTCGCTGCCCGCGCCACCTCTCGCCCCGCGCAGGGTCCGGGGCAGGGAGAGCGGCGGGCGGAGAGAATTCCTCCAGCGCCCCTCCAAGCACCTGGCTGGGCTAAGGGCGCGGGGTGGGGATGCGGATGGGGGCTGGAGCGGGCCCGTTTATAGTGGGTCCTAGACACGTTCCAGTGGGGCGCAAGGTTTCCCCGTTCAGTGCCAGAGCGCGCATTTCCCAAGCCAAGGGAGGGCCTGACAGTCACCCGCCCGCCCAGGTCCTCAGCGCAGGGGGCCGCAGCTTCCTTCCAGTCTGGTCAAAGGGCTGCGGGGAGCTGGGCGCAGCTGAGGGCGGTGTGCCATGGCTCGCCCAAGCAGGACCGCTAGCGGCCGCGGGGTGAGAGCTGGGGAAGGGCCGTCACGGAGCACAGAAGCCCGGGGAAAGGGGCTGTCTGGCTCAGCAGGTGGGCCGGGGAAGGCGCAGCACGGGGGAGCAGCGTCGCGCATTCCGCCCCAGGCCCGGAGAGTAGTCCCCCTTTGCCGGCTTCACACGCCCGCTGGGGCCGCCCACTCCCTGCTTCCCCCGTGGCGGCCCCAGTGTGAAGGGGGCCTGGTCGGAGTCCAGGGCAAAGCCGCGCCGATGGCGGG
This sequence comes from Pelusios castaneus, assembly GCA_007922175.1. Lineage (NCBI taxonomy): Eukaryota > Metazoa > Chordata > Testudines > Pelomedusidae > Pelusios > Pelusios castaneus. Next base: position 10,534,987 of record ML685805.1, on the reverse strand, counting down.
GTGCGCTCCATTGCGGCCTGCAGGCATCCCCAGGGCTCAGCTGGGAGAGCCCTGCTCGCCGCAGGGCGTCGGAGACCGGCTGTGGGGATCCCGCGGGGGGCTCCTCGCCGTCCCAGAGCCCCCCCGATCTCCCCCCAGCCCAGCTCCCCTCCCGCCGCGGCTTCCAGCTCTCCCGCCCCGCACGCAAAGCGCCGCGCCTAGGGTACCGCGTCTGGGAGAAGGGGCCTGGCCGGCCGGACTGACCAGGGGACGGGACCGCGGGCGCAGAATTGCGGCTGGGGTTATGCACATAACGGAAACCCCTCGGGATCCCCTAGGACTCGGCCGCCGAGTAGCTCTGGCCTGGCCCGGGGGGAGGCAGGAACAGATCTTATTCTAGGGAGTCCCGCGGGTTTCCCAGCCGGGGCCTTTCCACTCCAGTTTCCCGGCGCGGAGCTCTCCGCCCCGCGAATCCAAAACCCTGCCCAAGAATCCCCGGGGAGCCGGGTCCCTCTCTCCGGCGTCTCTGACACCGGTGGGAGCCAGGCTGTGGGGCATCTTCCTGCGCCGCAGACGCGCGACGCGTTCCCTCCGGCGAGGCCATTAGGAAAAGGCCTCCCAGGAGAATCGAGCCCCGCCGCAGAAACTGGCTCCATGGGGGGAGCGCAGGAGGCTGAGGGAAGGCGCTGAGCGCTGTCAGGGGAAGGGAGGCAGCAGGATCGCGTCCCGGGGCCTGGCTGGAGCCCCCAGCTGCAGGTAACTGGCGCGGGCTCAGCTTCGGTCCTGCGCTGCGGGGCCCTAGCCAGGAATCGGGTCCCGGCTGCGCGGTGGCTCGGACCGGGCCGGTACAGACCGGGTTTAACCCCCCTTGATTCCCTGGAACCACTCCCCACGAGGGGACTCGCGCGGTGTTCATTTAACGGTTCAGCACGAGGCTGGAGCCTCACCCCCCAAATGTCCCGGGACACCCCCATGGCCCGTGGTCCGCACAGCGCTTGTGTGCGCAGGGCCAGGAGGGCTGCACCGCGGGCCAGGGCAGAACCTCGGAGCTCTCCCCAGGTGACCCCAGGACTGTGGTTAGGGGAGGGGGACAGAGGCAGGAGAAAAAATGTTCGCTGGGACCTGGCAGGACAGGGAGCAATGGGAGCAATGGCAGCCAGGGCAACTGAGGCTGGCCAGTAGGGCGGGACTTGGCCGGGGGCGCTGTGGGCTTTCCGTCCTGGAGCCCGCTCATGGTGGGGTCAGTCTGCGCTGCCTCCTACCCCGGGTCTCACCTCACCCGCACACCCCTTGCTTACAGCCTCCAGAACATGGCTTCCTCGCTCGTCTCAGCTTGTCCGGCCTTGGTAGTGCGTTTTCATAGCCTGGGGGCAAAGTAGGCAACTGGGGCTGGCTCAACCGCCCCCTGCCCATCCGCACGGGTACCTGACCCTGGCTGAGCAGATACTGGGGCCTGCCATGAGTGCAGGTGCCTGGACTAAAAAACCTCTGGCAGCCCCTCCCCGTCCTACAGTGTAACCGGGGAGGGGGGCCCTTGACTTGCCCCGGGTCTCTGGCAAGGCCGGGAAATCGCCCCCTTGGCCCGGCTTTCAGCGCTAGCGCCCTTTACAAAGGTGTGTTTGGCTGGTCGGCTCCGGAGTGGGGGAGGGGGCCATCAAATGCCCATTCGTTTTCCAGCAGGCAATCGATGAGCCGGGCACCCATCCATCTTCCCTGCAGCTCCGTGTATGGAAGGAGAGGGAGGCGTCAGGAAGGTGACTTGGGCAGAAACCGGCCAAAAAAGGCCAGGCTGGAAAGGCGGCGATGCAGGGAGAGGCCGAGCCTCTGCAGAAGGAAAAGGTGCAGGAGCTGCAACTGCGCCCAGCACCGCTGCGGTCAGTGATAGGAGGGCAATGCAGGAGTGATCAGCAGGGAGCGCTCCCCCAGCCAGGGAGCCTCCATCCTCCAGTGCCGGGGTTCCCAACCTTTCCAGTAACACGGCACACTTCCAGGGGTCCAACAGTTCCTCCCACACCCCCTTCTTTCAGCTGAATTGATTGGCCACAAAGGTCACATTTCTGCCATTTACTACTGTGAGGGTCTTACTAGAGAGGTTTGCAAGGTAGTGCCCACACGCCAGAGAAGGATCAAATGCACTAATGTTTCAAATCCACCAGAGACAAATACAGGTCGCCTCCCTTTTGCACTTGTGGTGCTGCATTTAGAATGGTCACATTTTTTAATTGAAAGACGATCCTCCACTATTAATTGGATGATTAATTGTCATGAGTTCTATAGTTGTAATTTTGGGTGGAGAGAAGATTGTTGAAGATGAAACAATGTTTGTTGTATGTTGATTTTCATTACCTTCATACCAAATTTCCTGGCACACTTGAACAGTTCTCACCCCACACTGATTGAAAGCCACCCCAGGTTCCAGCAGCCCTCGCTCGCTACATGCAGAGAGCGTCCCCTTGAGGGGCAGTTTGAGAGGTGACTGCGGGTCAGAGCCCTGGAGCTGGGCACACCTAGGGGACTTTGCTCCAGGGCTGCACAAAGCAGGTGCCAGTGCTCTGGGCTGTGGTCAGCCTTCTCCACCTGGAGCTGGCCAGAAGACTCCCCAGCACCTCCACGTGTCACTCACTATTCCCCAGATGGTTGTTATGGAGAAATCCTGCCACCCACAGCCACGGCCAAATGGGCCGAAGGAGGCACAACCAGCATGTCCGGCGTGAGAGCGGATAGCCGGGTCAGAGCTCTGTCAGGGACGCTGCAGAGTGGGTTGATCAGGCTGCCAGGGAAGTCTGTAATCTCCTTCCCACAACAGAATTCCTTGCTCAGTAGCTGAATCCTGCTCACAGAGTGGGGCGTCTCCTCTCCCTTCTGCAGAAAGGAAGGGTTAGCTAGCAAAGCCCAGGTCTCCCTGAGATGCTGGCTTCCTGACTCCTCCTGGGGAACAAATGGTCAGTGACCAGCTGAGACGGTCTTTGACGGATGGTCCAAATGCTCTTGTCCTTGAAACCTTGAGGGCATTTTGGAGGTCACTTAACAGAGGGCCTGAGCTCCCCATTCCCTCTGCTTAACAGCAAACTCCCAGGGGGGCCTGATGCTCCTCAAATATAGAGTGAAAGGCATCCTCACTTAGAGGGCTTGTAGAAGACCCAGACTCATGTCTGTCCTGAAAGCGGCGTGCTGGCTCTCCACCTGCGGGTAACACTCACCCTTGTGCTGGGTTTACACTTCCAAAGGCTCAAATTCCAGATCGCCATGGGTGTGAATAAGAGCAGACTGGAGGAGTAAGCCACCACGGACCTGCGCGTTGTTGTAGGTTTCACCGTAGGAGTCTCACTTTTGATTAGATTCAGGGGGGGAGCCAATGAAATGCAAAATGAAGTTTAGTGGGATTTCCTTCGCTACTTAGCAGAAAAGAAGATTCGTCATTTGGGGAGGACTACTTTTGAATGAAAGGAAATGTAAGTGTCCAGCAAAAAGGAGCAGTGACTGTCAGAGAGTATAAATACCTGTGGCTAGGAGCATAACAAAGACAGTGCCTGTGTTGTCACAGAGCTGAGCCAATAAAAAGCAAACCGATATTACAATTTTGATTTCCCTGGGGGCCTGAAGGGGCTTAATGTAAGAATTATTATCCATTGTGAACAGCAGCTGAAATCAAGCACAGACAGGAAGGATTTTGATTTTATTTTTTTTTAACTAAACAGCAGTTTCCCCAAAATATATTTTCACTGAAATGTGTGCCCCTAAAGCTTGTTAGCCCCCTTTGACGTTCCAAGCTGCCGCTATCGCCAAAGAGACAAATGGAGCAAAAACAAATGTTTGCAATAAAACTAAGTGCCCAGGGCCTGGAAAGCTCCGGTGCCACCCGCTCAGAACTGGAAAATGTGTTCAAGCACGTGCACTTAGACGCACAAGAGAGAAACTGGGGCACAGCATCTCAGCGGCCTGTCTATACGTAGCCCAAGCTGAGTCCTCAGAACTTTGAATGGCTAGATGTGCACAACCGAGAACAGAGGATAAAAGAATCCAAAGCTGCCTCTCTAAACATATGAATAGATTTATTCTGCATCTTCATAAAACCTGCCTCAGGTGCAAGATGGGAAGCTACTGGTGAAAACCACAGTGAGAACCAGCATTAAAAGCATTTTAATAATTCCATTTCTAATGAATCAAATAGCTCTCTACCAGATCTGATGCTATAGATTTCTGCAGGATGCTCATCTGGTTTCTGTTATGAGGCTGATTGCACATGATTTGACAGTAATGATTATAATGGTGATGATTTTATATTTTTTGCCTCACAAATACTGGCGGTTCGTGAACTGATACACCTTTTCCCTTGTATCTTCTAAAAACGATGCTTTATTTCATTCCATAGACAGTGAAACCATCTAAAATATCCCAGATAAAGAGAACTGGCTCTTCTGAATATTTTTAACCACTGTCTCTTCTGAGCCCAGCCCTGAAAATATTGTGAGAGATATGAGAGAGAAAATGTGAGAGGGAGAAAAAGGTTTTCAAATTTACAGAACTAAGTGCCATTTGCTGCCTTTCAAAGCCCAGGATTGTGGTAATTTAATAAAACATTTTTTATTATTTATTAAGCAGCAGCAATGTGAAAATGTGTCTTCTGCTGCTGCTGTTTATTTGTCTCTAAAATACACCAGGCCGAGATACTCAGATTACTATTTACCTGTCCAACTATGTAAATGTGCATGTGTGTGTGTTTGAGGAAGGTATCTGCCTCAGTCCTATTCCAACTAGACAGAGAAATTGATTGTAGGGTCTGATTTAGATGGTAAACTCCTGGGACAGGGACTGTTCTGTATTTATGTTTGTGCAGAGCGTGGCTCTGACCCTGATTAGGGTCTCTGACTGCTACTGTAATACAAATAATAAATAAAATAGCCAGAGCCAGATGGATTTCCTGCAGGTGTTAAGGAATCATACCAAAAGCCACTTTGTACAAATTTGTTTTGAAGCCACGTTCCTTCCTCCCCCCACAGAGCAGCTGTCTTGGGTTATCATTTTCATTATTACTTATAAGCCTCTATCTTGAAAGTGACCTGATTTGGGGTGGAATTTGGTCTCTCTGAGAGAAGAGATACACCATCTTCTCTCCCACCTACCAAGCCAATATCTTCGGCAGACCTGCTACACACCAGCTACCAAGCAGCACTGATGACATGCCATCATTTCTCATGTCAGTCATTAGGGCCATCCCATTGCCATTCAGACTGATGATTCTTTTCCAAACTCAAATACTCGGATTCTACAGAAAAGACACCCAGGCTATGCTATGGGGGTGCAGGTTTTCTTTCTGTCCTCTACAGAAGGGCTGCTGATGTCTCGGTATCACAACAGGTTGAAGACAAAACCAGGAAAGTAATTCATACATAGCTCCAATATTTCCTCCATGGGCCAAGCCAACAAGACCGGCCTCTGCAACTAGCTTGTGTGACTGCTGTCCTGAAGGCCGGAGGGAGGAGATGTTTCCAGCTCTCTTTAGGCCCCATTCATTCCTACAAGGGTAGGTGCCTTTTTGCTTTTATCAGGCCTGGCTTGGCTTTGCCGTTGAAGCCTTGGACAGCCTGAAATGCAGGTGATAACATCCCCTTTTCTGGGCTCACACACCACGCTGAAGAGCGAGACAAAAAAAGGAGGAGGAGGTAGGTTTAAAAAAAAGAAATCAATAGGATGCCATGAGGTAAGATGCACACAATGAAATCCTGCTCCAGGTTGCCAAGGCAAATCTGTCAATAGAATATTGAACAAGCAAATGTGACTTGCAATGACTGTCTCCTTCTAAATAGAAGCTGCCCCTTTGCCGCACAGTTCAAACCCAGTGTTAGCGCTGACGGACTCAGCTTCAGCAAGAAAAGGAAAGAGCGCACTCCGGCTGGAACCAGAGACGTGGCTCCTCGTGACATACTGCTGCAGCTGGAACACGGGAAGCTACTTCAGTTGGATTCCCATAGATTTTAAAAAGAGAAACTGATCCCTGTGAGAGGCCCTCAGCTTTGGAACTCGGTTGCCTCTTGGTCTGGAACAGCCTAGACCTGACTGACTCACAGGCCATCTATTTCCTAAAGCTTTTGGAGAGGACGGGGCTGATGGGGACTTTTGTGAAAGTCTTTGTTGGCTGTTAGTTTTAGATCCCTCTCTGTGGCCTGTGTCAAAAGTGCCCATAGCCGTTTCTATAAACCAGGGGCGTGTCCCCACCACATCACTTTCTGTGGCTAAAGTGACACCCTTTATCTTCTATGGAATGGACTGTTTACATAAGCATTTTGCTCTGAGCTTTTCCCTTCTGATGGAGGACCACAAAGCACCTTGAAAACCAGTCTATTAACTCCAATGTACCCATAGCTGACAAGTATTGTCATACCCATTGTTAAGAGAGATTAAACTGAGGCACAGAAAGGCCAAAGTGTCATTATGGTCAGAAAAATGGATTGTCAAATGATATCTCCTTCTCGAGAGTCTGCCTTTTCCTCCCCATTCTTTCTGTGGAAAGCAGTGTCTATGCCCTACCACCCTTGTCTTGACTGCTACAACCTCCTCCTTTCTGTCCTTATGATTCTCACCTCACTCCCCTTGAGTCTATCTAACATTCAGCAGCTAAAGTTGTCTTTCTTCCCTCACTCTGGCCACCTTAAAAGCCCACTCCCATTCAAGAACCTGTCCACCAGTGGGCTCAACCGTTGGAGCACTAGCACAGACCAGCCACTGGCCTTACATAGCAGATTTAGCTAGAACAGGGCATACAGTGCTGGTGGCCTCTGGTGCCATGTTCATGCTGGATCTCCCACAATTGTTACCATCAATGGAGTCTCATGAGCGGGGGAGAGGGCTCGAGTAGATAAAGCCATTGAGAGTCTGGGCCAAGAGTGAGCAGCATTTGGAACTGAAACAGCTTCACAAGCTGTGAGAAAAGTTTGAAGCTTAAACTGTCTGTAACTCAGACATCCTGGCTCTGGGAGCTACAGGCCAGGTAAGGTAAATTTTGTCGTCTTGTGCTGGTTTCTCAGGGAGCTGGGAGAGAATATTTTAAGTCTTGCTTCATACAAGTTCCACAAGAATGAGACATTTGTGGACCGCAAACAATGAACTTTTACAGCCAGTTTAACAAAGCACAAGAGACCCTGCTTTCATGTGGCTGATGGAGAGGCTGAAAGGCAAAACAGAGATGGTACCATTTGGGAGAGGAGTAGTTGAGAATTTTCAGATGAGCAGAGGACACAATCTGGCCAGCCCAGGCTCCTAAATCCCCCCAGCTGGTGTGGGGTTCTAAGGATTCATTGCTTATGTTGAGATTACGACATTCCATCTCTTTCTTCCAGTTAATTCTCCTACTAGACAACCAGCTGCTTTGGAGGAGCAGAGAAATGACAGCTCAGCCCCTTGAAGCTGGGAGTCGGTGCAGGATATTTGGGCACGGCAGGAAGCATGAGAGGGACAGAAAAGAAGGCAAAGTACTGAGATGGGAGACCTTGAGTGCCTCGTATTAAATGAGAATATTGATAGAAACTTGGTGGAATGGTGAGAATCAATGAGGCACAGTAACACCAGGGGACAAAATACACTGGAAGGCCAGAGCAGGTCAAGCTGGTGGGAGAGTGGCACTAGATGTGAAAGAAAATAGCAAGTCACAGATAGTAAAAGTCTTAGAAATTCCATGCTTGGGTAATAAGAGCACAGCAGGAATATTCTGCCAGTACCAACCACAGGACCAGAATGGTGGGGATTGTGAGAGGCTCCGGTTGATTAGCAAGGGTACAAAACCAGAAAAGCCGATAATCATGGGGGACTTCAATTATCTCCCTATTGACTGGGAACAGACTACTGCAAGACCGGGTGCAGAGATAAAATTTCTAGATGCTATTAAGACAACAGAGTCTTGCGGCACTTTTAAAGACTAACAGATTTATTAATCGCATGAGCTTTCATGGGAGAAAATCCCACTTCGTCAGACGCATT
>ML685805.1:10480484-10520646 GCA_007922175.1 Pelusios castaneus | reverse complement strand
AGATCCCCACAGGCTCAATTGTTGGATCAGGGGCTACAAGATACTGAAGATTCATCCGTACCAGTGACAGCTAATAATAATTCCAAATAAGCTTCTTAAAAATAGGGTTTTGCAGAGCTTTCTAACTGGGCATACCTAGCACCAAAGATGACTTTTCTCTTTGAAAGAATTAAGGTGTTATTTTCCACCTTGGTACCCAGAACTCAAAGGGAACTGAGCTGATTTTACACTAACTTCTTTAAATATAATTGCCTTTGGGCTGACACCGAACATAGGAACTTCAACTCCCAAGAAACATGGTGAAGAATGGAGGCACCTTCTCAACCTCGCCTCTAACATTCGCTGCTACAACTGCTGACTGCAGCAAGACCCGGACTGACTTCCCCCACCCACGCTCCAGCCGGCACTTTTAAAGTATATCCTCCTGCGATACTCCTACAGCAGGCTCCCACTCTGCTCTGCCAGCGCACCCCACCCCTGCTTGTCCAGACCTGGGCCTCTTCTGAGCCAGACTAAGCTGCTGAATTGTACAATACAATGAGGGGCATGAGAGCTTCATGGGACCTGGTCCCCCAGCTCTCTAGCCTCTCATTAAAACTCAGGGACATGCCGACCAGGGCGGTTGTTCCCCACACACCCCCTCTTTCAAGAGCAGCAAATCAGAAGAGAAGCTGCTCTTCCTCCAGGCAGTGTGCGTTAGAGAGCTGTGGCAGCTGAATTACGGTGCAGCGGGATGCCCAGGGTGGTTTCTAGTGAGGAAGGTCTCAGTGACTGCGAGTTGTGCCTGCACCGCACAGCAGACCTGCCTCCATGTGCACAGACTCCTGAGCTTCCCACCCACCCAAGCAAACCCTCCCTCCCCAGCAGGTGAAGGATTAGGCTGAGAGTCCCCAGCTGATGCAGGGCTTGACCCTGTTGTAAGGAAGCCAGGAGGGTTGATCTGAGCTCGTTAAATACTTCAGTGCTGATTTAGTTACTAAGACTAAAAATACAGAGGAAGAGCCCGCACGAAGCTAGGGAGAGGAGCAGCAGCCATGGGAGTGAGCTGGGCACACCAGGAGACGAGACGGAGTGGGGAATGAGGCTGGCACAAGAGAGTCACTCCCAGCAGGAGCACGGGCAGTACCAGAGGAGTGAAAGGGAGGCCCAGCTGGGGGACACCCCCACCCCCAGCTCTCCCAGGCTTAGAAGTGAAGAGGGCACTTCCTCCAGGGACATACCCCATCTTGGAGAACCAGATTCCAATGTGCAGCCCCCTCCACCCGCCATGTGCATGCGCCTCAAGATAGGGACGATCTCTTCCTATGGGTTTGTACAGCACCTGGCACAACAATGGCTGGGGCCATTGATATAAATAAATAAAAATACACAAAAAATAACATTCTGCCAATCAGAGCAGACTCCCCTAACCTTCCCATTACGATAGAGGGACTATGCACTGCCGAGGTAACAGACGCACAAAATGATGATTACAGGGTTGGACTGAGCCAGCGCTGGAAGAGGAAACCGCTGTGGGAAGTGATTTGGGTAAGGCAGTTGGGGATGCTCTTTCGTCCAAGTTCTAGCCACTGACTGTAGCTGGGGTTGCCATCTGTTGGAAAAGTTGCAAACCTCCTGTGGGTTCCAAGAACCTTATGTGGTCATCAGAAATGCTCTGTCTTTTAAGAGTTGCTGTGTTAGCACTTGACAGTCTCAGAGGGGAGCTGTGTCAGTCTAGCTCAGCAAAACAAACAAGGAATCTGGTGGCACTTTTAAAGACTAACAAATGTATTTATCGCATGAGCTTTCGTGGGTGAAGTCCTTTCTGCATGGAAGGTGGAGAGGAAATAAATTTCAGGCTGTTCAGAGTTCCTGCAGAGAATGGACTGCTCTGGTGTGTGGGTTAAGGCGGTGGGAAGTCATCTGGCTCACAGTGAGCTGGCCTGCTCTCTGGTGTTAGACTGTTGGAGGGGATATTAAAGGAGGCTGATTTCTGGAGCTGGGTCTGAGGTTCAGCTTCAAGTTCTGTCCTCTCTGGTAAGAGCTCTAAATGGTCCTTGGTCAGGCACCCAATGGCAATAGGATGGATAGTGGGTTTCTCACCAGTGGAATTAGATGGTGGTGCCTCATCACAAGACCGACATTTGGTGTGATTAAAAGATGCTGCAGGCCAGTTTCAGAATGCTTTAGGTCATGCTAGCTGTTTCCAATAGGGGGTGCCTGGGAGGCATACACTTCACAGTGGATGTAAATTCAGGGGTAGGGGAAGTCCCTGCATGTGCTCAATCTTTTCTCTTTGCAGAGATGGAGGAAGCAAGCACTCTGGTTTGTGGTGAGGCAGTTTTTTTCCTCCTTGCACCTGAATCAGTCAGCAGCACAGCTCGGCCCCAGCCTTTCCCTTCAGCCTGCTGCTGAGAGGCAGCCCAGCCAGCTTCCTTCCGCTGACTTTGCTCTCTCAAGCATCGCATTCGCAGGTTCAGCCGGTGCCTGTGCATGGCTGATTGCAACATGCTTTCGCCAGCCTAGCAGCTACCCTGAAGCTTTATTCTCTCAGAGGATCACACCTAGTATGTATGTTTTCAGAGGTTTAGAAAAGATTCATTGGCTGCATGGGTGGCCTCTGCGCATCTTTACACTTTGCTGGAAAACTCTCTCTTATGCAGCTGATTAGTCCAGGTCCATGAAATCTGTTAGGAAGTGTAAGTGTTGGGTTTCTATTTCTGGAGTGGAACACTCAACACTTCTCCCAAACCAGCAGTCACAGAATGCGGGGTTACAGGTTAATCTCCACATGCAAGGCCCAGGCAGGTATGTTCTTTTAGAAAGCTGATAAGCAGTCGCCTATACGCCATGCACCTCTCTTGACACTTCATTCTGCCACTGGGAGTGTGTCACCCGCTGCCCTAGGCCTGGCAGTTAGAAATGTGATTTGCACATTTAAATCCAGTAACTAAAAAGTTAATAATCTACAAGTCTAATGCTTATGCGTTAACTACAATGGCAACCACTACCTGACTCTGTTCCTTCTGCTAGCAGGGCCTGAGAACAGATAAAAATATGCTACGTTATTGCAGCCCATTAGTCTGAGCCAGCTGCATAGAAGTCTGGAATGACTAGCAAGGAGCCTTCTGGTCTCTGAGCTGGTTAGACTGGATGCTTTGATCTTTGCCCGCCTTGAAACACCAGTCTTTGTTTATCTAAAAGTTAAGCATTTGCTAAGGGAAGCCAGTGGCTGTTTTGTGATTCTGCGGCAAAACCCACTGGTGATCTAGCCCCTTCCCACCCTGGAGCTGACACCGTCCTAGGCCCGTCTGCATAAGAAGCCTCAAAAATTCAACATGGGTTCTTGCACGTTAAATGTTAAGGTTGAGAGTCTGTAGAAAGAGAAATCTTCCATTTAAATAGGTAAAAGCCACAAGAGGAAACAAAACCCCCAAAAGGCATATCCGAGACGTAGCAAATAAGGAGGGTGCCTAGCCCCGTGGTGTGGTGGCTGAGCGGTTAAAGTGCTTGACTAAAGACTACAATTCGGGAGGGCTGGATTTGCATCTTGCTCACACACTGACCAGCCACCAAGCTATGAAATGGGAACCTGACTGGGTTAGGGCAAAGGCTGGTGAACAGAATCCCGACCACACTGCACTCGTGTGCCGCTGGCTGTGAAATCAGTGCACCTTAACTGCATCTGCCCGAGGAGCCAATGGCGCTGGGTGACTGAGACACCTCCATGGAGACAAGGGGCTGAACTCTGCTCAGACTCTCTGGAAATCCCTCACACCAGCGATCCATCTGTGTCTGCAAGATCTCTTCTCACCTCTTGATTTTCATTCCAAGAGATATTTGCATGGGAACAGGGTCTTTGCTCCTTCAATTTATTCCCCACCTGAGGTCAGCATCCTCTGTGCTTGACATCACAAGTGGTTGCTGGGGAGTTGGTAATGAGGTCACAAACAGAGGGGATTTGCACAAACCCAAGATATTATTTCCATGTGAATGTTCCAGAGAAGAACAAAGCAGGACAGGAGGGAGAGGAAGATCTGAGAGAGCGCGATTCTATCAGCGAGGAACATTAGAGTTTCCACGAGATGCTGGCTGTAAAAAGGGTTTAGTCTATTATGGCTGGATATGACAAGCGCTTGAACCACAGTGATAGGTGCCCTGGAATAGTGAGCTCAGAAATCCCTCACTTCTTGCAAAGCCGGGAACACCATGTAGAGGGATCCCCCAGCAAAATCTGTGCATAGCAGATACTTAGCTTTAGGCAGGGGAAGTTCGGGCAGAAACCGAAGAGATTTTGGTTGTAGAAGAGAAAGAGAGGCTTGTTCTGGTGTGAGTGCAAAGGTCCCTCCCCTCATTAGGGCACACACATTTCAATGGCAGCTGAAGTGTCCAATGAGAAAGGCCTGGGCTGGGGGCTGTTTCATGGAAAGAAGGTTGACCATCTCCCTTTTCACTTCTCATTTTGCCGTGAGTATCTGTGCTCTGGTTAGCTATTTTTAGGCTGCTCTTTGCTGTCCTGGTTTCCCCAGGGGATGCTGAGCAGGTTCGGGGAACTCCAGCTGTCTCTCAGGCAGAGAGAGATGTACCTCATTTCCTGGGGTCACCCTCCTGCTAATTTTACACTCACGCCAATTCTGCTCCTTCTACCACGAAGGTTCCCTCAGAAGTCAATCTGCCCTAACCCTCCCCTTCATTTGTTGTGCCTGGGCTCTGAAAATGGGCAAGGGCGACTCCTCCAGCCGTGCCACTGTGCCAGGGCCTGACGTGGATCCCAGATTGGGTGTCCCTGCCCCGCCCCCCCTGACCATAACCTGAAACAGTCCTGGAATTTCGGGGGAAGAGAAACTCAGTTAACAGCTGGGATTTTTACTAATTTCTGGCAGTTTTGTGATATTTTTGCTATTTTAGCAAATTTGATGATTTTTCCCCCCAGAGATTTTACACATTCCAGACTCCCTACGCCCCATTTTCACCACAGACACCCACTGAGCATGATGATGAAAATGTACGATCTTTGCCAGCGCAAATGATACCGTCACTGAACGGGAGCTTTAGCTTTCACACTCACTAAAACGTATCTGAAGCGAGTTGGAAAATGCCTTTGGGAGCCCAGGATTTCGTGGCATTCAGGACAGCTCGCTGCTTTCTCAGACAGAGCAGGTCACTCACACTAGAAAGGAATGTTTTCTGACTGCTCCAGCAAGATTCACAAAGAGAGAGATTTTAAGATCTGAAAAAAACATTTTGATCATTTTCTCTGACCTCCTGCATAACACAACAATGAATTTCACCAATGATTCCTGTATCTGGTTGAGCTAGAATGCAGCTTCGATGAAGGCAGCTGATCTTGATGTAAAGATGAGCTGCGATGGAGAATGCCTACAGCCCTTGGTAAGCTGCTTCAATGGTTACTTGCACTCACTGTTAAACAATTGCTCCCTATTTCTAGTCTAATTTGTCTAGCTTTAACTTCTAGCCCCTGACCGTGTTATGTTTATATCAGCGACATTAAAGAGCCTTCTGCCATCAGAAAATCTTCTCCCCAGAGGTTCCCGTAAAAGCCTGTGATCAAGTCACGTCATAACTTTTTAGGCAGCTCTCACCAGCTAGTCTGGGAGAGCAGAGCATGCAGGTAAGATTTGCACATGGGAAAGGGTGTGCTGAAGCCAGAGCTCCCGTCCTGTAGTGCTGTTCTGAATGAAAAGCAAAATTGCCATTACGCCAATTTGATCAAGGTTTGTCTCTGTCTTCTGCACTTTCTAGACTTGACTTTATAAATCCATCTCCAAGGTGGAATCCCCACTCTCCTGCTATCAGAGTCTAAAGAGAGGAGAAAGTAGCTGGTAAAAACTGGAAACTCCAGACAAGCTCAGCTTATTCTGGTGTGGCCTGCAGAAGGTGATTATAGGCTGATCAGCTCTGACAATAACAATTAAAAAAAATGAGAAGCTAACAACTAGAATGGGCAACAAAGCCTTTGAAATGCAGCAGCTTTAAGCCCCACAGCCAGGTCCCGCCTCTGCACAAGGATTGCTGTCACCTTTGAACATTTGTAGCACTCGGGAAGATTCAGGAACAAGAGTAAAAGGAGCTAGACCACCAGGAAAAGCTACAGGGGACAGTCATATTGCTAGGTAGTCTGGACCTGCCCTGCTGATCACATCCAGCAGCTGGAGATGGTCAGCCCTAGAAATACAGTGAGGACATCAGACAAAGGGAAGGAAATGATTTCTCCTCAAAATATTCCAAGCAGTCTCCAAATGATAATATGCTCCTGGCATGCGGGGAGAGGTTGCTACAGCTCATGTGCTGCCCATGCAGAACAGGGGAACTGAAGGCCAGGAGTGTGACTGAACCCAGGAGTCATTCTATGAAGTCACCCAGTGAGCATGCAAGCCCTGCATTCAGAGGATTTACTGCCAGCAATAAGGGGGCAATCTTCAGTGTACCTGAGCTAACGGTGCCCGGGCTCGAGGCTGTTCGCTCCACTTTTAGAAATAGGTGTAGAAACAAAGGCTTTCAGTTGGATTCTTCTGTTGAAATAGATGAAGCAGACAGTTGAGCCAGGCTTTTCACCATTCCCTTTCACACTCTCTCTTGCTCCACGGTCTACACCAGGCTGGAAATTTGCAAGAGCAGGAGATGCACTCAGGAAAACTAACGTTAGGACTTCAGTCAAGCCCCCTGGAGCATTTCTGTCAGAGCGGCGATCCAGGGAGGAATTTTTTCAGTAGCACATCAATATTCCCCCAGTTAGAATCAGTCACACCTCCTCGGTGGAAAATAACCCTAACTCATTTGCTGAGAGTCCTCAAGCAGATGGGTAAAGAAGCCACCCTACAAGAGTGGGAGATTCCAGATGTGCACTATGAGTTGATGAGTGGTAAGCCACCCGGACTTTGAGATGGGGGAGCACAAGTAAACCCCAGCCCCACATCTGGGGGTTTTTGCAAATCAGTGCCAACGCCAATTCCTCAGATTTTGTGATGACATCCTTGGACTGCAGCCAGTTCTCCTGCCCATCTCGTCATCCCTCACAGAAGTATTTCTTGGGGTTTTCCATCTACAAAGGTGAGACAGGATTGCATCCTGAGATTCACCGCTCGCTGTGACAGCTACTGGCAGGTAACAAACCCTCCATTTGGGTCTCCTGCTTTCCTACGAATGGCCACGCTGTCCGAGGCCAATGATCCACCTAGCCGAGGACTGTGGCAGATGCTTTGGAGGGAATGAACAAAACGGCAATTTATCGAGTGATCCATCCTTTGTCATCCAGTTCCTGTTAGTCAGAGGTTAGGTTTGCACAGAATGCCGAGTTGCATCCATGACCACCCTGGCTAATTGTTTCCATGTGCTGATCCTCACACTTCAGGAGTCTCACACAGAAGAAGGGATTTGCTTTCTGGGTTTTCATTTTGTTTGGCCAAATGTTCAAGTGACTGGCTGGTACTACACACTAAATGGAAACACTCAGTCCTGTCGCATGTGTTGTCCAATAGCTGAGGATTCCCAAGCTAGAAGTAGCCAGCCTTGAACTCCTTCTGGGCTTTCCGGCCTTGTGGGGGGGGAGCTCTGTGCTACGGGGCCAGTAATTACCTTTGAATTTGTGATGAGGTCTCACATTTGACCTATGGCCATGAGGTATTAATCTTCTCTAGCATCTAGCAGCCAGGCAAGCAAACAGGAACAGCGTTTGCAGCTTTGTTAGAATGTCCATAATTTACAAGGATGAACTCCCTGCGCAGAATATGTTGGTTTGCAACTGAGCATTTGGTTGTTCTGACCAGCTGTCAAGAAATGCTCTAGGGCGGTGAATGTACAGTTTCAGATAAACACCACCTTTGCACATTTCTAGGGGACACGCCCATGCCTCAGAAGGATTAGCTCCATTGCATTGGTTAGGGATGGATTTTTGCTATTGAAAATTGCCAGCTATTCATTCAGGCAGCATAAAAGGAAGGAAACAAAGTTGTTCCACAGAAGGCCATCCTATTCCTGGAATTGCCTGGGATTGGGATTTCTAACCCCACACTTAGCACATTCCCAATCCTAGAGATGGTACCAATCATCCCCTGGAAGCTCAGCTTCCCTGGCCCTTGGCCTGGACGGATGGAGACATGAAAGAATCACACTGCATTATAACAACTCGACTCCCGTGCCTCCTGGCCTCTCTTTGCGGCTTTGTTTTCATTCATTTGTGCCTTTGCTGCACCAGCCTCCTGCTCTCTGCTCTGGGACTGTGCAGCCCATGCTGTGTCCTTCCAGAGACGTTCGATTTGGCCAAGGATGCTGACGGTGATGGGTGAAGAGGCACTGTGCCTTTAATCGCTAAATCGCTACCATGGAGCTGATTAGCAGGTGCTGTGGGCATGATCTCACTAGCAAACAAGTGCAGGAAGGGAGAGAGCGGCAACCGTGCAGGGACCCTCTAATGCTTCCTGCACACCCTGCACGAGAACGGAACTAGGTGACTTGTGGTCCTGCTCAGGATATAGCCAGGTAAGCTGGCTGCTGTCACAGCGGGAACATTGCTGAATTAGCCAGAGCCAGGAAACATCTCACTTTGCCCAAGCCACAAGCTATGTCCCCAGCCGGAAGTCAGTCTTTGCAGGTCTTCTGTCCTGGTGCCTAGAAATAGCAGAGCAGGATGGAATAAGCAGAAAGGGGGAAGGGTCTCCCTTCAATGCGCCTCAGCAGCATACCTCTGCAGTGGGCCACTGCTGCGTTAGGACCATAAAAGGCAAGTGGTGGGGGAGGGACTGTGCTACAGACACAAGGAGTTACTGAGAGGGGACATCTAGCGGAGCCCACCAGTAAATGCACCTCTCCGCACAAGAGCAGGTTCAGAGACGCAGCAAGGTGGGGGAGTCCTGACTTTGCCTCTTGCTGGTGTGAGAGGCAAGCTTTCCAACGGACACGGCTCTTCCTCGGGGACTGGGACCTGAAGAAGATCCCTGTGTGGCTGTGGCTCGAAAGCTTGGCTCACTCGCCAGCAGGAATTGGTCCATTCATAGATACGGCCTCACCCCTGGTCTCTCTGACATCCCGGTCCTCACACAGCTGCAGCAGCCTTGCAGAAGGGACCAGCTGAGAGCACTGATGGTAAAAGAGTGAACTTAAATCAGGACAGTGTGCACAAGCGTGCCGTCTTTCCGCCACGGATCTCAAAGCACTTTGCAAGCATTACTTAAGCCTTCCATTCTTTTCCCCAGGCGGGGCGGGAGCATTGTTAGCCTCGGGAAGGCAGAGGTGCAGAGCACTTAAGGGACTTGTCCAGGAATCACACTTAAAGGAAGCTGCGGAGCTAGGAAGAGAACCCAGCTCTCCTGACTCCGCTCCCTGCACCAGTCCACGCTTCCACAACACGGGCCTACAGAGGTGGGACCAGAGCGATAGCAAGACGCTGAACCCATGCTGTATAATGTGAGGAAATAGCTGGTGTGCGCGTGAATAGCAGAGCACAGGAACAGGGATCTACCTGCAGTTCAGTAAAGGATTGGACACAGAGTCTCACTAACTCTTATTCCTCAAAGTAATTTGGATTGGCTTGATGAGGGGCCCTGTTGTGGACAGGCTGTTATGAAGGGAAACGCATGCTGATCCAGTACGTACTGGATTGGGACAGATGTCTGTTGAGAAGCTGTATGGCTCTGCATTACCTTTATAGAAAAGGGTTATGCAGTTAAATAAGAGATGAGAAACCTTAGGTTCTTTCACCCACCCTCTGGCATTGGAGAAATACCATGCCTTCCAAAAAATTAAAAAGTTTAAAAAATATGGAAAGGATCTCATTCTCCTTTCACGATTGTGAAAGGCAAAGGCAGCGGTTTGGTATGTGTTTGTGGATACTGTGGTGATGAGCGCGACACACTTGCTTATAACATGTAGATATTAATTAGGTGCTATTGTAAGCAAATAAGAGTCCCGCCCACACGAGGTCCATCTGATGGGCACTGTGCAGACAGACCTTGCCTGACCTAAAAGACAGGACGGACACGAAAAAGCAATGCAGTTTTGGGCTGCAGAGAAGGGAAGGTGTAGCCTCTTGGCACATGGGTTTGGTTAACACCCTGGATCGTGGTGGTCTTTTTCAGGGAGTGTCCAATTACCAGAAAGATATTGACAAACCAGCGAGAATCCAGAAAAGAACAACAGAGGTGAGTAGATAAATGTGAGCAGGAGTAATTTATGGGGAAAGATCAGACTAGCAACATCCAGAGCACTTGGCCAAATGATGACTAAGGCTGGGGATATGAGGCGAGAGCAGAGCTGTGTGTGGATGATAAACAGCAGGGAGGAAAAGGAATTCTTTAGGGTGGTGCAGGGGTGGGTAGCAGTACGCAGGAAAAGCTTCCTGTTGGTGTGATGAGTCAGGCTGGCTCCCCCAAAGCAGGGGCGGAACCCCATTGTCTGGGCCATTTTTGGTGGGCCTGACAAAAGTCTAGAAATTGTTCTTTAGGAAGCCATCCTGCCCTAGCGCAAGGAAGACCCCAATAAGAGACACTTCCCATCCCTCACGTCTATGGTTCTGTGACCTGTATCTGATACCAGTTCCCAGCCCACAGCCAAATGGCTGGTTACTTTTACAAATGATTTGCCCTTTTCTCTGGGATGTGGCCTGATCACACTCTGAACATCTCCAATGAACCCTGCGTACGAAGTAATCTGCGCTCCCAGGGCCTTCCAGCTCTTCATTCCGACTGCCCTATTTTTTGGCAATGGAAATTTTTAATATCCCAAGGAGACACTAAACCCAATTACAGCAGCTTTAGTTCTGGGCCTAAACAAGCAAATGGCATCCCTGAAAACTGCTCCCTGCCAGCGTCTAACAAACAGTAAGTAGCCTGTCTCCCCTGAGTGAGCAGGTGAACTCCTCTGCCTGTGCCAACTCAGCCTCTCCTGTCTCTGCTGAGGACTCACGGTTGATTCATCTCTTTCCCAGGCCTCTGCTTACACAGCGTCACTTGTTTACATCGTCCCTGCCCCATCGGCCAGGCTGCTAAATTAAGCCCAGGAACACCAGGCTGTCGATTGTCCCGTTATATTTCCGTAGGGTCTGACTTCAGAAATGACTCTTTAAAGGGCAGCAGCGTTGTTTGCAAGAGTGAATCAGTGGAAAGCTCCCTTCGCTCCTATCTGCTCCCCCGGTGCCTCCTGCGTCAGATCTGCCTGGTGACTGACAGCAACCAGCTTTTGCTGCAGTCCACGCAGCCGAGTTCCTTGCACAGCACGAGCTACAACGCTGAGCGAGATGGCCACTCGCACCGAGCGGGCAGCGCTTCCGTGCATTGGATTGCGCTTTGTGCACCGGGAGGCCCAAATCCCTCCAGCTCTGGCAGATGCCAGGTGGAGGGAAATTCCCAGCTCCGCTCTGGAAGGCTCTGAGGGGCCAACGGGGGGAAATCCTCCCTCCTCTGGCAGGCTCAGGGGCCCCCATGCATTTCCCGGCGGCCGGGCGCTCTCTGACCCTGCACGCAGCCCTGCCAGTTCGTCCTGCCTTCCCTGGGCATCCCCCACTCTGGAGGGGATGCCCCTCCCCCGCCCCAACTGGGTTCCCCTCCCCCACACCCTAACGAGCTGCCACTTCCAACAGCCACGCTACGTTCCACCTAGGATGACCAGATGTCCTGGTTTTATAGGGACATCCCAATATTTGGGGCTTTGTCTTAGATGGGCGCTTATTCCCCTTCACCCCCATCCCGAATTTGCACACTTGCTATCTGGCCATGCTGGTCCCGGTTGCTGCCTCCTCAAAGGAACAACACTGCACCGTGAGGGAGCGGGTGCTGCATGGCCCCCCCGAACCAGAGCACTTCCCTGCAGACACGTGGAATGCGTTTCTCACCTGGCACTGGCTGGGGCTTGGGCTGGTCCTGCCCCGCTTCTCCTGGCGCAGCAGCAACATCACACGTTTACACTTCATAGTTTCTCTCCCTGTGACACAAATTTCATCCTTGTTCCTTCTGAATCAATTTAATTTTATTGCCTGAGCTGCTGAAGAGCAATTTTTCAAGAACAAAAAGGTCACGGCATGCTGGTCTAATCGATTCTCCTCCCCCGCTCTCCCCCACAGTGCTTCGCTGCCCTCATGATACCCCATTAGTGGTGTATTTTAGATACATAACGTGGGGGCGATGCGGGGTGGGGTGGGGTGGGCCGGGCCAGGGCCCATTTACAGCCATTGACGAGGCTGGGTTACTGGACAAACGAACAGACTCCAGACAGCAGCAAAGATGGGGGTAGCCGGGAAAGGGGGGAGAGGAGCAATCATTCCTCACTAGGGTGCAGGATTCTGCATGGAGGCAGCTTGCCTTCCTGCTGACTCCTCGCTCCCAAACTCTGGAGTCGGCCCTCTTACCTGTGTAAACAGGAACCAGCTCCTTTAGCCTTCCAGGGTAGATGCTGCAATCCAGGCCTCAAGCCCTGCACCTCTTGGGACCTGGGGACAGAGATGGGTGTGAGCTGGATTGTGCCGCATGCAGCCTTCACTCATACAGCTGGTGGCTGGAGAGCAGGGAGCAAGAGGCATGGTGTGGAGGAAGCTGATTATTCAGACGAGGCAGAGACATTCAGTACCCCTTGTTGCCCATGGCCCCAACTCTCCTCGAAGTCCACAAGACTTCCCAGCTCCTTCCTGTTACTGGGCGGGGCTGGCTCACCTGCACTGCATCAGTGGCTGATTCCCCCTGCCTGCTGTTTAACCCTTTCCTCTCAAGAGCAGACAATACGCAGCCAAGAATGGTGGGTGAATGGGGAGGGCAAAGGAGTGAGGCTACAGCATGTGTCAGAGCCCCCTTGGCCCCATCCAGCAGCAGCTGGACCCCCGAGATGCAGGAGGGCAGTAAAGAGAATTGGGGAGGAGGGGAATTATCTTCCTAGCCTAAGGAAATAGCACCTGTGTCCCACCCATCTGGGGCACCTGCATGAATCCCCCTACAGGAAACACACGTTAATCCGCCACCCGCACGAGCTCACATCAGCTCCCCAGCGCCTTGCCTTCAACTCAGCGCCTGAGCCTGGCTGTTCTGTGAGCGGCTTTGCAAGGAGCCGGCAGCTCAGTGATGAAACGCCACTTGAGGCCTAGCAAGGGCTGCTCTGTCTGGCAGCACAAAGCCCCGCTGTCAGGCCTGGGCCAGCCCAAAGCTGGGGTACAGACACATCTTGGCTGGGACGGAGCCCCCGAACAGTACAGGTTTCAATAAGTCGTCACCACAGCTAGGCCAGACCTGCCAAATGCCCTCGGTGGCCCAGGCTGCAGTAGCACAGGGGGCTAGAAATGGGGCAGATTTACTACTTTGGCAGAAAGCCCGAAGGCCAGGCTGGGTCCGGGCAGTTACCAGGGTTCCAGTTGCTGCTGAACGTTTGCAAACATAAAACCCTCTCCAGAGCCTGGGAATCTTGCTTTCCAGACCTGGGGGCCGGGTGGTGGAGCCAGCTTGAGACCTGCTCCGGCTCCTGGCCAGTGCGGACGGCAGAATGGACTCAGCATACGCCCCGCTGTGTGTTACTAAGCGTGGTGACCGTGCGCAGAGTCCAGCAGCAGCAGAGACCAGAGGGGGCCCCCACCCGTATGCCTCTTGCTCCCTAAAGAGCCATTAATCCATGCTGGGTATATGTTTCCCACAGGCTGGCCAGGTGCAGCATGACACAGGTTCCCATACACCATGGCACAAAGGGGTCCACCGTGACCCCATCGCTTTTCAGTGGGGTTTGCTTTGAGGAAGCCAGTGAAGTAACTGAATAGCCAGGTCCTGCCCGAGGCCCCTAAGGCTCTGCACTCTGAGGGTTGTCCCTCCCAGGTCTGGCTTAGACATCAGCAGGGAATCCCCTCCCTGCCCTCCACTGACACCTGGGCTCTCATTGTGCAGGCCAGGGCAGGCACAGCAGAAACTCATGCAGAGCAAAGGGGACGGATGTCTCCCTGCCCCGAGGGAATGGGGAGGTTCTAGGCTCTGCCCTCGGAAGGGAAGAAGCTGGACACAGCCTTAGATTTCCCTGCACACGAGGGCCTGGTCAAGGCCCATGGCTGTTATGGGGACCTGCACCTTGAGACAGGCAGCTCAGCTCCCGTACGTGCTTTCCATGTTTCCTAGAGGGACAGAGAGGGCAAGTGGAAGGTGCTCCCCCGACCCTCCCAGCGGCTTATTTAATTAGACAGCCATAACACTGCAGCCCCCGTAACTCACAGCTGACTTTGCATCACTGAGGAGGCTCCAGTCAAAGCCCTGAGAGACCCAGCATCCATGTTTCCCTCCTGGCTCCTCGCCAGCTATCCTCCTCATCCCCACTGTGCTATTAGCTGAAATCCAGGCAGGAGGCTGGCTCCCACTGGAACAAAGAGGCGGACCCCTCCCACCATGTACAAACTGCTATTTCAACTCACGTAGCAACCAAAGCTCCCGGGGCTTGTTCACCAGCTTGCAGCCCTCAGAGAGCAGCCCTTGCATCAAGTGCTCCCCAGAGGAGGGGGCAGGAGACGCAGCAGCAGCAGCTGGTCACTGGGACACAGGAGGACGTTACATGAAGCAAGTAGGGAAAGGTGTTGCCTCATTCCCTTCCCTCCTTCAGTGCCATCAGTTTCCCCTCTCCAGCTGAAACTCGCCCACCGGGAGACGAGGCTGGCTGGCCTAGGTGCAGCTTTCCCTGCAGCCACCCTAGCATTGGCATGGGCCATGGAGAAAGAGACCATCCCTGCCCCACGGCTCACAGACTGAACCAGACAATACAACCTAATGCTAGCTGGGGGGGGGGGGGGTGCTCGGGGCAGGCAGGCCATCCGCCCTGGGCAGGGAGACATTTCTTCCCCTCTCAGAGCCAGCAGGTTTGTAAGTCAGCAGTACTCTGGGCGTTTGTAGCTCGCTCAGCTGCGGGGTGAAGCCTATTACGTTTGAAGTGCCTGCTACACTGAAGGAGGAAAGAGCTCTGGGGCTGCCAGGGTCGGAGGCAGCTCGTAAACGCTCTTTCTGAATAGCACGAAAAGCCCGTAGCACGTTCCAGAGCAGTTTTTGCTCCTCAGACTGACTCACGCCCTATGGCTTGCGGTGTCTCACGCCCCACTCCCCAAAGTAGAGCCCTGTGGGGAGCGGCAGTCACTGGCGCACACGGGCAGCTCTGCCTGGCCAGTTTCCGAGGGAAACATTTGAAGGCAGCCGGCGCCTTTGTTCACTGTTTAGGGTAGCAGCAGAGCCTGGCCCTGGAAGGGCTCGAGGGCAGTGGCGGAGCACCCAGCAGGCAGCAGTTACATCCCTGTGGTTTTTCTCCTTTTGTGTCACACGGACTTTGCGATTCTAGATACTGGGGCAACAGGCACCTTCGAGAGCTTTATAGGCAGGCTATTAAAACTCTCAGACCTAAGGGGGAGACACAAAATCTCATGTGGGCAGCGACATAAGAAAGCTGGCTGCCCCCCAAAACTCAGAGGACCTCGCAGCATCTAAGTGAAGTCTACCCAGTGCTGGCTGGGACCGGGCATGGACTGACCGGCTGATCTGTGCTCACAGCCTCCTTGTCAAGGATGCACATTTACGGACAGTGTTCAAGGTGCATTCCTCAGTCCACGCACTGGCTCCGTGGCTGCGGGGGAGAGGGACAGGGAGTGGGGAGGGCAGGCTTATGCCGCCTTTGAACCCACACTTGCTGTGCACCCCAAGTCAGCTCTCCAAGAGGAAGACCCCTCCAAGTGCCACAGGCAGGCTGCTTTGCTGCCCTTGTTCTTACCAGGAGCTGGTAAGAGCTGGAAGTTATTGCAACAGCAACAAGGAAGCCAGACACCCAGGAGAGATGGATTAAAACAGCCACCAGTCTCGAAGAACCAACTGCCAGCCTCTACCTGCAGAGATCAGCTGGGCCTCACGAGCCCTTTCTTCTCAGAAATACCCATCCCATATATCCTCCATACCTTCGGGCAGGACCGTGGGGAAACCAGTCTGCTTGCAGGTTGGGAGCCAGTGATGCACAACCTCTCAATTGAGGCGGAGGGGCATGAACAGATTTCCAGGATTGGAGGGTTTTTTCCCAATAGCGTCTCTCATGCAGGTCTGTGCACGTGTTCCTCTTTGCAAGAGCCTTACTCTCATTAGACACTTCCTGCTCGCTCTCTGCTCTGCTGGCTTCCTTGCTTACATTTTACGGTCAGCAAACAAGAGTTGTAGTGCCAGGGCCCAGGTGTTTTTTTGAGTATCTTAACTAAAACAACTCATGAAATTTTTGCCATGGCAACCAACCAGCCACCGTCACTCATCCTCAAGACTCAAATGTCCCTGCCACATCTCCCGAAAGCCAGCACTAGCCTTTCCCTCGCAGGGTGAGCGTGGGCTGAGGAAAGCATTGCCCTGCTATGGGCTCGAATGAAGCAGGTCCTGAATAATCCTCCGGCGGGGAAGGACGGCGCAACTTGACAGACCCCCCCCGGCTTTGCGGGTCAAGGAAGAAGGGAAAGGGAAGAAGAGCATAGTGTGTCTCTTTTCACACACGAGTAACCAGCAGTGATGGAGCAAACCCAGCGAAGGAGAGACCGTCATACGTGTCTGTCCATGAAGCACAGTGGCCTAACATACAATAGCAACTGGGCTCTGACACCAAACGACATCAGTATTTGGACAGGAAAGGGTTGGAACCAGGCAGAGGGTCTTGCCACACAGGGAAAAGCGTGACTAGACACGAAAAGAAAGTGAGGGACAGTTTATGACTTCAAAGTGGCTCCAGTCCCTGCTTTATTCCTTCAGACAAAACCGCAGGGCTGGATTTAGCCACGAGGTCACTAACTGATCCAACGTGTCACCTTGGAATGGGCCACGCTTGGCCAGAATATAAAGAGAGAAAGGAAAACACTGGGGGGGGGGGGGAATTAAAAATACCCTGAGAGATTTTTCAACCTCCCCTCCCTTTGCATTCAGGTCTGGGGCATGTGCAGGGAGGGAAGTCTCATAACATGAGAAGAGAAAAGGAAAAAGAGACACAGCAGGCAGCTGGATCGATTTCCATAGGAACTGTAGGATCTCAGTGCCCAAAGAAAACTCTTTATTAAGGTCTGTCACACTGGGAGACAGGGCAGGAACCAGCCTGCACCAGGCCCAGGGCATTGTGGGCACTTTGACGTCACTGGGATTGGGGTCAAGGTCGTCTCATGTTGGTAATGAGGCCCCTCGTCTTCACACTGCATGGGTGGGAGGGGGGGAACGACCTCTGGTCCCAGGTGGAAATTGACCCAAAATATCTGAGACTAGGGTTCTGCTATTAGAAGAACCCTCCAACTCTACCCTGAACAGGCTAACGAGAAAGGCACAGGGCTGCAGAGTTGGCCAAGCTTTGGTGTAATTAATAAAAACCATTTTTATCCCTGGAGAGAATGTATTGCCCAGGTGAGCTGGCAATGAGAGCAAACAGCTGGGTGGGCAGATAGCAGGCTCCCTTGGCCAAGGCTGGGTGCGATGGACTCACTGCCACTCAGACCCAAGTAGAGAGAGAGCCCGAACAGATCTCACCCTGGGCAAGCGGAGGGCATCTCAGCCAAGCCCCAGAGCTGGATTTAAATGAAGCTCTAGGGGTAGCCGGCACATATCTCTAGCTGCCAGAAAGGAGAAATGGGTTCCAAAGTGGCCTGGAGCAGCCTAAAAGTTGCCCAAAGTCTGACCAGCCATTTGCCTACTCCTCCCCCTTCCATTCAGGCTCTGCAGGGGTACCCATGTCTTCAGTAAGTGGAAAGCGGTTCACCTGTCAGACACATCCCAGACAGGTCAGATTTGACATTCTCGGCCAGTTTAGTGAGTAGAAGCTGACCAGCCCTCGTCTCAGTCACGGGAGGAGAGGGGCGTGGGCCGTGTCCTGAAGGCCAGGTCAGGCAGGCACAGCTGTATGTCCAAAGCCACTTGCTGCTCCTGTTCAATTACTCTGGAAAATGGAAACAGACTATTTTATACCACCTCCCTATGAGCCCAACTGATGCTTTATCTCAAAGGCAAACTGGAAAACCTGAGTGTTTAAATACTGGCAACAACTTGCAGACAAATATATTTGAAACAAAATCCTGCGGTAGAAGAGAGAAAGGGAAATTCAACTCCCGGATTTAGCTGCCAAGTCAGGATTTCAGGATTCCATGCAAAAAGGCAAGCACCATTAGCAATGTAGAATGCATAAGAACATAAGAACATAAGAAAGGCCGTACTGGGTCAGACCAGAGGTCCATCTAGCCCAGTATCTGTCTACCGACAGTGGCCAGTGCCCAGGTGCCCCAGAGGGAGTGAACCTAACAGGCAATGATCAAGTGATCACTCTCCTGCTATCCGTCTCCATCCTCTGATAAACAGAGGCTAGGGACACCATTCTTAACCCCTTTCTGGCTAATAGCCATTTATGGACTTAGCCACCATGAACTTATCCAGTTCCCTTTTAAATATTGTTATAGTCCCAGCCTTCACAACCTCCTCAGGTAAGGAGTTCCACAAGTTGACTGTGCGTTGTGTGAAGAAGAACTTCCTTTTATTTGTTTTGAACCTGCTACCTATCAGTTTCATTTGGTGACCCCTGGTTCTTGTATTATGGGAGTATTTAAACAACTTTTCCTTGTCCACTTTTTCCACATCAGTCATAATTTTATATACTTCTATCATGTCCCCCCTCAGTCTCCTCTTTTCCAAGCTGAAGAGGCCCAGCCTTTTCAATCGTTCCTCATACGAGGCACTCTCCAAACCCCTAATCATTTTAGTTGCCCTTTTCTGAACCTTTTCTAGTGCTAGAATATCTTTTTTGAGATGAGGAGACCACATCTGTACACAGTATTCGAGATGTGGGCGTACCATGGATTTATATAAGGGCAATAATACATTTGCAGTCTTATTTTCTATCCCCTTTTTAATGATCCCTAACATCCTGTTTGCTTTTTTGACCGCCTCTGCACACTGTACGGACATCTTCAGAGAACTATCCACAATGCATTTTCTTGCATTGCTTTAAGCAGCCACCATGTCCTCATTTGTCACGGGGAGAAGACGCCCTCCATACTCAGGAACATTAGCACTACCATGCTGGCTCTGACGAGGGATCTGTCTAGTTATGGATCCTCTCCCACAGTGAGTGGTAAACAGATGCTTCCAAGAAGCCAGAAAGCCACTCATGCAGCACAGCCTGCCCATGGAGGAAGATCCATCCTAACCCATTAGTTAGAGGCTGGTGTTGGCCCTGAAGCAGAAGGATTTGCATCTGTTTCAACCCCTCTCCCCATATCTCAGTGAACTGTGAGAGTGCTCTCATTCTCCAGACAAGTGGTTAGTCATTTAAAACCTATACTAAGTTTTTCTCCTTGAATCGTGACCATGCATTTCACTGGATATTGTTTAGAAAAATATTCCGTGATCAGTTTAAAACCTATTTCTTTTATATCATTGAACGCCCCCAGGGCAAGTGAAGGAAACACAGACCTCCCAATATTTTGTTTGCAAGTGTAATCAGTCTGTGTCCTGCACTGGAAAACCTGGCCCTCCACAAAAGCTCTACAGGTCACCTTTAAGAAATTACCCCAGAAAAATTCCAAGTACATTAAAGCATCCCACATCAAAACCAAACCAGCCGGTTGCTTTCAGCAGTAAGACTTGTTTCGTAACAACACTATTCAAATATTTCCTTATAAAAGCAAACCATCCTCCTCCCAGGTGAGCACGCTCTGATGTAATGGGGCTGGATGCAGCCACCTGGAACCACAGGAGTCACTGGATATTTCCTAAAATAGAAAATCATCTTTTTTAAAGGCTGTACATTCCTGGCCTTCATCTGGTTATACAGTGAAGAGAGAAAGACAGGCACCGTCTCCATTTTCCTTCCTGAGATCCCACACAAGCCACCTTAACCCATGTACCTGTCCTTTTGTTAAGTATAGCTTCCCTTAGCAAGTTTAGTTCCAGAAACATGAACCAAACTACTTTCTGTTGCCAGACTCTGTATTTCTGCCACAGGGTCAGAGAGAGGCAGTGTTCTTTTGCATAAAGGTAAAACACCCACTGTCCCAAGTAGTTTGCTTTTCCTTTTAAAAATCCCTTTCACCTAATCTGAATGGAAGTTACTGAGATGTGGACACTCCTGTTGGGAACCCTCTGAATTCATCCCACTCACACATTTGTTTTAGGAGGACACATCTGCGATCTGTAACCAACCTCCTGTGGAGTTCGGGGTGTGACAACGAACTCTCTACAGGTTTGCAAAACACATGGTGCTGGACTAGCCCCCTAAATCAGAAAACCTGACTTTGACTAAATAGGGTCTGTCTATAACATGGTCCTTGAACAGCGGCGTCAGGGACTGGGTTGGCTCCAAGCTGTTACACTTGATGGCCCATGCACCAAGACTGTAGCTGGATTCCCTCCCCCACGGACACCTCAAGCTGGAACTGTATTGGAACCACAGAGGTCGAACACAAGAGCCTGATTCCCCTAATGAAGCTATGTAATGAATGCACGCATGCAATAAAAGGTGTGTGAGAGAACATGAGTGCCTGTGTAGAGGAGTATTTCAATGGATATCTCAGATCATGTTCATTGTTCTAACTCAGTCTGTATCTTTCTCAAATTGCCTAAGCTTAAGGGGAGCACAAAGAGCAAAAGTTGGGGGGTGGGGGTGGGCAATGGTTCAGTAGCTTTGAAAAGGACCCAGCTTCTCACACCATCTACATGAATGTCTAACAGAAAGCTGCCAGGACCCTGAAATGATGGCAGTGATCCGGGCAGGGAACTGGAACTCGGGAAGGACCCTGCGTTTTGTTTAGAAAATTTCAGTTTACAGCCTTTGCCCCCCAAGGGAATGTGTCCGGCAGACTGTTGCTCAGAAGTGAAGCTTGGAGGAAACCAGATCTCAGGCATGTGATTCATACAGATTTCAAAGGCAGCCGGACCCTGAGCAACAGCAGCTCTGTTTGTGCCTAGAAAGCCCTGCTCCCTTCAATAACGAGAAGGAAAAACTGAGATTTTCTGATGTTTTGGAGTTGATAGACTAAAAAATAAGACTGTTTCCCTTTTCTGCGTCCATTTCAGCTCACGTGGAGAATATGCAACGCAGCCAATGGGAGGATACATACGCTTTTCGTAAGAAATCCATCCCGATTGGCAATGGAACATAATCATAAACTACAGCAGTTCAGGTGGGACCCCTTCGAGGGTTTCAGGTTAGTAATACAGCTCTGGGACTGCAGCCAGCCCAGCGTGAACTGGTACAACTTCCCAGCAATGGCAATAGGAGTGGTGCCCACTTGTCCTGGGGCAAAGCAGCCCATGGACTCCTTTGGAAGCGTCGCTGGAAAGAGGCAATTCCTGGCTAATTATAACCAAGGAAATCATCCCGCTGCACCTTATTAGGTGCCGCACCTGCTGGAGTGTCATTTATTACAGATTTGCTACCTAGCAATAAAACAAGTATATAAAAATAGCCAAAAATGTAGTCAGTCAGCTTCTCTGTGGGTCCTGAGACAGAGAACAAGCAGTCCAGCCAGTCTGGGTGTGCAGCCAGCATGTGCATTGCTCAGGTAGTTAACTCTCTGCTCTCGTGGAGCACCCAGAACAGGGCGGGATTCAGCAACACGGGGACGCACAGCGAGGGCTGTTAGTCGTCACTCGAGGCTCACAGGGCACTCGCCAATTCAGGGCACTCCTGCAGGCCCCATATTCCTGCTGTGACTTCTCCTGAACAAAATCCAGCTGGCTCAGTCCAGTTCAGCAAATCAAACGAGGAGTCCTGTGGCACTAACATTTATTTATTGCATGAGCTCATTTTTATTTTATTTTAATTGTATTAAAGTGTTAGTCTTTAGAAGTGCCCCAGGACTCCTCGTTTGTTCAACCAGCAAAAGGAGTCTCAAACAAGAATCTCATGCACTCAGTGGTTTTCAGCATCCTTTACCAGTCACCACCTCCCTCTTTCGGCAACAGCTCCTTAAGGCACATGCACCAAGATCTCAGCCGGACTTCGCCCCGCCCTCACTCAACCCCCACTTTAATGAGGTTTTACCACCTAGGAACAAAAGTTTAGTTTTAAAAAGTTTCTGATGAAAATGGTTAGTTTACGTGTACTCCACCCCTGCCGCATTTGTAACCCAAACGTTGCGGCACTGTGCTAGTGTGTGAACCCAGACTCCGAAGCAGACTGACTAGTCTATTTCCACGGTCCATGCAGAGAGAAATACCGAGATTAACCTGCCAGCCTAAAGGGTGCAAGGCACAGGAGGTTTAAACTCTGAGGTGGGTCATAACTCAGGTGCGGGGCTTTGTTCTTTTCAACGGTAATTTTTCACTTGACAGATGGTGTCTCTTTACCAGCAGAAAACTGTGTCCAAACACATGCACCACTAAACCTCACGACAAGATCAAACGAATCTCTCCCGGCCCCTCTGCTTCAACGCTCCAGCGCTAACTTAGCAGTTGGGCGCCTTCGGCAACGTTTCAGTTAAATCCTGCCTGTGCGCCACATCTGCATGGGTGGCCAGTGCCGATTGTGAGAGCTACACGCAGCCATTGCTCTGCTCTTTCAAATCATGCCCCTGGTGCCACGCTGGCTCAGCCCCTCCCCCAGCTCTGCCACAGCACAGCGCTCTCGTCCGGGCATGCCCACGTGTAGTGCCGCCATTCACTGGAGAGGGACACGGGCGAGCACAGCAGTGGGCTCCTCTACCCAGCTTTCCAGGTGCAGGGAGATCACGTTCCCTGCCAGGATCATGAAGCCTAATGTCACTGCTGTTAGGAGACCTGGCGTTTGATTTTCCTTCTTCTTTTCAATACACCTCCTCTCCTACAGCAAAAGCTGGGGGGATGTGTGAGCTGAAGGTCATCTACAGAGGCTGATGGTGTTTACTTCGCCAGGTCCCATCTTTGACTTGCAGCCCAGGCTACTGAACGGTGGCTAATGCAACAGGCCAGAGACATGTGCCAGGGTGGCAAATAGCCGGATATGACTTAACGAGACTGGGATTCCAGCGAGCAAGAGAGCAAAGAGTGCCAGGGATGCCTAGGGCCTGCACCCAGCCACTGATTTGGAAGGTGCCTTTTGATACTTTGCAACATTGGTCCAGGGGCTCAGAATATTTTACAAGGCAGGGCTGGGATCATTACTCTCATTTTCAAGATGGGGAAACTGAGCAACAGCATGAGAAGTGTTTTGAGGTCATTCACACAGCAAGTCAGTGGTAGAGGCAGAACTCAGACCTGACCTCCAGCCCAGCACCAAATCTACTGGCCGAGGCCTTTTTCCATGGTGTTGCACACCCATGTAACCATTGCTCCTTCCACACCACCAGCTTCTCTCCAGCCTGCAATCGCTTGAGTGCTCCAAATCTTCCTTCTTAGAAGGGCAGGTTTAAAAGGTTTCCGTTCAGCTCAGCTCTTTGTCATTCCTTGTTACATGTCAATTCTGACGCACAGGAAATTTCCAGTAGATTTCAAGACTGGCTGATGCCAGATTATATATATATATATATCCGATAGAATGGAGATTGGGTGCTTCCAATCTCCGTTACAGAGATGCTAACAGGCATGGGTACACAGCTACTTCTGTGGCTGAAGCTGTCCTGGGCTGTGGGTCCCCCTCTGCAGAGGCAGTTAGAAGGAAGGGAAAGATGACCTCCCGTTCTGAACAGAAATGTGCAGCTGTAATGAGCCAAAAGGGGGTCACTTCTCCTCCCCTCCCCCCACCAAATGTAATCCAAGGGCTCCCCCTACCCAGGCGGTTAACAAGAGCCAGCCCCTCAGACGCAAGCCACCAGATGCTGATGTCACATTCGGGGCTGCTACAGAGACCCCCAAGACTCCATACAGCGGGAGAGCAGACTCAGCGTGGAGCCCATGGGTGGCCTAGAGACTAACTGTCCACACAGTAGCTGGGGCTATTTCATTCCCTCTGCAGCCAGAGGATTCAATGTCACAGCAGAATCTGGGACTCCTCTCGGCTTCCCCTATTGCCGCTGTCAGTCCTTCCGTAGCCTGGCAGCTGCCTTGTCCCACACGCTCACTGCCCTTCAGCACTCTTCAAAGCTGGCTGCACCGCCATTCGTAAGGCTGAACAACCCGTTGTGAAAGAGCAGGCACACACCTGCACAGCTGACCGGAGGCTGGTGGAGCAGGGTGTTGTTTACTATTGCACTGAGCTGGGACTCAGCCACTCTGAACACAGGAGAGCCGCAGTCTGTGGAATATGCCAGTCGCTGCGCTCGGCGACCCACCACCCTTACTGGCTGCAAATGGGGCTACTTGGCCTTCTCTGCCAGAGCAACGTTTCCCACCACTATTGAAGTGCCATATTGCAGTCAAACATTTCTGGGTGTTCTGCGTATTGAACAATGGCAGCCAGAGCTAAGGAAGACCTCGACCTCGGGGTCACGTTAATCCAGGATACGCTTATTAGCTGGTAAAAGTGGAAGCCAGCTAAGTTAGCATGTCTGTAATAGACTCCTTACGCCTCTGAGTGCTACTGGCTTTCTCCCTGGCAGCGTGAGGAGAGAGACTTTACAAGCAGCGATCACGTTGGGGACGACACCCACTGCTGGGCAGGGCCCCCTGCAGATTCAGGCCGGTGGGTAACACCCCGTATGGAAAAGCTCTCTGGCAGGTAACATGCAGCACCCGTGTAACGCTGCTCCCCCCAGTTACATGTCACTTCAGCATGTGTAGGTGGGTTTGGTTTTTCAATCAGCTCTTGCAGTGTGCTGGATTATTTCACCCAACGCACCTGAATGATCTGCACTGCTGACTAGCACTGTAATAGTGGAGAGGGAAAACTATAATTTAACAAAATTACCTGCTTTGTCTCTTCCCATTATCTTTTATTGGCTAGGAACAATTCCTGTAGCAAAACCTGCTCTGGGTCTTTCGGCAGGTGTGTCCCATAGCAGCCAGGTTATTGTGCTAGTGAGTAAATCAGGCTTTTCCTTGTTGGGCCGAGTCGCTAGAGCTCCTGCCCACACTAGACAGTCGCTAACAGCTCAGACCAGCCAACACCCACGCTTTTAACATCGGCTAACACTGTTCCTGGCCTAACCCCCTAGATATGGTTCAGTCATTCAGCAGTTGGGATTGCAACAGGAAATGCCGACAGCAGGTGGAGCTCTGCTCCTGTTCCCTCAATAGGAAACTCAGTCTTGGTGGGGCTGGGGCAGGTGGCTGCTGATCCCTGCTCCTATTGTGCATAAATCGTTTTACTGTTTAGTTGATCACCAGCTCCACGCACAGCTAAATGAACATGCCAGTGTGTTCTCATGGCACCACAGCTGGTGCTCTGCCAAGGAGGGTAATGGTCTCCCTGTGCTGCCCACTCCCTTTCTGACCAGGCAGGGATCAGATCAGACTGCACCACTGAACTCCCTCGCCCCACTGGCCTCTGCAGTGCCCCTTAGGGAAGGCTCAGCGTCAGACCTAACCATGACGTGTCCACAGAGGCCAGAGCCGAACCTTCATTACATCTTTGGAGCATCCGAGTTTTGGAGAACTCCCTGCTTTGCAGCAGAGCAGCCCACCAGCCTCCACCAGAGGAGATAGCCGTAGAGATAAAATAAGGGAAGCAGCCTGGAGCATGCAATGGCTTTTTCCATATTACAGAGACTGAAACTTGTCACTGAGCAGCTCTCCTGCATTCATGGCAGTAACCCACAGCGGATGGGCATGCTGGGAGTACAGCCTGCTTAGGGTTCAGACAGAGACAGTCAAACATGTGACAGTCAATAGCTTCAGGCAAGGTTATAAACTGCTGCCCTGCTCCCTGCTGACTTCAGTGAGTGCTCTTGGGAATTGGTGCTGCACCAAGCAAGAGTCATAATCTCTGCAGCAAATGCCTTGGAAAGAATTGCCTGTCCTGTGGGTGGGTGTGTGTATTGCTGCAGCCACCAGCGGAGGACAGCTTGGGGAACAGGGAGCTTGCCACGTTTGTGTCAGTACAATTACAAAATAAAAGAACTCCCTAAGGACAGCCATGCTGGGTGCATCCAGCCTAGTCCCCTGTCTTCCAAGAGTGGCCCACACCAGACGCTTGAGGGGGAACAAACAAAACAGGTAAGCATCAAGTCACCCATTCCCACCCTCTGGCAAACCTAGGTGAGGAGCACTCAGGGTACAGGTTTGCACCCCTGCCTAGCGGCCATTAATAGGCCTACACTCCATGAACGTATCTAGCTCTTTTTGGACCCCCTTATAATTTTGGTCTGAATGAAATCATCTGGCAAAAAGTTTCACAGCTTGACCATCATTATATGAATAAAATACTTCCTTTTGTTGAGCCTGCTGTCTACCTGTTTCATTTGGTGAGCCCTAGTGCTGGGGTTCTGAGGAGCAAATAACACCTCCTTATTGACTTTCTCTGCACCCGCCATGATTTTATAGATCTCCGTTACATCCCCCTTGATCTTCAGCTTGGGAAAGAGATGAGACAAAGTCATTAATGTTTCCTCCCGTGGAAGCTCGTTGATCCCCCATAATCAGTTGTGTTGCTGTTTTCCGTCCCTTTTCTAGTTCCAATATTTCTTTTGGAAATGGGGTGACCCAACCTGCACAGCTATTCAAGATGTGGACATACCATGGGTTCATACAGATACAATATGATAGTTTCGGCCTTATCTGTCCGTTTCCGAATGGCACCCAACATTCTGTTAGCTTTGTGATAGCAGCTGCGCCGAGTGGATGTGCTCCGAGAACCAGCCACAATGATACCAAGATCTCGTTCCTGACGGTAACCGCTGACTCAGACCCCATCATTTTATACGTGTAGCTGGGATTGTGTTTTCTAATGGCCATTACTTTTTATTTGGCAACAGTGAATTTCATCTGCCATTTTGTTGCCCAGCCACCCAGTTTTGTAAGATCCTTTTGTAACTCTGCACAGTTTGCACTGGCCTTAAATTATCTTGAGTAAATTTTTCTACCTCACTGCTTGCTTCTTTTTCTAACTCATTTATGGATATGTTGAACAGTCCTGGTCTCAGTACAGATCTCTGGGGAACACCCCTATT
Source organism: Pelusios castaneus (assembly GCA_007922175.1). Taxonomy (NCBI): domain Eukaryota; kingdom Metazoa; phylum Chordata; order Testudines; family Pelomedusidae; genus Pelusios; species Pelusios castaneus. The sequence goes on along the minus strand of ML685805.1, from coordinate 10,493,702 downwards.
TACCTCTTTCCATTTTGAAAACTGACCGTTTATTCTTTTTATCCTACCCTCTGTCTCCTATCTTTTAACCCATTACTGACCCGAGAGAGGACGTTTCTGTTATGCCAGGACCACTTATTTTGATTAGGAGCTTGTGGTGAGTGACCTTGTCAAACACTTTCTGAAAAATCTCCCCCCCACTCCCTCCCCCACAGAATTCTAGTAGATTGGCAAGGCATGATTCCCTTTACAAACCCATGTTGACTCTTCCCCAACAAACTGTGTTTCACTTTTCACTCTGAAGCAGCAGGGCACATCATTTGCACCAAGTGATGTGGAAAAAGTCCACCGGGAGAGGGTGCCACAGCCCCCAGTGATGACAGGGACAGGGACATAAAACCTCATGGGGTTCAGCAGCAGAGGAACCCACCTGGAAACAGCCCTTTACACAACGTCGTCAGTCTGCATCTATCAAAACAAGGGTGGCATTTTGCTGACGAATGTGATGGATGAGGAAGCGAACCCTTAGAAAGTGAAATACACTGAAGCAGTGCTCCCAGAGACCTGATGCAGAGTGGCTTCAGGACCAATGGAAGATCACCTGCGTTTGCCTTTGTATACTGTATAAAATATACAGATCTAGATGGGATTTAGTCCCACACCCCCACCAATGAAATACCTCCCCCCACAGTCCAAAAGCTGGCAATTTTAATTTTTGGCAGATATATTCAAAGTGATCATTGCGGATTTAGACAGAAGCCACTGAGTTGTGTGTTTTGGGTGTAGCAAGGAGCATCTGTTGAGGATGAAGAAATGTCAGAGTGAGATCTCGCCAGGACTCTGCTCTTGCTACTCTTCCTGCAAATGCAGCTGGCTGCACGTGGTTCTCCTTAGTGTTCCTGTCTCCTAGCAGTGAGAGGTAACGTCCTGGTGGCCAGTGAATCTGATCCAATAGGCAGAGCCTTGGAACTCGATAAATAATTCACATTTTGCACAGAAAACTAAACCCAACAAAGAGACAAACACTGTTCCTGGTTTGCTAAGTTTTCTTCAGATCCCAGCACTGGGTGCAATGGAATTTGCCTCCTATTATGAAGTGTCTTCATTCTCCTTCCTTCCGTCTTCTCAGGAGTCTTAAAAAACTTCCCCTTCATTGTACTAATCTTCGCCTTCCACGTGAGCCCATATCTCTTGCTGTCACATCCCCTCATCTGCAGCTATTTCCGGAAAGCAAAGACCTCCCGTGTTTTTGGTCCCCGCTTGCCTTCGTTTCCTGGTTTGGGAGAAGGCACTTCTGTCACCCCCCCATAAGGGCAGCTCTCAGATTCAGAATGGTGACCAGAACACTCCACGGCAGGGATGTAGCCACTGTCCCACATGCCTGTCCCACACAGCTTGCACAGGTCATGCAGGCTACAGGGGATCCGGGGTAACAGGCGAAACTGGTAAAGCAAGCTCCTAGCCTGGAGTGGGAGAGAAGGATATCGCCTGTTAGAAACACAGCCAGAGTGTGGGCTGCCAAACACCCACATTACGCTACACTGGAGGTGTTACATGTTCTCAGGACCTACAGTCCCCAGGCCACAGAAAGAACGGAAATCCTGGACTCATGCATGAGGCTTAGGGAGACGCGGCCAGTCCATGAATTCAGGACTGGCCAGCGGTACCGGATTCCTGGCTCTGGGTGCTGACGTGGCCCAGTCTGGGCCGTAACGCTATTCCCTCATGTCGTCGGCCCTGCCAGTGCACCTCAGCCCCCTTCCAAGGGACGGCGAAGGCAAGAGGGAACGCCAGTCTCTGCTGCTTATTTGCCCTCCCGCCTTTCCGCTGACTGCCAACAACAAGGGGGTGTATTGGGGGAGTCCCAGCTCTGCTCACTAGGAATTGAACCGACACCACCACCATATTTCCCGTAAACCGCCAGTCACGCTAGGCCTGAGCAAGGCGAGGAGAGCAGAGGGCCCCATTTTCACACCCTTGAGTTCGGGCCATCCTGCACAGGGCTGGCATCTTCTAGACACACCGAAGGAACAACGGTTCGACTCCAGAACAAGCTAACCGCACCAGCCTACCCCCTCAGCACCTGCAAGCACTGCAGGGCAAGGGGAAGACATGCGGGAACAGGAAAGAGCTGTAACTTCAACTCCTGGCGTTCCTGAAATGCTGAAGCGTCTCTGGCTGCTGATTCAGCCGATGTCAGCGCACTGGTGTTTACCTTCCTGAGTACAAGCTCCCCATTCATGTGCATGGCCAGGTTACTGAAATGCAGCAACATCTGGTCAGTGGCCAGCTGCTGCTCAATGACGTCATCCCCATAAATCACCACGATGGCCACGCAGATAAAGAGATGGAAATAGTCTGTCTGCAACGAGAAAGACGAAGTTCGGGATTATGGGGGGGGTTCAAGCTCCCACCTGGAGAGATGTCTCTTTCCAAGAGGGGCACCATTTGCTCACACTTGTTCCAGTTCTGGCTGGGCTCCATGCAAACAGGGAGGAGGAGGAGGATCCTCCAATGTGACCAGGTCACTTGATTCTGCTGCCTTCAAAGGACAGAGGCGAAGTTTGGGGCACACTTTTCAGATGTGACTACTGATCGAGGGCCCAGCTGGACACACCGGGCAGGGCCTGAGCACTGGAGGAGGGGAGCTCAGAATTTGCTGGCAAGTCAGTTCTCTTTGCACTATCTCAAGTTAAGCACCTCGAAGTTCAGGCTTCCAAAAATCACTGGACTTTTGTACAAGTTTTGGCCTTAATGCTGGCTTATTTTCCGCCCAGGAAAAAGGAGAAGAATGCAGCACGAACCATTGAGAGATAATATAGGGCTGACGGTCAGTTGTCCCTGTTCTGTCACTGCATGTCTGGCAAGTTTTCTTCCAGAGGGCACATGACAGTCCAGCCGGAACAGTCCCCTCAGGCAGATACCCCCTAAACTCCCCTCTCTCTCATGCACACGTGCCCCAATTCCCCTCCCGTACACACACAGGTAAATAGAGAAATGAACACCCAGTTAACGCAGGCTGCTGCCTTCTCGCTCCCAGCCCAGAGACAGAGAGCAGCTCCGCTTCGTGCCCTCTCTGCCACTTGGGCCTGTGGCTAGTCTGGCAGGAGCCGAGAAACTAGCCTTTGCAATTCAGGACTTGAGGAAAACAGTCTGCAGCTGATCTTTCAGCGAGGCGGAGACCCTTCAAACCCAGCCGTTGTGACACCAGCAAGTTCAGCCGAAGAAGGCAGTGATGAGCCACGTCAGGGTGCCGTTTGCATTCATTTCAGTTCCTTTTGAGGCAAGTGGCAGAGGCTCAACCCAGCAGATTGTCACGACTGGAAAAGCGTGCTTTACACATGTCACCATCGGCTGGGGGAAGGGAGACTGGATACCCACAGCCACACCTCCGCCAGACCCTTGTCCACACAGCATGTAGCGCAAAAGCCGCAGCACTTCTAACCTAACATCCCCGCCCTGTTATGTTCTGCACACATCTGCTGTGCCCTAACCTGATAATGAGCCCAACACGCTTCCCAGATGCGCAGAGCCTCAGCGTCCGGAAACTCCCGTTTGAAGCACAGGAGGATCCAGCGATGACAGAAGAGCATCTGCAGCCCGTCCTCTCCCAGGGAGACGAGGTGTTGATAGAAGCGCAGGTGCATGAGTCGCAACAGCTCTCGGAGGTACATCTGAAAACACATGCTGTCCCTCAGCGGAGCCCCCAACTTCAAGGGCATCCCAACCCCAGGAACCCAGTGAGCACAGCAGCCCCTGGCTCCTTCTCACTGGGAGTCGCTCAGTGCAGCACACTGGAACGGGGCCCCACCCTTTCCCCTCCATCGCTGTTAGCAGGCCAGGCTCAGCTAAGTTGGCAGCGGAGACGAGGCCTTAAGAGGCCACTGTGGAAGTTGAGAAAGGAAGAGCAGAGAGGGAAGAGACTCATCTTAGCAGTGTTCACAGGAAGGAAGCCTGGGAGCTGGGCTAAGGACGGTGGCTTGGAGCTGGAAACACAGGAAAGAGAGGCTGGTTGGATAACTTCTTTTAGTCAAGACAAGATGCTGGGAAAGTGACTTTGCAAAATTAACCCATTCAGTGTGGTAGCAATGCCTGGAGTCTCGGGTCACAATCCTGTCCAGAGAAGTTTGAGACGGTGACACGGAAGCTGAATGGTACCATGGTAACCAGCACATCACCACTCCGGCATGGGAGAGAAAGGGTGGGACCGGCCGGGATGCTAACCATGGAGGATGCAGCATTTCTTTAGAAGCCAGGGGTGTTCATAGACTCCCAGTGGCAAGTTATGCAGGTTAGAGCCAACCTCTTGATTTTTGTAAAAATAAGGTTTTATGCAAACCTGGAAGTCACTTGAAATGATTTCCTGGCAGGTTTAAAACAAGCTGTCACTGAGAGTTTGAACTGAATCAAGCCTCTAAACCGAACGGCGCAGGATTATGGTTCTGTCCCAGACTGGTGGGTTTCCATCACCCAAGCCAAGGAGAAGAGAGCAGTAGCACGGGAGAACAGTACATGTTAGAGAGTAAAAGATAAATTATTCTGACTCAGCTTGTCGTGTTAGGAGAACCTGGGATTTTAAAAATACTTTTCATCTGTCAACGTTCTGTTAACAGTGGTCACCAAGGGCACTGGTGACCCCCAGTGAATTGCTCTGCATGCTGGGAGCTGTACCAGCTGCTGGTTAATGGTGCCATGCATTTGTCTGATGGTATTTGGCCATGGGGTTGTGGGGGAGGAGGGTTACGGAAGGGAATAAAGAGCCCATGCTCAGAGTCTCACCAGTTGTTTCTCCATATCTTCATCCCGCGGGGAACTGATGAAGATAGTGTTATGCATCAAACCCACGAAGCACCAGAAAGTGTCTGACTCATCCAGGACCTCTGCCAGAATGGGGGCAACCAGGTCGGACATCCCCTGGGAGTAGCCAATGGTAGGGTTATACACTGCATAGTTCAGCAAGATTCTCCTAGAGGAGACATTCAACAGGAGGGGGTGAGATCCAGGGGATGCCAGTCACAACTGAGCTCATTCGCCTTTCCTGCTCTGCCTCCCACCCTACTACGGAGTCAATGAGTGGAAAAGATCGAGCCATCTCCTGCCATTCAAGAACAATCAGAATCTGGAGAACAAATGACTTTCTGAGCAGCTCTCCAGGATGTGGCACCCCATGGGGCAGCCTTCTCTCCAGAGCTGGAATACAGATGCATCTAATGGTGCATGGGGAGAGAGCCCATACAGTGGAGGCGACCTCTGAGGGGATGAGGTCAGTTTGTGCTGGTTCGGAAAAGGTCTCTGGTGAGCGGACAAGGGTCCTGAATGGCACACAGTAATCAGAGATCATCGTCCAGGCAGAACCCATTAAGCCCCCATTTTCCAAGCTGGGGGCTGGCTCCGTCAGAGAACTGGGGCAGAGGAGAGTGGGGAAAGCAGCATTGACTGGCTCAGCTATGAAAGCACGCATGGCCTAGCTCGACAGACCACGTGGCAGAGAATGGGCATGTACACGAGAGGCTGTGTGTGGAGCGAGAAAAGGTGTCAGAACAGGAGCTGAAGTGGTAAAGAATAGTCGAGCCCAAGAAGCAAAGGTGCCCATCTGCCCTTCTGCAATGCTCAGATCCACTGGGATCGGACCGAAGCTGCCGATTTCCAAAGCACGCTCCAAAGCCCGGGGGGGCCTACACAGGCCACATGCCCTCCAGCGAGGTACGAGAGTGCGCCACCGTCCCCCTGAGCAGTGAGAAGATGGCCACTGCACACAACTTGGCACCCACAACAACCCCATCTCCTCCCATGCTCCAGCAGCACCTCAACTCCCCAGCTGCCTTCACCTCTTGGCTTCTCTGTCCACAGGGTCACCACAGCAGAGAGAGGTGGGGTGGTAGGAGAAGCCAGGACTGCCCTGAGCATGGTGTCCCTTAGCGTTCCCACGGCAGGTGTTTTAGGATGCTCTGCCTAGGCTACCACGCTCCTTTCCGAGTTTTCTGGCTATTCACTGGGGCTCCTGGCCTGGGGGGCTGGGCAAAGACACTGTCCGACTGAAAGAAGCCTCACCTCATGGTTTCCACGTTTGGGTTGTCCTCGCCACGGAAGAACTGGCTGCCGCGGTCAGTCCTCACCACGTCTTTGTCAACCGTGAACTGCACGTTACGCCAGAACTCTTGGTGCTCATGCGGCGTCATTGAAAGCCTGCGAATTAAGCAGTGACGTGAGTACACCTGACAGCCACAAGTGAAGAAGGAACAACAGGACTAATCGGGAAAGGGTTTGGGCATCACCGCCTGGGGGGCAGAGACCGTCCCTCCCTCTCCAGACACCTCTCACTATCACGGAAAGAGGAGTTCCAAGTCTGCTGGAACAGCTGCTCATCTTTGCTTACAACCGCTGCTCCGGGCAAGCTGGCATCCAAGAACTCAGTGACGTGACGTGAACGAAATGGCACCAGCTCCAAGGCTCAGGAGTCAGCCCCAGCAGGGAAGTTCCCTTTATTCATCACTTGTAGTTGGGCCTACCTAGCAGATTCCCCTCAGCGAGTCTCAGCTGAATTCAGTCTCGGTACCTACTTGCTCCAGGATCAGTGAGACGAGGCGGGGGGCAGCTCCAGCAAAGGTTTCTCTCCGCTCACCTTTTCTGCTGGATCTCAAAGTATTCCCTCCTCTTCTGCACCCTCAGCGCCTCCCTCTCCTCCGACGTGGACTCATGGCTGTAGTAGTGCAGCAGGAAGGGCCAGACCTCACCCCGGATAGAGACGTCAATCCCACCAAAGAAAATGGCCTGGGGGACAGTGCAGAAGTTGCAGTAAATACCATAGTAAGATCTCCAAACACTGCAGTGAGAAATCGCCAGCCCACGCATAGTGGGGACTTCACTGCGCTCCTGATAAGTGATGCCCTGATTCAGATCCCTGCAATTTGCACGGTTAGAGGGAAACACTAGCGTTCTAGTCCTATCTGAGACACAAATCAGGCTCATTTCAATGTCAATAACACGCCCCCTCCCTGAGCAGCTCCATGCTCAACATGTCGCTCTCATATCACGTCTTAATCCCCAATCCTGGAGACGTTGCATGTCTCTCCGCGCCTGGACCCTGGACTTGTCCAAACCCTGGCATTATTTGACACAGGAGCCTTGATCGCTTCCTTTGGTTTGTTCATGCTGCATGGGACAAGTGCGTTTGGAACTGGATAGTGGTCCACTTATTCCACCAGGCAGAAGCAGGCCAGTCAACGCTCTCTGCTCTGAAAGATGTTCCATTATTTTGCCTCTAACTGACTTGACTGCATTCCCAGCGAGTCCTCCATCCAAGCACCATAAACAGTAGTCTCAGTGTAAAGATGACCAGTGTCTGCCACAGCACGAAGCAACTGCTTCTGTTGCTACTTGGGGCCTTTCCCTTGAAGCAAAGAGCTAACAGACCGGGGCAGCAGCTGACGACCTCCTCACCTTGCGCAGCTTGTACTCCTCCTCCACCTGTCCAGATTCATTCAGGTGATTGAGCCAGGCGGTGACATCCAGACGCTTGTATGTGTTCTCCTCCGGATGGGTCTCGGAGGATGGCAGCTTGGGCCGGCGGATTGAGAACTGCATGCAGGTCTTCTCATCAGTGAGCTGCTGAATGGGAGACACAACAGCAGCAAAACTCCTAAGCCTAGTTTTAAAAGCGGGAGACCCCGTTAACACAGCTCTCTCAGGATGCACAGCCAAGACCCAGCATTCAGGAGGGAGGGGAAGATTTCTGTGGACCACCAACCATTAAAACAGCGAGAGTAATTGGAGTAATTAAAAACGAGAACCACATAAGAACTTCATTTAGAAAAACAGGTTTTTTCCATTCCTCCCCACAACCTTACCCTGGCCTGAACTGAATTAATGCTGCTTCCAGCAGAACGTCCCTCTGCTAGGAATGCTTGCAATAAATTACATACGATTGGCCAGACACAAAAGGGTTGCTATCGGGCAAGCTGGAGCTGCAGTGGCAGGCTCTCTGAGGGCTCTCCTGATCCCAGCGCGAAACTGCAGCTGACATTTAATTTTGAAATCAAAGGTTGTGCAATGCAAAAGTGAGCCCTGCTGCCATAATAAGGAACGCAGTGGGGGGCTCGGGGAGAAGGAAGGGAATTTGAAAATCACTTTCTAATAAGCACAGACACTATCTTAAACAGCTAATTAAAGAGCTCTTCTTACATCTGTATGTAGATTGAGCAAAATATGGCAAAGTGCCTTGTCAAAACATTGTTTTCAAATGAGAGTGCCAGACTTCACAAAATGGATGGGAGATGCACAGAATTTCACATGGAATATTGCTGATTTGCAGCCGTCTCGCTGCCTCATACCGCCCGCCCCTTAGCTACAGTATCCAGCAAAGCAGGCCCCTGAGCATGCCTTTTGGATAATCAGGAGCAACAGGAAGGAGAGTGGAGAAAGTGAAGATTTGACCTGCAGTTGCACCTCCATAAATTGTCCAAGAATGCCAAAAAGCAACAAAGGCTCACATGTGAATGGCCAGACCCAAAAGGGTTACATGAAGACGTCACTTTAATCAACGCCACCCCGGCTATACACGCAGGTCTAACAGATAGACACGCCATCTTTTGGGCCATCTCTTCCTCAATAGGCCTGGCTCGGTTACCTGCTCTTTGAGATGGGTCTCTGTGCAGTATTTCCATTGCTGAAACACCTCAGACAGTTTATCCAGGCCACCATGGTGAAAGTGGAAGATCTTGTATTGACTCTCCCTGCTAGCAACAACCAGCTGCCCACTGGTGCATGCCTCATCGCTGAAATGCAACCAAAGGGGAGAACAATTCACATTTAAGAGGGGTTTTATGGCCCAAGGTTACTTGGGGTGAGGGTGGACAGCAGGCTAGACTAGAAAACAATGCAGAGAAAAGAGAGAGAGAAGAACATAAACCAGTCGCCTCTTGCTGAAGGAGGCAGAATGTTTCCGCAGCACAGGGAATGAGGTTTCCTGAGATCCCATTGCCAACATATGTTCTCTGTCCTCTCTCCCTAAAGAGTGGCTCTGGCACTGCCCCCATCTCTTCCCCCTCCAGTTCTGCACCCTGCCAGGTGCTAGGGGACAGAAGCCCATTCTAGCAACACTCACAGAGTACACAGAGCTGGATCCTGGGGCTATGGGAACTAGGCTTTGAAATGGCACACACCCAAGGGCCAATAAGAGGGGGTGGGGAGGGGAAAGCTACAACCAGGTCCTTATCATTAGGAAGAAGAGAGAAGGGCGGCGAGAGCACAGAGGAGTGGGGGAGGGGAGCACTGAAGATGTAGCTGTTCCCCCAATCCCTAGCTCTTCTTTCTCTTCTGAAGACCAGCTCTGGGCACCTTCAGAGGTCTCCTAAAGGGATAAGAGTTCTGCATGGAGGTAAGCTAGTTCAGTAGGCTGCTGCTCGCATTCTCCTGGAGAAAGGCTCCCACTGTCCTGCCGGTCACACGCGTCACTACGACAGGCTGAGGCAACAAGAGAGAGAGGATGGAGACCCTGCTTTTCTTACCTAAAGAAAAGGCGAAGGGACCTCATTTGTCCAAGGTCCACTCTGAAGACCCCACAGATCTGCTCCAGGGCAAACACCTTCTGCTGCTCGTCCCACTTGGTGTCCGGCGCTTGCCTGTTGTTCTCCTGGAATTGGGCACTGGCGTCAAGGCTGGAAGTCGAGCTGCGTGAGCAGGCCGCGTGCGTGTCACACCTAGCCAGTGGAGAGAAGCAGTTTGGAGACGTCACTCGCTACTATTCCAAAGACTGATTTCAAAGCATTGCCTCTCCCCTTCCCCCAACCAATCCCCTGCAGGTCGCTACTCGCTGCCAGGCGCTCAGAGAGTGTATAGGGTTTGGAAAGTGCTGGAGACTGTCCATGTCTCCCCGAAATACTGCAGGTTTGAGTGGTTACATTAAGACAGAGGCTTCACAGTTACGCCAGTGAGATGGCGACGGTTCACACCCAGTGGAGGGAAATCCTGCCCGTTGCTCTGCAAGGATGCAGATATCAATGGCACCGTGACAGGTACAGTTTGGAGAGCCAGTCCCAGGCCACTTTCCTCCCCCCACCCACGCGCCACGGACCTCAGATCTGCAGGCATCGCTCATCCCACTGCGCATAGCAGCTGAGAGATCCCGGGGGTTTTCCACCCTGGGGCACAGAGGCCCGGCAGGATCCACTAGCACGGGGCGGATCAGCTATGGACAGAAAGGTTGTTTTCTCCACAGCCCGAGAGATCTCAGCTGTGCAGGGCCCTGCCTGGGACAGGATCTGTGGGTACATGAGGAAACAGCACTGACAGGGAGCTCATTTGGTTTGTTCTCTCTGTAGCTAAACTGACTAGGAAAAAAAGGCGGCATGAAATTGTGGGGCAGTGCCTCCCTCGTTAAGGCCCGTTTCCTGAGACCCACTTGCAAGGGGTCCCAGCAAGCCTAGTTTCACCTCTACAGACTCCAGAAAAGAGTCTCTATTTCCAAGCTTTTAACCCACCACGTAATAAAGAAAGTGTGTCAGACTACGCTGCCTCAAACTAAGCAGCTACCTGAGTCGAGGATGCATTTACACCCAAAGGATAGCCTGGGTTTAGATTAAAGACATCCCACAACCATGCCCAGCCTCCCCCAAAAACCCACTGCCCTGGGAATCAGTAACGGTGCCCCTTGGCTCTTAAAAGGCCAGTACATGTGAGCAGTCTTTGAGGGAGCCCGGAACGGTTCCACTGGGAAATCATGGTTTGCAAAACAAGGCAAGAATCAGGTATAAAGCCAGCCCCCTGCCAGGCCACTTTATGCAATGTTTTCTAATCCGCTTATCTAACAATGCAGGCCCTGAACATGAAAATCACACACCCAGTAGGAAATGTGCAGCACAGCCCCCCCCCCCTTCCCAGGCCCAGACACACTGCTTCTTAAACAGGGCAAGCCTCATTTTCAGCACCACCAGTGGTGCAGGGTGCTGCATGCCAAGGGAGGGGTCCCTGGACAGCTCAGGTCATTGTGGGTTATATTTTGAACAGAGTCCTGATGAGCAGCCTAGTTCCACTGTATGGCTTGAAACCTCAGCGCCCACACACAGAAGAAATAAATCCACAGCTTCTTCTCTCGTCTTGTGTTTAAGAAGAAAAACTGGTCCATCTTAACCAGATGAGTGAGCTGCCCTACTTAGCGTGTGAACCTTCTCCAGCAAAAACCTCCTGGAAGATGGGGCCGAGCCAAAAGTGGGTTTTGAGATCTTAAGACGAGACAAAGCAATAGCACAACGTGAGCAGAAATCGCAGGTCTCCACTGAGACAGACAGAACAAACTGGCAAGAAAGGACTTCTCAGGAGATAGCACTTACTGCCTGGGAGGAAGGCAGCTGGATCCTGCCAGCGTTCAGTTAAAATCAGAGCGAGACGGTCACCTACACTGCAAGCAGATTCCCAGGATTTCATTATATTTAGTTTTGTGAAAAATCGAGCGCAGTGGGCAGGGCTGGCACAGGGGCCGGCAAAGGTTGCTGACCCCTGGCCTAACCAAAAGAAGGTTGAGGGGAGAAATGATGGCTCTCTATAAATACATCAGAAGGATAACTACCAGAGAAGGAGAGGAATTATTTAAAGCTCAACACAAATATGAACACAAGAAAAAATGGATATAAATTGGCCATCAGGAAGTTTAGACTTGAAATTAGATGCAGGTCTCTAACCATCTGAGGAGTAAAGTTCTCGAATAGTCTTCCAAGGGGAGCTGTGGGGCCAAAACCCCTAGGTGGCTTCAAAACTAAGCTTGAAAAATGTATGGAGGGGCTGGTGTGACGGGACAGCCCAGGCTGGCAATTGACTGATCTTTGGCTACTGGTGGTAGATATGCCAAAGGCCTGAGATGGGACATTTGATGGGTGGACTCTGAGTTATTACAGAGAATTCTTTCTTGGGTGTCTGGCTAGTGACTCTCACCCACACGCTCAGAGTTTAACTGACTCCCATACATGGGGTCAGGAAGGAATTTTCCCCCAGGACAGATTGGCAAAGCCTCTGGGGGTTTTTCACCTTCCTCCATATCTTGGGACACAGCTCACTTGCTGATGGATTCTCTGTACCTTAAAGTCTTTAAACCATGGTTTGAGGACTTCAGTGACTCAATCATAGGTTAGAGGTTTATTACAGGAGGGGGAGGGGGAGGTCCTGTGGCCTGCGCTGTACAGGACGTCGGAACTGATCACGCTGGTCCCTTCTGACCTTAGTTTATGAGCTGAGAATTTGCAGATTTGTTAGTTATCATTGAAAAGTTAGATTGGTGCATCTGTCAGACCTGAACCTTGTACCAGACTGTCCTCTTCAGGAACAGCACATGCTCTGCCCAAGCAAATACTTGAAAAAACATTCCAGGGAGATATTAGCTTGTGGGAGCCAAGGAAAATAGGCAGAGAATTTGCACTACAAGTCACAGCCAGTGCTATGTAAAGGACTTGGAGAAAAACCAAACCCTTTATCAGCAGCGTTAGCAACACCTAATGCCGGAAGCTCACTGGGGGCAGGTCAGTGCAGCCTGCCTTCCTCGCGGCAGTTGAGTGTAGATACACAAGTTAGCGAAAATAACTGGTGTAACCATGTTCGGCTTCTCTGCTCCCGGCACCCACACTGTACTGGTTCGAGGCAAGGGGCCTCCCTTCCAACCAGCGCTACCGGGCTGCCGAGGTTTCAGCAGGTCTTCACAGACCCGATCAGGAAGTGCTAAGGGATGGCAGTGAATTGCCACCATCAGTGAAGACCTGCCCTGGAACAGACACGCTTCTTCTCCATCTGCATGGGCAGGTCTTCAACAGCCTGCCATTTTTGGAGGCAATCGAAGGGAGATACGCAAGTTACTCAAAATAACGTGCGTATCTCACTTCAACTGCCCTACACCCAGCCCGTCCACTGTGCTGAGTCCAAGGGAGGGCCCTTCGATGCAGTGATACTCCAGTTGGCAGGGGGGTCTTCAGGGATTGACTTCCAGATCAACTGAGTGGGTCTTCACAGTCGATCCGGAATATCGATCTGATGGCTGTGAATTTGCCACCGGCAATGAAGACAAGCCTCAAGTCTCTGCTCTTTTGCCTCAAAACAAGCCTCGGTCTTGTTACTTAGAAAGAGTAGGTGGCTATGTACTTCCACCAGTATTTTCTCTTGAGCAGTGACCAACTGAACACATTCCACCGGTTTCAGTGTCCATAACCCTTAGAGAGAGAGGCCATGCAGGCACCAACCCCGTCACAGCAGGAGTGTGAA
>ML685805.1:10459467-10480474 GCA_007922175.1 Pelusios castaneus | reverse complement strand
AAGCACCAACCCCGTCACAGTAGGAGTGTGAATGTCCAAAGCTATACGAGAGCTAATTTGGTACATGGTGTCGCAGAATTTACTGCTATCCGGCAGCGGTAGTGTCTGAATCACTACCTTGTAAAGCGCTCAGACACCAATAGTGTCCTGCAAGAGAAAGTCAGATGCTTTCTGTTTTGGTCACAGCCGAAGCTCCTAGCCAGGCTCAGAGCCAGTCTGTGCAGAGCCCTGCCTGCACACCCAGGAAGATGAGCTGTAAGCTCTTTGAGGCAGGGGCTAACATAGAGGTCACACTAACATGACTCTGTGGTTACAGAGGCTGACAGCGTACACCGCTATATCTCATCTATTCTCTCAATATGACCAAACCCTGACTGGCTGGTTTCTCAGACCAAAGCAGTCTTTGGATCTACAACCCATCCCCCTCCCTATAGCCAGTAACTTTCCTTGTGGAGTGTCTGCTCAACACGAGGGGAGTATCCTGACAGAGGAGTGTCTGGAGGAAGGCCTGAGTAGCACTTTCAAACCTGGTTGGCAGGGAGTAGGAATGAAGCTGAAGTCACCCGTAGGCTGATAAGACCTGGAACATATGCAAAAAACCTTTGCATAATCTTAAAATATTTGTGGAGATTCCGTTCCTGCTGATCTTTGTGAAGGGTTAAGAAAAAGAATTATATTATTTGACACTGAGAAAAATGAACTGTAACTTCTCAAGTTTATGTCGAAATAAACAAACCCGGACATAAAGAGACATGTGGGCATGCGGAGAAAGAGGGGACTCGGTCAGTCTGTCTCACTCCCGTAAATTTCTATCTTCTTTGGTCGAAAGAATTCATAGGACATCACAGCAGAAAGAGCATGAATGCCAGCGTGGATTTTCTGAAACCTTGCTATTGATAGGTTTGCTTTCAAAACCCAAATTTCCCTGTACTGAGCTGCACTAAACGCTATTTAGTAGCTAATTAACTTTCTGTGCTGAAAACCTCCGGTAATTATGCCTCTTTCACCTTTTCAGCCTCTTCCCTCCAGGGAGCTGAAGCTGTCCTACAGCATTTGCTTGGCTCCTTCTGAGCTTCCGAGCACAAGGTCTTTCCTGACAGAAGAGACTGCCAATCATCATGGCTACAGAGCTCATCGGAGACCAAATTAGGAGCACTCTGCTACTGGCAAATTTGCTTTGCTTAGCTCAGTGTAAAGGGGAAAATAAATGGCTCTGAAAAATAATTTTACTCACTGAAATTCAGTGCTAGGGAGTGGATGGAAGAGCACTTTTAAATGATGTGTTATTACTAAACATGTTCCGAGCACAAGCTGTTTATATTTTCACTGCCCTGACATCTGTTCCTCACTACACAGGAGGAGAAGCAAGCCTGGCGACTAACATAAGCGGCCATCACTTCATCTGCACAGACCACAGGAGACGGCAGCAGCTTTCAGTCACCCTTTCCTCTCCCCTACCCACGAGACACTTGCAGCGCAATCAGGGATGGCATTCGGTTCTGCCTTAGCAGTCAATGCCATGAACACAGAGGTGACCAATCAAGTGTTTCAGTACACGGCAGCGAAAAGGACTGACGAAATCCCGACTGTGCCACTCCGCCGCTTGATCGGCACAATATGTCTGTTCCCGAGGAGCCAAGATCAAACAGTTTGATCTGGGCTGGTCCAAGTGCCCATTTCAATCCAAGAAGAAAGTACAGCAGCTTTTCCTCTTCCAGTGCGCATACGGCCCCAAGCCGAGTCAGGTATAACATTCATTTCAAATCTCAGCCAGTGGTTTGTCACCCCAAATCATTTTACAGAAAAGCAAATCTCCGAGTGTGAGACAGCAGCTCCCTCCATAGCAGCACAGGATCCCTCCCCTCCATGGCAGCAGAGGGTGACCTTTTCCTGCCGGAGCTCAACATAAACAGTTGAGCAAAAGGCTCACACTGCAGGCTTTGTTACCTACTAATTCCTACGCCGAAAGAGTAGTGACCTGGAGGGAAGCAGGGTGGGCCTGGCTGGCAATAAGGCCATTGTGAGAGCAGCTGCCATCTCCGAAAGGTCTTCACTACCACACAATAAACACAACAGCCAATGCTGGACTATTTGGAATTGAAATGGGAAGGAGGAAAAGGCCTCAGGTGTTCGGACGCACATGTAAAAACAAGTACTTTTCTCCAAAGGTCAGACGGATAAACAGGTAAAGTCCACTTAGGTAAAAGCAAAGCAAAGATTTTCTCCAGAAGCTTTTGTTAGCTGTGGGTAGGAGGGCAGGGCTAACAGCACAATGCTGACGAATAAAAAGAGTACCTGAAAAGCTGAACATGAATCATTCATACCATTCAGTTATGCAAACCTTACCTTCCTTTTCAAGGAAAGTATTTCAAAAGCTGAATGACAGATTTTGACATTTCATACTGAGACGGGGCACCTCAGGCCAGGCCTTTAATTTAATAATAAATCAATCAAAATGTAACACTTCCAAAATATTCCTGAGCTGGAAAAAGTGGTTTCTCAGCGAAGACAAATGTTTACCTTTCAGCCCACCCCAGCCTGGACAGGGGGAATGTTCTTAGCAGTGTTTACTTTAGTTTTAAAAATCAATGGATTTCTTAGGTGGTGGGTTTTTTCTTTTTGCAGTTCCAGCCATGTAAAAAGAAAAGTGTAAACTAATTACAATCAAGCCTTGGAAACCCCAGTCCCTAGAAAGCCTTGAAGGTTATCTTTGTTCTTACATTCTTTGCACCAAGCAATGAAATGGGAATTCAGGAGAACTTTCTACTCTCCAGGTTCTGTGCTACTGCTGACCTAAAACCGGTGCGGCCAGCACCACCCAGAGACAGTCTTTCTGCCATTACAAACCATGTTAGAGACTTCCCCAGGGGAAAGTTTCTCCAGGGTAGCAGGAGAGAGGAGAGAGAGGACAGCTGACTGACAGGTTGTTTTAGAGAGCGAGAGCAAGTGCTTAATGTTGTTAATTCTTGCAACGACTGGACAGACTACACAGGACCCGTTGCGTACCATGGCAAGGGTTTAGAAAGGCCCCTGTTGTTCTGATCAAGGGAATGCAATGTCTGAAATGCTGAGTCTCTCTGCAGGCATGGTTTGTTTCCAGCCTTGATTAGGGTCTCTGGGTGGGACCATAACACAAATAGCTAACAAGAATTCTACCAATTACCTGGAAAATGCTGTTTCTGGTAGTGCCTCTTACAACAATGTGGTGCTGGCCTCTCTCCTAACCCCACCCAGCAGGCTCGGCTTCTCAGAGGATCCAATGGGGCCATGTGCACAGTTGCCCGGAGGGGAAGGGAAAACCATGTGGTGCCACTGGAGTCCTTCTGCTGTTGCGACTGGATCTGTTTCATTACCCTTTAGTCCACATGCCATCTTTTGTGCTGCTCCATTGATTTAGAACCACGTGGCCCAACTCCCTAGCATGGATTAAGTTGAGCTGTATGTGGGTGCTCGTAACTTATTCTCACGCAGGGAATGTGTTTCTAAACCAGTACAAAGCTGTATGTAGACACGTCTGAAAGTTTCATTAGCTACAGCAGGATACCTCCATTAACTCTTACATGCCGTTCCTGACAGACGAGCTGTTTGCTGAAGAAAGCACCATGACGTGAATGGCTTGGAGTCCAGAACGGCACATGTCCAAACAGGCTCAGGGCTATTTACAGGAAGCACCACCTCTTTTCCCCCTGGAAAGGTGGTTTTCCCAGAAGGCAAAGCAGGAAGAGCAAAGCTCCTTAAGCGGTTCTCACTTCCTAGGATATGCCAAACATGGGAAAGACCCCCCTAACTCCAAGGAAGCAGGGCATTAGAGCACAGACTGGGACCCAGTATTTCAGTTGTCCTATGGAAGTGAATATGCAGCAGCCTTCCCAGTCTGGTGGTGGTTCCTATAACACTGTCTGGCCCAAGGGGCAGTTTCTACTCAGGACTAGAACAGCAGCGGGTGCTACACATCAGACGTACGGGGTCACAGCTGCACTTGAAGCCTCATACACTAGACTCACTCAAAATGCACCATGGTACCAAACTGCACATCCAGGGCTTTTTTGTGATGGTACTCAGGGGTGCCGAGTACCAGCACCTTTTTTTCCCCACAGTGATGCAGACCTGGCTCCTGCCACCACCAGCCTCAGGCCCCTGACTGAGTACCAGCTCCCCCCCCCCCTTTTTTTTTTAAATTAAAAAAGCACTGAGCACATCTAACACTTCTAAAAGCCAAGCACTGTTGCTGTGTCGTGTGTCCCCCCCCACTGTGTCTTACGGGGGGGGAGAAACAAAGTGAATCTTTTCCCACTGTCCTTGATCTGAAGGCAGCCACATGCTCACATCTCTCAGTCCTGGTTTCTCAAGACGGGAAAGGTCAGAGGCCATATCCCTTGAGATGTGGTGCTGCAGCAGCACACGCTAGGCGCTTTATGCAAGAGTTGGACTATTTGGGGAAAAAAACCAAGGAGTCCTGTGGCACTTTTAAAGACTAACCATTTATTTTTCGCACGAGCTTTCATGGGCAAAATCTCATGTGAAAAACAAATGCGTTAGTCTTTACCAGCGCCACAGGACTCCTTGTTTGTTTTGCTGAACTAGACGGACACGGCTCCCCTCTAGAATTTGATTATCTGATCCACCTAGAGATGGCCTCTGCAGGTGATCTTCCTGAGGGAGATAGAGGACCATCCCTCTGCATTAGGCCGAAGGTGGATGTGAGCAGCAGGAATTGTTTGCACAGAGCGAGAGAAGCTGGATACGATCCGGACATTGCTCCATCTGCTGAGAACAAAGGAAAGCGGCGGAAGCACCACACGGGAAGATGGCTAAAACTTGGAGCCTGACTGACAGGCACCTGCTTGGCCCCACTTTAATGGGACACATCACTCCCATTTCTGAGTCTAATAAGAGAAGGGGTGCGGGGAGGAGCTGAGCAGACAGGCTCTCTCTTGGGCATACGGCTCACCTTGCCGTGGCGGCCCATCGCTGTGCTGAGAAAAATCTGCCATCTGCTGGTCACATGGCGACCTCTACAGCTGCCTTAAGGGGCAGTATTTTTTAAAAGCTCCACTAAAAATCCAAAGCAGGAGTGTCCATTATTTCAGGGGCAGGCTGGCACTTGCTGCCAATCTCTAGGCATTAGAAAACAGAACAGAGAACGTACCCAGCCCTGTGCTGCAGAGAACTCGCCTGCACGCTTCCCAACAGGGCAGGTGCATTCAAACCTCTGGCTGTGGCAGATTCCCTCCCCCCATGAGGGCCACCGCCAAGGCCAAAGGAAGTTTAGAGCCAAGTGTTTGTGCAGAGTCTGGGTGGCTTCCAGGGATGCCCTTGGAAGTCAAGTGTCTCCTTGGGAACCGCATCTCTGCAGGGCATTTTGGACAAAGATGCACAGGGAAAACACAATGGGGCTGAAAACCTGGCCACTATTCAATCTGCTCTTTCAAAGCCAGGGCATTAATTGTGAAGAGACAAAGTTAATTCTAAACGCAAGAGTTAGAGCTATTTTTAAAAGAGCGACAGATGCCTCCAGAAGAGCCTTGGAAGGCACCTCCGAAATGTTCACGCCGCTCACCCCCTGATGCTTTATTATTGAGGGGGTTTTGCATGTACATAGGGTCTGCATTTCTTAGGTGCTCCTCTGCACTTCTTTCATAATCCTGAACTAAAGTCCCAAATGAAGAGCCCCTTCCTCCCCCCGCCAGCTGAAACTCTCCATGAGCTTCAGTTCCAGCTGTCACTCTGTTCTCTGCCACACAAATCTGGCAGCATCGCAACATGAAGGCCTGCCCAAATCAATCCTGCTGTATAAATCTTTACACAGGGCAAAACATGCCATTCTACCCTTTTACACTCTGGTTTCCCCATCTTCTTGGTGTTGTTGCCTGCAGGTTAGCCAATGAGGAGGCAGTGTGGCCTAGTAGCTAGAACACTGGGGAGACCTGGGTTAAACTTCCGGCTCTGCAACTTGCCTTCTGGGTGACTGTGGGCGAGCCAAGCCACCACTTCGTGTCTCAGTTTCCCCACCTGTAAAACGGGCATCACGAAACTGACCTTCGTAAAGGGTTTTGAAATCTGTGGAGGAAAAAGCACTACAAGAGTTGGTGTTATCAGCCAAACTCTTCCACGTACTTGACTCTGTTCAGCCCTTACAGCCATGCCACAATCCTGCTGCCTCCAAATCAAAAGGAGGGACAAAAAAAATGTCTAATTTTGGTGGAGCAGGAGCCGCTGGACGTTTCGGGGCTGCAGCTCCTCGTTCTGCAGATGGATGTTTTACGTGTAAATGACAGTCGAGATTGAGGGCAACAGGCTGGGGAATTAGAGCCCAAAGCAGAGGAGCTGGGCAGCCAACTGCCCTTCCTCACGGGTTCATCCCCAAGGCTTATATCACAGGAAAGGAAGACAGCATTGCACAAGATGCTGCAATAAGTTGCAGGCGGCTTTGAATCCAGAGATCGGTTCCCATAGTCGTGAGCAAGAATTTAATCTCTTCCACTGCAGGGGTGATGCCGGGGAAGATGAATTCCCAGCCCTCTACAGGCTCCAGGGACCCTGCCAATTCTCATTCATTTCAGCCTGCTTTTCCTGTCATTTTTTGCCTTACGGTTTATTCTGCAGAGGCCTCAACAGGAACAAGCCGCTCAGACGAGCTGCCAAAACAAAGTGATGCAACACCGTGCACTCCCTTACCACCAGCTCCTGCCACGGTTGTTGTCCTCAGCCACTCAGCAGCTTCCCGTGCTCAAGATAATTTATTGATTAAATCCCAAGGAAGAGGCTTAACAGGACGTGCAACACCTCTGTAACAATTGCATCAAGTTGCACTCCAGAGGAGCCTTTTCCCTGTGTTGTGTGTTTCATCCAGACTGTCTGAAAGAAGGGCTTTTTTCCTTTCTGAACTTACATAGGTTTACGACCACCAGAACCCAGCTACAGCCCAGTTCTGCTAGAAAAATGGCTATGGAAAAGTGTCAGCGTCTTACAGATGTAATACGATGTGTGCATCAGAGTCAGATCTGCTGCTTTCAGTGACTAACAAATATAACACGAGGTATTTCTGCCAGCCCTGCCCAGCAAACAGCTTTGCAAGTGTCAGCTGAGGGTGCTACAGCTCACACAACAGCAGATCTGCCTGGCTAACTGTTGCCCTTCATTCCATCTGTGCGACCCATTGGAGAGAACTCCATGGGATGGCTCAAGAGCCCCGGAGCCACCACCCATCTCAAAGTTAGCGGGGGATCAATGTCAGCAACTGTCCTCCCAGCCATCTTCCAGTTGCTTGACAGACCCCAGTGCCTGCAGCTCAGCACAAGTGTGGAAATACGCCAGGAGTGCTCTCATCCATTATTAGGGGAACTGCAGCCAGCCGGAGTTACTGGGGAAGGCACAGAAAACCCTGGGCACAATGCACTCAACCGTCAAGATCTGGCGTAACTGTCAGTTAAAGCAACTTTGAGACCTTTGGCTAAGAGAGATTCTATAGAAAAGAGACAGGGGCTATACACCCCCCGGATAGAGGGAGATACAATAAACCCAACTTTACTGAGAGGGATCCGGGGGCTAAGCAACTCACCCAAGGTGACAGAGTAAGTCAGGGGCCGAGAACCGACCAGAACCCAGGAGTCCTAACTCAGTTTCTTTTGAAAGACGAGACAACGTTTCCTGACTTCTAACCCAGGAACAACGGTGAAGTGTCTGGGGATGAGGACTCGCAAAGGAAAGAAGAGAACAATTATGTCCAATTCCACCGCCTTCAAAGGAAATCACTTAGGAATGTTCTGACCATCTCCCTGGAGGCCTGTGGCATGCTGGCAGTCAGAGAACACCACACAAGAGAAGGTGGCAGGCGCCCCCAAAAGGGAGCTGAGAATGTGTACAGAAAGGAGTTCCAAAGGGGGAGCCGTGTTAGGCTACTGCAGAAAAATAACAGAGTCCTGGGGCACTTTTAAAGACTAAGATTTATTTATCGCCTGAGCTTTCATGGGAGAAAATCCCACTGTGGAAAGGAGCTCTCTCCCTTCACTATTCGCCTTAGGAATTTGCACATGGGAAGAAAGCATCATTCATTGCATGGGATTCCTAAGCAGACGTTAATTTAACACGGGGCACTTCCCCTAACGTAGAGTTATTCACAACAAATCAATTTGCTGTTTAAAGGTTCACACAGTAGCCAAAACGTCTCGAACCTATTTCCCTACCTCCCCCTCCCCCCTTCTGCACACATCAGCGTGCTAGTGAAGGACCTTCCTGGAGAATGAGGCTGGGGGTTATCAAAGGGACGCTCCAGGCTGCGTGCTTCACAGTTGCTGCATTTGAAAGATACATCATGCGCCTTATATGAAAAGTCTGCTGCCCAGCACCTGCAAGAACTCGGAGACTCCATCTCTCTGTTCAATGCACAGCCCAACAAAACCCTCTCTTTGCACACAAGGCATCCAACACCTGGATCAATCTGTGCATGTCATAGATGCTGGGACTCCCTCACTCCCACCCTTTCTATTTTGGATAGATTTTAAAGCTCAGATAGAATCATTCTGATCTCCCAGTTCAATTCCCTGCAGAACACAGGCCAGAGACCCTCACCCAGTAATTCCTGCACAGGCCATAGAGTTTTACCCAATAATTCTGGCCTCAAACCCACAACTTCTGGATGAGAAAGTGTTACGCCTATTTCATCTGAGTTCTGCAGCGTCTGAATGTACCTGTTACTTACTCTTAACATCTCACCTGAACAGTATCACAACCCTCTGTCACTGGCTGCTCTGTGAGAGAGAGAGACTGGACACAACCTGTGAAATGTATTGGTTTGGTTTTCTGAAGTGAACTCAGAGAACGCACTGAATCTTCACAAAAACAATCCAAAACCAATGGAAGGAAAAAAGATAACTGGAGACATTTATTCCTCTTTGGAAAAGGAGTCTGCCAGCCATGGAAATTTATCCACACACTAATTCTGATGCAGATGGGGAACAGCCAGTGGAGGAAATGAAGAAACAAGAAACCCATTCTCATGTATGTGACTCTAGGAACAAACCCAGGGAGCAGATAAAGAAGTATACAGAAGAATGCTGCCTAACAGGATTTTTGAAAAGTTTCCCATGGAAAATTTCAGCTTGCAGAGCATGTGTAAGACAGTGCCGTGGTGAGGAGCGAGGTGCCATACACGCTGATGGGACAGACGGATCTGAACCCAAACAATGCAATATCCACACGTTATTGACCTGCCAGCAATACCTGCACTGCAAAAGGCTGTTAAATCTATGCCAGATAAGTAACCAATCCTGTTCCAATAGTGTCTAACAGCTCGTACTTGGGGCTGGCCACCAGATGGCTCACACGAGCTAGGCTCGCTGATTGTAATGAAAGGCTGCGGCAATTCAGGGGGTTAACATGAAGTTCAAATGAATCTTGCCTCTTACCTCATATCACTAACTCCGCCTGAGATTACTACCATCGAAAGAATTTGAAACCTGACTTTCCACTCTTTGTTTATTTTCGAATTTCAGTTGGGAGGAGAATTTTAACTGTTCACGGTCCCTCTCGTCAATTTCACTGCCAGCATCTTGAGCCTGGGCAAAATGCTGCACTGCTTAGAAAACAGCCTTGCGGTTAAAGCATTGGACTGGGGCGTCTGAGATGTGGACCCAGTTCCCAGCTGTCACAGAGCTGGGGTGCAACATGATCTCACTGCACCTCTGATCCCAGGCTGTAAAATGGGGATCATTCCTTCCTACTTTAATCTGTGGGATTAAGCCAATAATTTGGGGGAGACAAATGGGTACTATAGCAATGAGTGCTATAGAAAGCACATAAATTAAACAGATAAAATCGGAGGAATATTTTTTGTTTTAAAATCTCCATTGAAACTGAAAAGCGTTAATGGACGCATTTTCATTGCACCAGGGTTTTGTGATAATCTGCTTTTAAGAAACCTACCTTTTAGGCCAAATTTGACCCGAGATTTGGCATGGCAACCTTACAACATGATGTTTCTTTGCAACTGTTCTACACTCTGCTGGGAACAACAATGTTTCACCATGTGACTACAAATATTGAAAATAAATGCAGATTTCTCAAGGGAATATTCAAGCATTGTCCTGATAGAAAATCTCTTTCTAAGAGAGAAACTGAAATGTCATCTGAGTAGCTTCATTTCTTTCAAAGAAGCAGCTCACGCATGACTCCAGCTGGCAGTTGTAAGCTTTGTTTTAAAAAAGAGTTTTTAGAAATCTAAGACTAAGTGAGGTTTTGCCATTTTTAAAAAAAATTTACTGACTCTAGAATTTTAAATCACCACCGTCCTGCATGCAAGAAATGCAACAAAGCGTGTAAAGTAATCCTAGACATTGCAGCCCTGCGCTAGTGTGAGAAAACTTGAATATGAAAATGACTAGAAACCTCCTGTTAAGTGAAACCAACGTATCTATTTTCATCATCCAAGCTGAGTGAAGGGCACCGAGTAAACAAACAGAATGACACCAGATTATTAAAAATGGCAATATTTAATAATCCAAAGTGTCATGTGTGTTAGTAACAGGGAAGTGTTTCTCAAAGTGTGTAACATCTTCACTTGAATCCCAAGTAGTGTCTGTAGTGTAAGAAATCCAGCAACGTGCCGATTGTCAAAAGGGGTAAGAGCAATATCGTATTAAATCACACGTTTTCAGACTCACAATGCTTTTGTGGGACCTGCAAAGTCAGGCTACACCTGCACGGGGCATGTCACATGCCTGCATGCAGTACAACCCTGTGGCCACGTGAAGGTGCCATCCCCAGCAGGGTGGATCATGCATGCAGCAAACAGTTGCATGCTGCGGCACTATACTGGAGCTTTTCTTTTAATCGCGCCCCCCCACCCCAGAGATCTTCGGAGGTCTGCTGTTACCCAAGGTACAGATCAAACACAGAGAGTGCCTGAATGGCTCAGAGCACTGGACCTTTACGCAGCGGCTGTGGAAGCGCAGCTAGAGTTCCAAAGATGGGGCACTTCCTCTGTGAGCCCTGGGAGTGCTCATGATTTCAGATCATCCCATAAAGGAGGGTGGCCAAATCTAGTCAACCTACAAGCTTTAATCTAGTCGGGCCACTCCAGACACAAAGGATGACTTGAGTCAAGCTTCCAGTTCCATTTGAAATCGCAGCACTGCCCATAAATTAGCCTAGCTGTGTCTAGGCTCTGCAGCCCCATCTGTGTGGAAGGATGGGAGTGACTCCAGAGCCCGATTCAGACAGACAGGAGATACTGTACAGGGCTAACATAATCCACCGCAATGAGGCAGGTTCATTAAAATAATCAATTCTTTGCCCAGTTGTCCACCTCGCCCCCAAATAGAGTCTACTGAGGCACCACTGAGGATTGGCACCTACGTACCACTGTGACGCACACACTAAAAACACCCGCGCAGACTGGCAGGGCTCACATTCCACATGAGTAAGTGGGAGCACTGTCCAAAAGCATGCGGCCCAAGTTTCTGAATGTACAAGGATGGAAGACAAGCAGAACAGGGGCTAGCCAACTCAGGGAATGTAGAATCCTAGGGCTGGAAGGGACCTCACGAGGTCATCTAGTCCAACCCCTGCTAAAAGCAGGACACTCCCACTAAATCACCCCAGCCAGGGTTTGTCTAACCCGGCCTTAAATATCTCCAAAGACGGAGATTCCACCAGCTCCCTAGGTAACCCATTCCAATGCTTCACCACCCTCCTAGTGAGAAAGTTTTTCCTAATATCCAACCTTGACCTCCCCAGCTGTAATTTGAAACCATTGCTCCTTGTTCTGTCCTCTGTTACCCTCGAGAACAGCCTAGCTCCCTCCTCTTTGGAGCACCCCTTCAAATAGTTGAAGGTTGCTATCAAATCTCCCCTCAGTCTTCTCTTCTCTAGACTAAATAAGCCTAGTTCCTTCAGTCTCTCCTCATAAGTCATGTGCCCCAGCCCCCTAATCATTTTTGTTGCCCTCCGCTGGACACTTTCTAATTTGTCCACATCCTTTCTGTAGTGGGGAGCCCAAAACTGGACACAGTATTCCAGATGCGGCCTGACCAGTGTCGAATAGAGGGGAATTATCACATCCCTCGATCTGCTGGCAATACTCCTACTGATGCAGCCTAATATGCCATTGGCCTTTTTGGCAACAAGGGCACACTGTTGGCTCATATTCATCTTCCCGTCCACCATAACCCCCAGGTCCTTTTCTACAGCGCTGCTACTTAGCCGATCGGTCCCCAGCCTGTAGCAGTGCATGGGATTTATCCGTCCTAAGTGCAGGACTTTGCACTTGTCCTTGTTGAACCTCATGAGGTTTCTTTTGGCCCAATGTTCCAATTTGTCTAAGCCACAAAGGCTTTCAAATTAGAGTTGAAGGAAGGGAATGAAACCATGAGATGGGGGATTGCAGCCAACCCAAAGCAAGAGCAGCTCAATGCCATTTTGAAGCACGTAAGTTTCCTTATGTTTTTAAGGCTTCAGACCCCCCCACCACCACACCCACTAGGAAGCCGTAAAAATGTGACACTCACCTGCTTTCATTATCCAGAAACACAGAGCCACTGCTTTCCCCAAGGGCTTCACTGACGGGGGAGAGGCAGAATGGGGAGGAGAAGGCATCGGAATCAGAGTCAAAAGTGCTATCTCTGCTCACATCACCAGCAGACAGCTCCAAGGAGCCCTCATCCTCCCCCTGCTCTAGCCTGCAGTCCAGCCCTTCCTCCGTCCCCTCCACTGACAACTCCGATCTGTTCTGCTTCTCCTGAGAGCTGATTGTCGATAGGATTCCTGAGTCACTGTGGGCAGGCTGTGTGGGACTGTGGGTCCTGTCAGCTGCCACGCAACACTGAGACAGCTTCTCCCCTTCTTCAGAAGGGGAGCTGAGGTGAGCCACATCTCTGACAAGCTGAGACACAGCCAAGATCTCGTCGTCTTTTGGAATTACTGCTCGTTTCTGATCAGTGGGGAAGGCCTGCTGGATGGCTCCAAGGCCCTGAGAGTGGCAGCGTCGCTTGCGGGGAGCTTTACGGACCGGGGAGCTCTCAGGGGTGATATAGCGCAAGGCTTCTTCATCCTGCCTCTGAATGCGAGAATTTGGGACCCAGGCCAGGATAAGCGTGGTACCAAGTAGCTCGTCTTTCTCCATGTACAAACATAAATAACCTTTCAAGAGAGCACAGGACCAGCCAGTTAGGACTTACACGGCCGACTCAGGACATTTGTCAGCCATATTTAGCACTCCCCCTTCCCTCAACTCTCGCCAACGCAGCTGGACAAAAACAATCTAGCCATTTGGCAGATTTCTCCTCTGCCCAAACAGATTGAGCAAATCTCAAACATTCATTATTTGCAAATACTCCTGAGCCTGCAAACGGTTTGCGAATTGTCTAAATGCCTTCCGGCTGGCTAGCTCCAGAAATCACATCATTTCAGTCCCGACTGGGCAAGCTGTGCAGCTCATCAAGAGTGAGTTTTGAATGATAGATGTGAGTTTTGCACGGTTTAGTTACGCTATTCTACGTGAGAGCCGAGTACTGGCTGCTCATGAGTATCTGCCCCAGCAGAGCTAGAGCGCTAGAGGAAGGTTCCTGGAAGGCAAACCCAATATAGTTACACACAAGTCAAATGCAAACCAAATTTCCACAATAATTATTTTGCAATATGAAGCAGCAGCAGGTTCTCATTGATAAGGATGCAGCATTTGGCTCAAACAAAATCCTATATTGACTCCAATGCAGGAAGCCAATATTAGGGTTTTGCTTTTCCCCAGACATTTGCGGTGGCTGTTTGTTCCATCAGGGTCGTGTGATGCCACTTAGCATCCTGAGGACGGACAAGCATTACATATGGAACGACTCCATCTTTGGGGATCTCAAAGCACTTTCCAGACATCGGCGATAGCCCTCACCATCCCCCATCCCAGGAACCAAGGCGAGAACCGTTTGCCCTGTTTTCCAGCTGGGGACACTGACGTGATCAGCACACGGCCACACAGTCAGGCAGTGGCAGAGCCCAGAGCCCGGAGCCCATTGCTCCCCCTGCGCTGACCACCAGAGGCTCCTTGGAAAAAAGCAGAACCAAGCGCAGCCTTTCCTCAGCCCCTCCTGAATGCGGCCTTGCGCTGGCCGGCAGAAGCTCTCTGATCCTGTGGTCACACCCTGGCACCGCCCACATGCAGATGCTGCCAACCCAACCCTCTGCAGATGTGTAGACGTCGATGCCCCGAGACAGAAAGAAGAGCAAGCAGCAAGTGCAGCACCCTGTCACCTGGGTGATGCTCCCCAACGCCGGGCAACACCTCAGCCGGGTGGACACACACATTGTTCTTGGAGTAGATAATCTCTCCGTCCACTACGGAGGATGATCCAGCGCCACAGCCAGAGTTTAAGGTCAGGAGGTCAGTGGCTTTTGAAGAGGCACGTCGGAGGAGTCGCCCCAGAGACATCGCCAGGGGAGTGTTTCCATTATCCGGCCACGTCAATCAGGAGCCAAATTCAGATAAAAGATCTGCCAAGAAGAGGGAGGAAACAGCGTTAGGTGAAACGTGACAGTTGCGAAAGCTTCCTGCTGTGCACCACCACCCACCAAGGACAACATTGCTACTGCTCCCGGCGGGGCAGGGCTCCTATCAGCTGCGATCTCACCCGTGACTCATCTGTGCACCTGCCTGCAGTCAGAGGCAGTCTTAGCCCGGGAAAACTGAGGCACAGAGTGGGGAAGAGACTCACCCAAGGCCACAACAGGTCCGGAGCAGGTCAGACTGTGCTGGTGTGTAAGCCACAGCACAGCTGGTGAGCCAGGCACAGACCTCTCCACATTGGTGGCGCTCCATTGGCCTTTGCAACCGTGAGAAGTCAGAAAAGCATCCCTGGTCGGTGTAGGCAGGACCAGCGTTATGGGCTTGGAGGCCAAGGTTTAAGTCCCTATCAAGGGCTCTCATTCCCTGGGATGAAGTACTGTGGGGGCAAGAAGAGTTATAAAGGGGGCGGGGAAAAGGAGCACCCTGTGTCACTCAAAAATGCCCACTCATAACTCCGAGTTCAGAAAGTTGTCGGATGTACGCTCCCTAGGATGGCCAGTAAATCCTGCAGGGCCTACGCAGAATCAAAATAAATAAAAGCTGTGAGCTGAGCCAATACGAGGCAGGGAAACGACCATGGAGACAGACGCCCCATCCTGGCCTTGGTCCCCATGATGGCGGTACAAGCCAACAAGCATTCAGCCTGGATTGCCTGACTTTACCCTATCCTTGAGCTTATTTAACCAGAGCTTTTGGGGGTGCGGAAGGGGAGAAGACATTCAATACACAGCAGGCAAATGGATTCTGGAACAGAACACGAAATGCTATCTCTGGGCTACGTGGGTCCCTTCCTCTCTCAAAAGGTAGCTGTGGAATCGGATACCCCATACCACTGAGTAAGCTCTGAACTGAACATGCCACGCACTTTGTGTGAGAAACCATATCCCGGATCCAGATGGGATACTCAGGCTATCAATAATTAAACAGACAGGCCAGGAAGGCGCTTGATGTGCTGAAACAGAGCGGAATAGATGTAATGCATTCCCGCGGACAACCCAAAACAAGGCAACGCCAGGGCAAAAAAAAAAAAAAAAAAAATCACTCCTCAAGAGGGACCTTTCCCTGCCTTGGAGGCAGAGCTCCAGTGTTGGTTCCTCCTGAAGCAGAAGGGAAAGCAGCTACCTCCAGGAAGTTCTCTCAGAGACAAAGCTGTTCCTTTTTGTTGACTCCTCGTTAATCCGTCATGGACAGGCCAACCTGACCCAGCATGCACCAGACATTTCCATGGCTGCAGGTGCCGGACTGGAGAAATGAGTGAGTGCATTCCACGTGCCAGCTGCCCGACACTCTGGCCTGCAGAACAAGTGGTGGGTGCAGCCAGACACAAAGAACAGAAGTCCCAGGATAGTGAGAGACACCCTGCCTCACTCACAGAGACATTGTGTGCACTAGAAACATCACGGAGGCCTAAAGCATTCACACAGTACCTAATGCACACAACAGCTTCACTGGTCACTACCTGAAAAAGCACCTTGCCTGGAAAAGAAGGGATAAAGGCTGGCCTGTCTGCACTGATTTAACCTACCATGCACGCCAGAGACCCCAGTCTGAATCCCACTTGGACTAGCAGGAGCTGGGAGTATTGCCAAGATAAAACTGGGGGCTAAAGGGCCACCCAGGGGATCAATTCCCAGTCCAGGGAGACAAGGCAGTGAAACACTGGGATGCTGCCTTTGCAGGCCCGTGACAGTGGTTTGTTGAAGCAGTGACCACAAGGAGCTGCTTTTTCTTCTCTGCACTCAAAATACAGAAGCCAAAAAAAAAAGGCTGTATTTCTCTCTCCAACAGGGCAATAGAAGCTTCAGGGGCGGAAACACTGCTCGCCAGCGTCTAAGAACTTCTCACAAAAGACAGTAAACGAGACGCCAAAGACCAGCTGAGAGCGCCTTTTTTACAAGAAAAACTGCAAACCTTCACTGCGAGTTTACTGCGAGTTTTCTGGCTTACATCTGCTTGAACCACCCCCCAAAGGCAGCTTGTGCTCATCAGTCATGCCCAGGACTTGACCAAGATGGATCAACGCTGCTCTCTGCTAAGCTCACTTGGCTCTCCAGGGAAAGGGTTAGTTTGCAGTTTGCTCTCCCCTCACTGTAGGCTCACTCAGACCCTAGTGTTCCACACACCTTCCGAAACCCCCGGCAGCTACCTGTCAAAGCCTCAGCATGGGGCACTCAGGACCCATTCTTCAGTACACAGGCTCTAGACTACAGACAGGAGGGAGAGCCTTTTGCAATAACTGTAAACCTAGAATAGTCCCTCCCCATCCTGGAAAGGGAAGTGGAAGGAATGGGGCAGGAGGCGGGGGAAAGGAACATCTGTAGCAATGTAAGGATGTAAGCAATGTTTCTGTAAGGAGTTAGAAAACAAGATGGCTGAGGGAATTCCCAGCAATGAAGACACTGAGTGACCTCTCCTCCTTAGTGGAACCAGAGGTCCAACACCCCTGCAGGGGAGACAATTAACCTGTACCACAGCCATTTAATAGTCACACGGACAAACCAGCTGGCCTCTCGCTGCGTGTACTATCCCGAGAATGGGCTTCAGTTGGCTGTCTCTCGCCCAAACCTTAAATGCCATCTTAAATACACAGAACCTGTGGGAGTGAGATACTAGATCAAGGCAGAGGCAGCCGAGTCAGTGAAATCATCTGAGAAACAGGGAGAAGACTCCTGCGAGAGGCAGCAGATGAGATGGTACTACATCATGCACAGAGGTGCTCCCATGCTCTCTCTCGAGGGGCTCTCAGGAAGCCTGGAAGAGGCCCAAGCCTTCGTCTAGCTCAGAAAGAATAAAGCAGCATCTGAAGATCAAAAGTTGCTCCCAAGGAAATGGAAAGAACCTAAAATGGAAAGAGCTGCTTTGATCTAGCTTGCAGCTACCACTCCCTCTCTGTCTGCGCACACAGGGCGCATTGGGGGTGGAAGACTCAAGAGGAAATCTGGGTTGGTGCACTGGGCATGCATTGCAGAAATGCAGCGAGTGCATGGCTCAGGGGCCCACTAAGGAGAGAGAAATTATTTCACTGCCAGGTTGCTGGTTCTGTTCCAGCCCATGCTGGCAGTGATGGAGAGACATCCAATGCTTGTTCCACGCCCTATATGCAATGGGATTGAAGGGGCTCAATCTCATTCCCAGCAGACAGGTGCTCACATTGCCAAAGAGAACGAGCGAAACACGAGTTGGCAGCCTCAGCAAAGAGGTGTGGGACTGAATGCATTCTGGAGGCTGAATTCTCTTCCCCTTGGGAGGGTCTGTCCACATCGGTTGGGTGCAGGGAGCCTGTTCCACCGCTCCGTGCCTTGCACTGTCCTGGAGACACAGAAGGGAGGTGTCTCTAGGGCTGACAAGTCAACACTACAGTTACACATTTAAAAAAACTAGTGGCACAATGTGGATTAATCTTGTGTTCCTGTGACTGCAGGAGATTATTCAAGCCTTGCAGCAGCTAACACCCCAACAGGAACCAGGTCACCTACCCTGCCCTCTGGAAGCTGCAGTACTCAGTTAGCTGATAAGCCCTGGCTGCTGCCTGCCAATTTTTATTAAGTACACAGAGAAAAGATTTGTTTGCTCCCACTCATCAACCATTGTCAGACTCCTTCTTGCAGCCACTGGTCCTTCTTTAGCCAATGCCGGGGGAGCATCATGCAGCCAGCACTCAGTTGCTACGCCCCTGAAGTCTACATCAGCTGCCCTCTTCACGAGAAGCCAAGCACAGCTGCAGCCAGCAGAGTCTCAGATAGCGCTGACTGCCAGCCGCTCAGAAAGGCCCTTCTCAGTTCACAAACTTAAACAAGGAGCTCCTGGTGAGGGCTGGCAGATCACACCCTCCTTGGCAGATTTTCTTGGACCAAACCCTGCTGGCTCCATTTACCCAAGATTTCAGTTCTCTGATAAAGAGAGAAGGGCAGGGTTTCTGCCTGGGCTTAGTATCAGACACAAGAGGTGACAAAGCTCCTTACCAGAGAGCTCACAGTCTAGCAACAAACTCAGACTAAGCTTGGGGGCAGGAGGCTGCACTACAAAGCCAAGCTGCTGAGCAGTTGTGTGCCCAGCCCTGGATCCAAAGGCTGATTGTGAACAAAAGAAAACACCGCAAGACTTAAAAGTAACAGCAGCCTAAAAACAGGGCTTCAAAATGAAAACCAGCTGCCCTGGGGCTCAACCGGGGGTGCCAGACCCAGCAAACCAGAACTCCTAAATCAGTCTATCCACCCATCGATCTATTTATAAACAAAGAATTGGACATTTCCCTAATCGAGGGATCACTTCCCATGGACTCAAATTTGATTTTAACACTGTCAACACACCACTTTATTCCCCAGCAGAGATCAATCCCTTCCCCAAGAAGCTTGTAGACCAAAGATTTTTCATGATACTACTGAAGCACTTAATTTATTCCTTAATACAATCTTCATATCATAGCCGATAATAAAACTGCAGCAACTGCATATGCTGAGGCCATTGCCCACCACCCTGCTGACCACTATTGTCTCATCCTTTCCACACTTCCCCTCATCTGTACCCATCTATTGTCTCGTTGTAGAATAGATCGTAAGCTGTTTGATGCAGGAACGCTTTTTGTTCTAGGTTTGTACAGCACCTAACAGCACTAGGGCTTCTGGGCACTACGGTAATATAAATAATAATAAAGTCAAGTCACAAGTATTACGCCTATTTAGGGGGAAACGACGTGGTTCAATTTAACGGGAGAACTGTAGGGTTTGTTACTACTCCAAATTGCCACAGGAGAACGCCCAGTGTCATGTCCAGTTCAGCTTCTGTTGGAATGCAGGGACAGGAAAGGATCTTGCTCAGTTTCCCTGGGTGACTCGAGATCACACTGGAGGCCAGCAGTCAGTCAGCGGGAGGAGAGAATGGGAAAGAAGACCAAGATAAACACGGAGGCATATTCAAGGTCCCAGGTGGAACATGGTGCTCACTTCTTTTCCCTTCTCACCCTCTTTCCCACTACAAACAAATCAGGGTGAGAGAACAAAACACAACATGTAATTAATATGCATTTTAACAGCTGGCTTCTGAGCCCAGTGACCCAGCTGTATATTAAAAGGGTCTAAAAAATGCTGACACTACATTACAAGATTCATGTTTTATAGACTCTGGAGCTAACATTCATTATTCATCACCTACAAATTAGCAAAAATAATCCCTTCTTGCAGCAGCACCGATGGCATTGCTACATAAAAACACAAGTGGGCAGAAAAAACCTGCTAGTTTATTAGCTACAAAATGTAACATTTAGATTTATACTGGCATGGAATCTTTCACAGCAGTCATGCTATTGCAGCGTAGACTCCACAACAAAAGTTAAGTTTTAAAAAGAATGTGTAATAGTCACACACAGAAATAACTAGAAATTAACTAACAGAATTTTAGCCTCAGAAAAACTGGCTTTCTGGGCACCGGTGCCTGCTACATATTGCCAGATGGGAACACAGAATCTCCCACTTAACCACAAGAGATGGGCTAGAATCCCAAATGCATTCCAACCCAAAGTTTTTCTGTTTTCTAACAGAACTGCTTTAATTATTAACTCATTAACCAAGTTTGTAAAACACAGAATTTTACTAATTGCTTGATCCTAGGTAGGCACCTGAGATAGGAATCTCCATTGTTTACTCTGAAGTAGAGTGACCAGATGTCTCAATATTGGGCACTTTTTCTTACACAGGCGCCTACTACCCCTCACCTCCCTCCTGATTTTTCACACTTGCTATGTGGTCACCCTACTCTGATGCAAAATACACACACACAATATATATAGCAAAAACAGGAGATAGAAACATCCAAGAAAGTCACACAAGGGAATAAACGCAAGTATAAAAAATGCACCCAATAATGGAAGAGGAGGACTAGCAAGTGTTCAGATACTGTGTCCCCTGGTAAGTGAAGGGAAAGAAGACAGGATCAGTAGGATTAAGAGAACCACAAGAATAATCTCAGGGGGATTTAGGAAGCAAACACCTGATAAACCCAAGACACATACAAAACATTAGCCCAGAGTCCAGGCACCCACAGAACACACATCCCAGCGCTCCTTAAGGGCAAACGGCAAACAGAACCCCCAGCACCTGACTCAGGCATGCTTAGGGGGAGATATTTATACAGAGTTGGAAGTGAGATCCTCAGTCTAGAAATACAGCTCCCTTTGTGCGACTACCAGCATCTCCCCAAAGTACAAACCTCACACTCCCCACCCCGCCAGTATACAGCTCCTTCATCCCCTGCAGCCTTTCCCCTCCAGGATACAGCCCCCCACCCCACCCCACCCAGGACACAGATACAGCCCCACCCCCACCCAGGATGCAGTGCCTCCTGCAGCCCCTCCCCTCCAGGCTGCAGCCCCCCCAGGGCACAGATACAGGCCCTCCCCTCCAGGATACAGCCCCCCCCCCGGGCACGGATACAGCCCAGCCCCTCCCCTCCCGGATA
>ML685805.1:10436536-10455920 GCA_007922175.1 Pelusios castaneus | reverse complement strand
CCTTCCTCATCCTCACCGAGCCTTCCTCCCGCCCGGCCCTCCTCATCGTCACCGAGCCTTCCTCCCGCCCGCCCTCCTCATCCTCACCGAGCCTTTCTCCTCCTCACCGAGATTTCCTCCCGCCCGCCTGGCCCTCCTCATCTGCACCGAGCCTTCCTCCCGTCACCATCATCCTCATCCCAATGCCCTTCCTTCTTCCAGCCCCTCATCATCATCACCCCTGACCCACTGCCCTGTCTAATCCCTCATCATCTTCACCCCAGACGCCATGCCTTCCCAGCCCCAGAACTCCCCCTCCCCACCCCATGGCCCATTCCCCAACCCCCCAGACCTCCCTCACCCCTAGAGGCTCCCTTTCCCCAAATCCTCCCCATTGCTAGCCTCCAGAGCCCCCACCTCCTTTCCCCAAAAGCCACCTTTCTACTCCATCCTCAGCCTCACCTTTGCATCCAGGCTTTCACCTTCGCCCTCAAATGCCAGATCTCCCCATCTCTGTCTCCAGCAAAGCTAACCCTTCCCATACACCCTCACTTCCCTTGTTATTATTCATTATTGATATCAGCATAGTGCTGGAATGAAAGCCCAGGTTGTGGGCCAGAACCCTGCTACGCTGGGCACTGTAAACACAGACCGAAAGACTGTCCCTGTCCCAGACAGCTTACTAAGGGTTACACAAGAGGTAGCATTGGGATACTGCTAGAGACAGGGAAGATTAACGGAAACAATGCATATGTCCACACTTGGAGTGGGGTGTAACTCCAGCTCAAGTTAAAATACCCGCACTCACTAGCTTTGCTGGGGCTACCAGGCTAAAAATAGATTGTAGTCCCGGCAGTGCAAGAGGGATGAGCTACACTAAGTACGTACCCACCTGAGATGGCAGGCATGTACTCAGGACAACTAGCTGGTCCCACCATTCTCACTTGCACAGCTACACTCCGGTTTTAGCCAAACTAGTGTAAATATGCATCCTTGAGCTGGGACTTCGTCCCCTGCTTGAATGTAGACGTGAGCAGTGAGACAATACTGGTCAGTATGATAGGCAATGGTCTCAACACACCAGCAACTCAAGCCTTTGGAGACATCACGGCAAAGGAGGAATCTGAAGGACGACAATGAGATGGCTTTGCGGAAGATTATGGGAAGCTCCTCCCAAGCTTGAGGGGTAGCATAGAAGTAAGCACGTAGGGCTTGTTTTAAAACATAATGCAGGGTTGATAGAAATTGGTAGGCCTATTGGAAGTGAGAATTGACAGCTCGATAGCATAAGAAAATGAGAGGTAGGGTGGGGATAGGCTGAGGGACCTTAACATGAAGACAAGTAACGTATGTTTGAAGTGATACAGAAAGGTGAGTGAGTAGAGGGATGCAAAGAGGGGTGACATGGTCAAAGTGACAGGCTAGGAAAATGATCTCTTCAGCAGCATTCTGAATGGATGTGCGTGGGGCAAGATTCCATTTGCCAAGGTCAGAGAGAAGTAATAAAGATATAAGATAATGGATGAGAGTTTTGACCACGTGGTTGGTCAGGAAAGACTATATCTTAGAGCTGTTATGCAAACTACTGCAAGATTTAGACACAGTCTCTAGGTGAGGACCTAAAGAAAGAGTTGAAGATGATGCCCAGGCTACAGGCCTGAATGACAGGCAGGATAGGATGTTGCCCACAGTATTCAAAACTGGAGTTGAGAAGTTCTGGGTTAGCCATGCTGAGCTTGAGCTGGTTTAGTTTGGACAGAAAGAAACATATCTGGAATAGGGATGATTAGAGATGTAGGACTCAGAGGAGAACTGTGAGAGGACAGTCACAGAATCTTAGAAAGGACAAGATTTCTAGACAAAGGGTATTGTCAGTGATTTCACAAGGGGCGGAGAGATCAATGAAGATGAGCATGGAGATACCCATCTCTGAGATTTGGCTAGCGTGAGGTTATTAGAGACTACATCTGTGACTTGAGAGAAAGAGGAAGGCAAAGCCAGCTGAGGGGAAGGAGAAAGTTATATTGTATTTTGTTAAGAAATGGAGCAATACGAAGGGAGAGTTTGAGGAGTGAATCAAAGGTGGCAATAAGACAGCTGGAATTTCTATTAAGTTGGAGAAGTAGAGTCATTTAGCTCAGTGGAGAGAACAAATTTGTAGGGAAGGAGGTCAGCCTGTTTGAAAGGATTTCCACCAGAGATGTTCTGCATCATTAGAGCAGAAGTCAAGGAAGCAAAAAGATAGAAAACAAAGAGTAGAAATAAAACGGTCAATTTTCAGAATGAAGAGCGATAAATAGTGGTGGCCTCCACGTCCCCAGTGCTGTTCAACATACTCATAAATGATCTGGAAAAAGGGGTAAACAGTGAGGTGGCAAAATTTGCAGATGATACAAAACTGTTCAAGATAGTTAAGTTCAAAGAAGACTGTGAAGAGTTACAAAGAATTTCATAAAACTGGATGACTGGGCAACAAAATGTCAAATGAAATTCAGTGTTGATAAATGCAAAGTAATGCACATTGGAAAACATAATTGCTACTAAATATATAAAATGATGGGGGCTAAGTTAGCAGGTACCACTCAAGAAAGAGGTTTTATGACATAATAAGACAGAAAATATTGTATTGCCTCTTTATAAATCCATGGTATACCCACACCTTGAATACTGCATACAGATCTGGTTGCCCCCTCTCAAAAAAAGATATATTGGAATTGGAAAAGGTATAGAAAATGGCAACTAAAATGATTAGGGCTATGGAAAAGCTTCCATATGAGGAGCGATTAATAAGTGTGGGACTTTTCAGCTTGGAAAAGAGATGACTAAGGGGAGATATGATAGAGGTCTATAAAATCATGACTGGTGTGGTGACAGTATATAAGGATGTGTTATTTACTCCTCAAAACACAAAAACTAGGGGTCACAAAATGAAATTAATAGACAGAGTGTTTAAAATGAACAAAAGGAAGTACCTCTTTATACAGCCAGTGCATAGTCAACTTGTGGAACTCCTTGCCAGAGGATATTGTAAAGGCCAAGAATTATATTGGAGTTAAAAAAAGAACTAGATAAGTTCATGGATGATAGGTCCATCAATGGCTATTAGCCAGGATAAGCAGGGATTGCTGTTTGTAAGCTATTGGGAATGGCTGATGGGATGGATCGCTTGGTGATAATCTGTTCTGTTCATTCTCTCTGAGGCATTTGGCATTGGTCACTGTGGGAAGACAGGATATTGGGTTAGAATAGATCAACCGTTGGTCTTACCAGTCTGGCCATTATATAGGTGATCCAGTGCTGAATGTTGGCAGGGTGAATTCTGTGATTAGAGTGGGGCAAAAGGGTCAAAGTTGGAGAAAAGTGAAATGTGGAGAGAATCTACAACCATATCAATAGAAGGAAGGGATGAGAGGGCAGGAGGAGAGAGCTGAGAGCAGACTGGAAGTCAATAGTGCTGATGGTTTGGTAATCCCGGAAAAGTCAAGTTGACAGGCATTGGGGAAAGAAGTGATGAGTGATGTCGAGGTCCCCTTCTCTGACCAGGTGATGGGAAGAGAAGGGGAACTCAGCAACGGAGCATTCAGAGAAAGAGCAATGTTTGTTGAGGACCAAATCCAGTGAACAGCCTTTGTGACGAGTAGGAGAGCTGAACCTGGGCTACACGGTTAATGAAGACGCAAGGGTGAGGAAGTGTACAGTTAAGGATTGGATGGATCATCAACATGGAGGCTGAAGTCCCTGAAGATGAGTGTGGGAGCTAGCCAGCAATCAAAATCAGAGAAGAAAGCAGATGGGGAAGAGTTGGGTGGACAGTTGATGACAGCAAAAAGGAGTGGGATCGGAGAGAAGAGTCAGATGCTGTGCTGTTCCAAAGGGGAGAAAGTGTGGGGAGGGGGAGCAGGGACAGGTTGGAAGTGGCCGAAATGGAAGAGAAGAAGCCCAGCAGCCCATCCATGATCTGATCCAGGACAGTGAGTATGAGAGAAGGCATCTTCAGAATCAGAGTCAAACAAAGTGACCCAGGTCTCTAAGGGTACGTCCACACTGGAGCCTTAGGTCGACTTAAGGACGGTTAAGTCAACCTACAGACCGCTGCATCCACACTGGGCGCTTATTAGGTTGATTTAAGCTCTTCCTTATGTCGACTTAATAACACCGCCTCTTAAGGTCGACCTAAGGCTTAAGTCGACCTTCTTAAGTCGACTTACGCCAGTGTAGAGGGGAATAGCCTTTAAGTCGACCTAATTGGCCTCCCAGCCCCCTCGCAGAGTTTCTGGCCACTCCTCCGCTGACCTAACACCTGCCGCTGTGGACTCTCCAAGTCAACTTAACAGAGCCTCTTAGAGCTGGGCGCTGGAAGGAATGTGAAAGGAAGAGCTTATGGATGGCTGTGACCTTTTTAGAGACGGAATGGGTGTTCCAGAGGGAATAAGACAAAGGGAGAAAGAAAGGGAGATGGGCATGATGTTAGGAATAATGGCACAAGCAGGGTGGAGGTGGTGGCAAAGTCAGTTGTGGGAGGTAGAGTAGAAATGGTGAAGGGCAGGATTAGGGTAAATGTCACCAGAGGGGTTGAGAAGGAAGTAGAAGAGGATGTGGAATCTGGATTTGTGGTGGTGGAAGGAGGGGAGAAATTGGGATGGAAACGGGAAGAGGAGCAGATATCACTGATGGGAACTGTAGAGGGCTGAAATTTACAAGGATGGGGGGACAGAGGCGGCTTTTGGGGTAGGCGAAGCAGGCACACGCCTAGGGCCCCAAGCTGTAAGGGACCCCCTTGCCTGCCCCAAAAGTTGTGTCTGCCTTTGTTGGCAGCTGGCGGAGGAGCTGGTCCCTGTCCTGGGGTCGGTGGTGGGTAGCAGGGGCTGGCAGTGAGCTGGGGCAGAGCCGGAGATGGCAGCAGGGAGCTGGGGCTGTTGACAAGGGGCCCCTGGTGGGCCTATATGGGGCCCCACAGGCCTATAGGGAGCCCCTCAGTGTGCCTTCACCTAGGGCCCCCAATAGCCAAAGGCCGCCTCTGTGGGGGGAAGAAGTCAGTGGAGGGAAAAGGACAAGGAAGGAGGATCCCTCCTTTACCTCTCCAGACCAACCCAAGCCCCCAAATCCTTGCTTACTTCCCGATCTGTCATCTTCAAATGCATCAGCTTCCTATTTGTCTTCCATCCATGTCCATTTCTGGTTCTCAGGCATTAGCACAAGGCTGCAATTTCTGTGTTACAAACACAGCAAGTCCAAATAATAAACTGTCATCACTCACACTGAAACAGACCATGCCAGCATTCCTGTTGGGATTAGGTAATATGTTTACAAACCCTACATTTGGTTCTCATCCCGGGTAATGTTCCAGGAGGCAGCACTAGAATTTTACCTAAATCCAAGCTTTTCATAATTGTACATTATTATTTTGTTTTAAATTCTTCAATAATTTTTCATCTTAATTAAGCCCTGAATCAGGTGTTGGACAGATTTCAGAAGAGGAAGAGGAGGAGGAGCTGCATCCAGACGGCAATGGGGTAAAGCTGTGAATTTGAAGGACTTTCTGAACCCTGGGAATTGGAATCGGAATCACATGGAAATTAGTACATATTTTGCTGCCCAGCTGTTACGTGGTTGGATTCTCTAGAAATGCAATTAATATTGAAAGATGAAAAAATCTTGTATGGATTTCCCAAGAAATGGTGCAACAAAACATTCAGAAAACAAAAAATCCCAAACATGAAAAGAAACATTTTCCAAGAAATGTTAGCAATCAGAGTGCCTTTGTCCTGAAAAGATTAGCTGAAAATATTGAGATTAGAGTTTGGAAAATATCTAACTATAAAGATAGATAAATACTAGAATAGGTTCCTGAGGGAGACTCCTTGTCATTGGAGGGTTTTAAGAACAGGTTAGACCAGTGGTTCCCAACCTTTTTGGCTCGAGGGCCACAAATATATATTTTAGAATCCTGAGGGGACACCAGTCTATTTAATTAAATTTAAATCAAAGTTAAATTAATTCCATTCAAATTAAAATTTAATTAACATTAATTAAAATCAATTAATTAAATTTAAATAAAAGTTTAATTAAATAGACTAGTGGCCCTTCAGGGTTGTAAAAAAATTATATTTGTGGCCTTCGAGCCAAAAAGATTTTTTAAAAAATTTGAAAATAATTGAAAGTTTTTTCTTCTTTTTATTTTTAAAAATGCGGGGGCCTGGATGCCCATGAACAGGGCCAGTTTGTGGGGAGGGGTTTGGGCTCCAGCAACAGCGCAGCCCATGCTCCTGCTCCTGCTCCCACCCCCCTGCATCCATTCTGGCCTATGGCCCTGACCCCCCTGCAGTCCGCGCCTTCGCACCAGCCTGCGGCCCTGCCCACAGCTCCGGGAGCCCTGGCCGGGACCGGCGGGGAGGCAGGCGGCCGCAGCAGGGCTCTCAGCTGCGCGCTGGGACTGGGCGGCTGGGGCCCAGCTTCCAGTCAGAGGCCGGGCAGCGCAGGCCATTTTAAAAAGCCCAAGTGGCCCGCGGGCCAGGGGCTGGGAATCCCTGGGTTAGACAAACACCTGTCAGAGATAGTCTTAGGTTTATTTGTTCCTTCCGCAGGGCAGGGGCTAGGGTAGATGGCCTTTCAAGGTTCCTTCCAGCCCTACATTTCTGTGACTTTTGGGATTTTTTGTAGTCATCACTTTATGAATAAGGATGTACAAAAGATGTGTGGAAACCCATTTGCTATGAAGCCAAAAAGGCACTAAAAATAATTAATAGACTAAACATGTCCTTTAAATGTTCAAAGAATTGTGAATACAAAAAAATCTTCATCTGAAAAATAGTGTTAGCCTATTAATATACTCTGTTTAATATTCAGAGTGGTCTGCTCCCAAAGAAGAATATGCCATTTATTGGGAAATATTGTTTCTGCAAATCAGTCAATTCATAATCTTCAGAAAGACAAAACGCAGAATAAGACTTCACGGATTTTGAGTTATTTGATTTTGATGTTGAATTTTTTTTATCATTTCAAATTATTTCTTGGTTAACCATTTTGGTTTGTGCTATATTTTAAAACAACCAAGCCAGTTTAAAAAAAATCTCTGTAGAACATGAGAGGAATTTAAGAATTTATTGCCACATCCCTAATGATTGCAGTGCTAGCAGGTGCTTCAATATTAAGAGCATTTCCTTACACTCAGTGTGGTCACATAGACGCATATTCCCTAAGTTGCAAGAGCTGAGACGACACAGCAGCTGTAATGTGCTGTACTGGTAGTACTTTGATTGGAGTCAGTTAGTTCTTACAATATTGTTTTCCCTTGTGTTAGGTTGTGCAGCCAGAGAGTAGCCAGGACAGCAATGCAGAGGCAGATGGCATTTCAGCTGAGGACCCAGGAATGGAACTCAACCCAACAGAGCACAATGTACCTGAGTCTCCCGAGCCTCCCTTTGTAAAGGTGGACGTTTATGAATTCCTACTAGGAAAGTGTGATAGCTACAGAACAATCAATTTAATGCTTGTGACATCACAAATCATTAATACAATCTCATGGAAGCAATTCCAGGGTAGCAAAAAACTGAGAAACTGTTGCCATCTTATCTCGTATATGAAAGGGAGGCCATGGGAAACTTAATTTGGTTACGCTCTGGTTTCCAGGAGAGTCTGTAAAATTTAGCTCTTTCTTACTCATCATCTGATACAGCACTTTGCATCTGTAGCTCTTGGAGCACCTTAAAAGGAAAGATAAACACCATTATCCCCATTTATCAGTGGGGAAACTGGTTCACATGCTCTGATCCTGTCTTTTCAGCTGATATTGGAGTGGAGTTCGTGTCTGCTATGTGCAAGCTGAGTTTCCCACTGTATATAGATTTTGGCTTTTCATTTTCAAATTTCCATTGCAAATAAATTTAAATATGTACCTGGAGCTTTTTTATTTAGCAAGGGCCTCATCCTGGGAAGTCCTGAGCAGCCTCTAATGTTATTAAAGTGAATGGGTGTTGATGACTTCAAACATCTCAGCACTTGGCAATTGTTAGGACTAGGAGTAGGCCCTAAGGGATGTGTTATGGGATAATGGGAATCTGAGAGCTCATTACTGTAATACGGTAACTAAAGAACTTGTGTCCAAAATCCAGGGTCAAGGTAGGAGACTTACAGGAAGCCTGAACTCATTTGGATTCCATTTACTGATTACTTGAAGTACAGGAGGTCTCACTGCATATGTATAATAAATTGACTACAACAGAATATATCTACATATATGGGGGAGTTAGAATTGACAGAATATTCACCTTTATATTTTTGGACCAAATGATATTTCAAGTTAGACATTTTACTGGGCTGCCTCAGAATACATAAGAATCTACCTACTTGTTTTCTTTTATTTTCAAAACTATTCCAAGGCCTTTTGAGAAGTACAGAGCACCTCTGATGGCAATGAAAGTCAATGCAAGCTGCAGGCACTAAGCACTTAAAAAAATCAGGCCCTGAGTTTTTTAAAGGGTTATCTGTTTGTAAGAATAATTACTTGCATCGTTTTAATTTAGGTGCATGCAATAAAAAGATGTCTATCAAAGGCTGGAGGTACCCTAACACACAATTAATAGCATAACCAAATTCCCGCAGTGCTAAAATAATCATTCAA
Organism: Pelusios castaneus; assembly: GCA_007922175.1. Lineage (NCBI taxonomy): Eukaryota > Metazoa > Chordata > Testudines > Pelomedusidae > Pelusios > Pelusios castaneus. The sequence continues at coordinate 10,447,321 of ML685805.1, read as the reverse complement.
ACAGGAACATATCTAGCCAGCCACCTACAGAACACTCCTTTCCACTCCTTCATTTTTCTGGGAAGAATATCCTCTCCATAAAACCTGTCAAACAGGCATCTTTCCCAGTGGGCCTAGAAGGTCACCTATTTGGGCTATTTCGAACCAAGAGGGGAGCAAGTTCCATAGTCATGAACCCTCAAAGAAAATGCCCTTTCAGCGGCTCCCTCTTTTATAACCAGGGAGATCCATCTTGGGCTCCCCTGCAAATCACAGGTGCTGTGCAAGCCTGGCCCAGGGAGAGAGGTGATCCCTCAGACAGATGGGGCCCAGGCTGTTTAGGGCTTTATAAGTCAAAATCCACACTTTAAATTCCACCCAGAGATCAATAGGCAGCCAGCGCAGGTCCTGATGCACCAGTGTAACATGCTTCCAGTGAAATGCCCCACTTGGAAAGTGAACCGCTGTGTTCTGGACCAGCATCAGTCTAGGATAGAGTTAAGGTGTATCTCATATATAGCACACTGTAATAGATTAGTTTTGAGATAACAAAAGCCTGGTCAAGAATCTCAAACATAATGGTTGTCTAATGACTTTAATACTACCATACAACATTAAAACCTATTACCACACTTCTGTGGTAAAATCCAGAGAAATTTTTCACCTTGATAAAGACAGGGAATTAAAAGTTTCTCATGGAAGTTCTGACAGGGCTGTAGGCACCGTAGGCCTACCAGGAGCTGCTATACTATTTGTGGTCAGACTAGATTCATTTCCTGTGCACTCACACTGTAAAGCAGTTGTAAAGCGCTGTGGTAATAGCCCTTAATGAAGAATGTGGACCATTATAATATTGTTTTTGTGTATTCTGTTTTCTGATTTTGATCTGTGCTAGGGAATGCAGCCAGCGAACAAGGAAGAGGGAGTGGCTGTGCCTACAGAGGACCCAGGAAAGAGACTCAGCCCAACAGAGCAGGAGGTTTCGGAGGCTATGGACCAGGAGGTCTCAGGGACTACAGGGCAGGAAATCTCAGGACTCACGGAGCAGGAGGTTTTGGGGCCCATGGAGGAGGTGGTTTCGGGGCCCATGGAGGAGGAGGTCTCAGGGCCCATGGAGGAGGAGGTTTCGGGGCCCATGGAGCAGGAAGGCTTGGGGCCCACGGAGCAGGCGTTTTCAGGGACCATGGAACAAGAGATCTCATTGGCCACAGAGCAGGAGGTTTATGAGATCACAGGATCCTTCTTTGAAGAGGTGACTGCTTATGTATTTAAATTAGGGGAGCATCTCATTAATAAGACCACAGTCCAGTGTTTGTGACATTACATTTGCACTCTGTTGAAGAAATTCTAGTATTGTGAACACACACTACTGAATGAATCATGCAAGAGAGAGGCTAGTTGGACAGGAAACAATTGGTAAACAAAATTCCAGGGATTAATTCATTATTTCATACCTTTCTCAAGTACCCATCACCGTGAATGATACAGCCTTGCTGAGACAGCAGTGGGATAACAGCCTTGAAATTGCTTTCCAGCTTCCTCAGGAAGCAGCAAGACTGGTTTTATAGTTGACTTTTTTCTACATTGCCCATATCTTGTGATGACAAAGATAAGCAGATTTTTAGTAACAAATTGTGTTAGAATAAAGACCCGTTCACAGCCTTTATACTGTATGATGGCCTTTGTGTTCCAGGAAAAAGCCAATGAGGTTTCCTCAGACAAAGTGGAAGTGGTTGCTCTTCCTCCCAAACTGCCTGACATGGAGCAGCCAGGGACAGGCAGCCGAAGTGGATCCTGTACATCTTCAGGAGCCAGTACCCAGAGGTCTGCATTATCAGGGCATATGGAGATTCCTGCCAAGTCAGGTACCAATCAGTGTCTTACTAACAGTGCTGTCCTTACAGCCCACATTCAGATACAGTCTTCAATATTTTCCCCCTCCCAATAAACGTGAATCTCATTGGAGATATGCTATCAAACCTAAGGGCCTGTCTACACAGGGAACTCAGGAAAATTAATCTGAGTTAACTGAAGGTGTGAATTTAAAATGTAGTAATTAAACCACATTACGCCTTCCATGCACTCTCTTGTTCAGAATTAAAGTGACTTTAATTTGGTTTATTTTAGTTCACACCTCACTTTAAATTCATACCTTTAATTAGTTTGTCTTGCTTTTTCTGTGTCCCCATGTAGACATGCCCTAATCCTTATGTTTAACCTCTGCATGATGCTACTGCTAAGCCAGTCCTTAAATGCTTTCCCTGATAACTTTCCTCCTCACTGTTAGTATTACTATATATTTTTATTATGATTTAGTTTCTGTGTGCTAGTAACTTTGTGAGACAATCTGAAAAGCTAAGAAAGCAGGCTCTGTTAGGTATTTTTTTCCCATCAGCACTGATTTTTTTTTCTGTGATACCTGTTTTTTGTCCCCCGAGAACAGATTACACCGGGGTAGCCATCTCTCCCTATTCAGACTCTTCCTTTCAGCAGTATAATCAGCACCATGGCAGGCTTGGTGGTGAGGAAGAGAATGAAGGTCTACGTTATGCAGATGAACAAGCTGAAATAGAAGGCAGTGAGGAAACAGAGGAGGAAGTGCAGCTGATTGTCTTGGACCCAGAACATGTGAGAAAAGATCCAAACCCAAGTGAGGGTTGCATGAAAATTGGGAGACAAACTGGGCTATGGTGAGGTACAGCCTAAGTCAAATATGTTCAACATAATTTTTACGTAAGTTCTGACTTCTGAGTGCTGTACCTGCCCCTCTGTATGGCAGGTTAACGCAGTGAGCGATACATTGGGAAGATCTGGTGAAGTTCAGTTCTCATGAAAATGAAGGGCTTATAACCATAACTAGTGGGCAAATGCTGTGCAAGCTTCTTTCACACAGCTCTGCCAGTACAGCTCACTCCTGTCCTGACCTCCAAAGACTCCGGGCCTGTCCTCAACAGAACGCCTAGTGATGCCAAAGTAGGCAGGAGTTTTATTATATGAACAAATGTCCACGAGGCTCAAGGCTGAATCTGCACATAACCCATTTCGCTTGCAGCATACTAAGGAAAGGAGGTGGAAAGGTAGTGCTGTACCTGACATACTTTCCTTGATAACTTATTTGGGCCAGGCATTATACGCATGCTTTCATCATCTTCCTTCCCCTCCTAGCCCCTGATGAGAAGATTCCAAGCTGCCTTAAAGAATCATCTCAATAAACAGAAGGAAAAAGTGACCATGGAGCTTCGGGAGCTGGTATAGTAGTCTTCCCTGGACTTCCCACAGCATTCCAGCCCTGTCCAGGTTGGTGTGAGTTGACTCATTTCCTCTTGTGTCTGCAGACAGTGGCTACAAAGCAGGGTAAGGTGCAGAGGGAGGAGCTGGGAATAGTCCTTTATGGGGTCCAGCAGCAGCTGGCCCGGCTGCAGATGGATCTGGAGAAGAACCATGACCGATATTCTCAGATAGCCATGGTGCGTCGGCAGCTAGAGGAGGAGCTGCAGGACATCAGAAATCTGTACAAGAAAACATGTCAGAGCACTGAGGATGAACACAAGAAAGGTGACTAAGGTGCTCTTGCTTAGTTTTGCCTCATTCTAGTCACGTGAAGACAAATGAGGTTCAGCATAAATCAAACATTTGTTTGAAGAACACCAGCCCACATTCTCAAGAATGGCTTGCAGACTGGAGAGATCAACCCGAGCATAGCTGGTATGCCTTGCCAGTCAGGCCTCCTTGGGGCATAGCTTGGCAGTTGTATTGGATAGTCTGTATGCTTTTCAGGGCTTGGACCATATCTTATTCTATATCTGTAAAGCACCATACACATTCAAAGCACGATAAAGGTACCTAATACTAATTTTGGTTTTGACATAATTTCTACCAGAATAATCCTCTTTCTCTGTCATAAGACAAATGTTTTTCTGTCCCTTTAAGGCAAGGGTTCCCAAACATTTTGTCGTCATGACCCCATTTTAATTAATTATTTCCTACTGGAACCCCAGACAGCATGGAGGATGCCATTTTGCTCCACATATTAGGCATTGCTGTGACCCCATCTGCTGGTGGCACAACCCGATTGGGGGTCAGTTTGGAAACTGATGCTTTAAGGGATTCCTCTGAACAAAAGCCATTCCTGGCAAGTAGGTTTTCATAGATTCTAAGGCCACATTGTGATCATCTGATCTGACCTCCTGTACTGCACAGGCCAGAGACCTTCCCCCAATAATTCCTAGAGCAGATCTTTCAGCAGTACATCCCATCTTGATTTAAAAATGGTCAGAGAGGGAGAATTCAGCAGGATCCTTGGAAAATTGTTTCCAATGGCTTTCCAATATTCAACATAACTCATCTCCCACCGTTCGGCTATTTATACTTGTCTGAGGCCTCTGCCAGCAGATTGTTTAGATAGCCTGGTGCTTCAAACTAGAACCTTCTACATGGCAACTCTTTACAGTCAAGGAAGTGAACTCAGCTGAGCTAGAAATCCTTTGCTATAGCTAACCTTTCCACCTATCTCCCCAGTTTCTGCAATGCAGACAGAGGTGGAAAACCTGGCCATGCGTCTGTTCTATATGCAAAACATGGACCAGGATGTGCGTGATGACATCTCTGTGATGAAACGAGCAGTGAAGAAGGCTGAGGCAGAAAGGAACCAGGCTGAGGTTGAGAAGAAAAAGCAGGTATTAGGCAAATACCAAGTGTGACAGAGGGGCTGTGAATGATGCCATTGGGCTTCAGAGATCCTTGGGGAACTGCTGCATTGCTATAGAGAACACTAAAAGGACAGATGCTAGGAAGATTTTACAAAATATGACCTGTCCTCTTCCATTCTTACATTTTATTTATTTGCAAATAACAGGTGGTTCCTTAGAGGTCTTTTTTCCAAATCAAATCATTCAAAGTCTATTTTTCCCCTCTAAATTAAAACAAACAAATAAACCAGCCAATCCCAAAAAAGCAGAAACCTTGACAGCAACAAATAAAAAAATACAGCACAACTTGTCAAGCAACACTATAGTAGCAAAGCCGAATGCATGAATGCAAAGGAGGAAGGAGAGGGTTAGTGAGGAGACACCTTATTTTCAAGCCCAGGGGGATTGTTTTGAACAAGGATGAGTTTAGCAAAGTGATTTTACAACACTAAGAAGAGCTGTTTTAATTCATGCTCCCTCTGCTGGCTAGATTGCTAACTCTTGTAGCAGAATAAATATTGTAGGATTATATGTGAACATGGCAATGGAGTGTGGATTTTTGATAGCCATTAGAGAGCATTTTCTTCTAAAGTATTACCTTTTATGGTAGTCAGATGCCATGACGATGGGCGCAGTATTCTGACCTAGATGGATAGAAGTTAGGTGACGTTTTGGACCTATTGCTCTTCCTTGATACGGGAATGACTAATACCAGGGGAGTAGATGCAGATGAACCCTCTGCAGAGTGGTGCAATAGACTGAGGAACCTTGGTCCCCCTACAGAGTTGGAGATGACTTTCACCACATGCCACTGCACTCGCTGGCGGCGATGATGAAAAGCTGATAGCCAGCAAATCTAAAGTGGCTCCGTCACTTGATCCTGCTCCCTGTGTGACTCCTGCTGAGTCCATGTTGTCAAGGTTGGGATTGCTCTGCAGTATTTGTACTGATCTGCTGTGGTCTGATTTTTGTAGGACCTGCTTGTGGACCGCTTAACAAGGAAGGTGAATGAACTGCAGGAGCAGATGGCTCTGTATGAAGCTCAATTTATTGCCCAGGCTGAGGACACAAAAGTAACCCGGCAAGCAGTGAGTGAGGTAGGAGGTGACACTATTTGTCATGTGTGGTTAATATTACCTTTTGTGATGAGCCAGAGTCTCCCACCCTGTGCTTAACACAGTACACACATGCTGGGGTTTAGTTCAAAATGTCACCCTGGCCTGTGTGCTAATGAATATTTTCTGATAGTCTTAAGAACAACAAAAACTTACCCTGAGTTGTCTGTTTTTAGGGTTCTTTCCCTGCAAGATCTCTTGTTTCACCCCCTTAGTTCCTTTATCTTGGAGGGAGCCACACACCCCTTCTGTGCTCCTGGATTGGAGCTAATCAGACACACCTGGTGTGATTGACAGGCTGAGTCTGCAGCAGCGAAAGGAAAGTCCATGCAGGTCCTACCCCAACATCCATTTTCCTACAAATTAATTACATATCTGTCTCCTGTATATCTTTGTCCCACTGTATCCAAGTATTCCATTGGTGTATTTAGCTTTACACCTAGGTACAGCCACAGTGTAAATGATAGCTCCCTAGTGATGCCATCTCAGTAGGCTACAGAGACACAGTGACTCAACTGTGCTGGCATAATACCTCTATGGAGAATCTTCTCGTCTGGATTTTCATGTTACATCTGTCGCTCAATATCTTCCCATTCACAGCATGGTGTAAATCGTATCCCGTAAGACATGGGAGATGGGGCTGAGTTATTGTTGCCCTTGGGGCCTTGACTTTGCATTTCCCTTTCTTTTTGCACATTTTATCAGTGACCGTAATGTTGCAACAAATGCTAATGTGCATAACAATATAAATTGCACTTTTGGTGACAGTGAATCATCCAAGTAACTGAAAGCAAGATGTAAGGCAGTTCTTTTCAGTCACTTACTCTACAAGTGTAAAGGGAAAAGAGCCAAAGAAAGAGCAGGGACCTAGGAAAACAGTAGAAGACAAAGTATGAATATTTGGAGCTATTTCTTCCCAGCTGTATTGTGAGATGAAGTGGGCAATGAGGATGGAATGCAGGTCCGGTACCCCTGCCTAGTGTTGACTCAGAATCTCACTCAGTATGGTGTCTCTTTGAAGGCTTGTATGGAGATACAGACTATTAACATGGAGAAGAAGCAACTGATGCATCAGTGGAATAGCAGCTTGACTGGGATGAAGCAACGAGATGAAGCCTACGCTGCCATGCAGGAGGCACTGAGGTAAAGCAGCTGAAAGCAGGCTAGTGTTGTACCTCTGACGGGAGTTTTTTGGAGAGAGAAAAGAGTTCTCTCAAGGTTACTGGTGACGTAGTGTTGTATGTGCGGAGTGTGCTAAACAAAGAATAAATCTGCTGCTTAGGAATGCTCAGAATGGCAAAGGGTCATTATGGTTAAGAACATCATTTTTTATTACTGTTTTCTCCATTCACAACATAATCTTCCTTCAAAGTAGGAAATAGGAAATAGGAAACTAGATGGAGTTGTCTGGACTGGATATCTCCTTCTGTCCCTTGATGGACCTCCCAGGACAAAGGAACAGGCCTCAGGAAGGATTTACCCAGGTCTTCTGCAGTCATGATTTTGTGACATTTGGCAAGAATCCATTCTTCAGGAAATCCCTACCATTGGTAAAGAGAACGTGTATTCTTTCTTTAGCCCTAAAACTTGCCCAATTGTGCATGAATCAGCAAAATGCTTTTCTATTCTGATTTCCTGGGAAGAGTAGGGAAAAGAAGTGAAAGAAATTCACATTCTGTGGAGACATTTCCTTTTGGTTTTTGGTTTTTCTGTCCATCTGCCAAGAGATTTGTGCAGCACTGGACACTTGGTGACAGCTGTCTGCTTTCCCTTAATCCCTACATCAGAGCCGAGAGAGGGATGTTTCCCTTATTAAAAACCCTCTTCTGCTAGCCGTGTATAAGGCTCCATCTTGACCAGGGTGTTGCTTATTCTGCGAGGTTCAGTAGCTTGGTACTTGTATAATGCCTTGTGCCTGTGGGAAAACATTGTGTGATGGCAGACAGAAATGATGGCTAAACCTGGGAAGCAGAGAGGGCTTCTTTGTGGAATTATTTCCCAACTTAACAGTGCTCATATACCAGGGTGATGAGTGTGGTATTAAACAATGGAATGGAAGTAGAAATAAAATGGAATTTGTTGCTGGCTGTTTGGATCCTATTAAGATTGAAAGGTCAGCCAATTGTAACCCAGCTGTTCACTCCGCAGTTCAATCTACAGCAGGTGTGTGAAGGTAGACACCAGGGGTACCGTGTGAAGCATTTTATTTATCATGAGCCTGTGGGATGCCACTGGATTGTAAGTAGTTTGTTTTAACTGCAAAGATGCACAACTTGCCTCCATATGGCTGCAGAGGGAGACGTTTGTGAGGATTCAACAGAAGGTCAGGGTGAAAGGGAGAGAAATATCATCACTGAGTTAACTCCTTTCAGGTTCTCATCAACTGGCTAGAACCCACCCAGAAACAGAATGTATTTTTCAGACGCAATATATAGTAAAGTTAGACATTTCTTAGTGTGTACTGAATGTATATTAAAATATTCCCGATGAGATACAAAATATATTTAATCTATGACCAAACTGGTTAGTTTTCTTGCAGTCGAAAAGGTGAGGTAGTAAATGTGTGTGATTCTCTCTCACACACTGCTGTTTCCTGTGAGAACACAGCTTACCTGAAGGACTTCACTCCACTCGAAGCAGAGAAGAAAAACCACATACAACTCAGCTGCTGAACTATGTGATTGCCATCTCCTCCAACACCCTGTTAGTGAGACAGCTGCATCCTTTCCTTCATATACTGGCATCTTCTTTGTTTCCTCTCTTCTTAGTGTAACTTGCCAGCCTGGTGACCCATCTGCTCCCAGTATAGCCAAGCTTTGCTCTCCTTCACCCTTCCCATAAGGAAATCCCCTGGGATGTAGCCTATCGGCAAGGAAATGTCAGGACGCCACCAATAACATGAGCTTGGCAGAAGGAAGAAGGGAAAAAAGATCACGAACAAGATTCTTTCTATTCTGATACAAATGGGTACACGAGGTCCTGAATTACACCTTCCCAGGCAGACCCTACATTATGCTGACCCATCCTTTTAGTCAGGCAAGACAGAAGACAGTTCCTCCCGTTAGTGTCTCTTCTGGGCCAACTGGAGGATGGGGCTAGAGACCCTTGCAGAGAGCTTCTATCCTCTCACTCCTCAAGCTGGTGACCCAGTACTTCTGTAAAAAACAAACAAAAAACCAGAGACCCGTGGCACTTTTAAAGACTAACAGATTTATTTATCGAATTTGCATATCCACCATCACAGGACCAAATCAAGCCACCTAATCCATCAAGGGCTCATTCACCTGCTCATCCACCAATGTGATTTATGCCATCGTGTGCCGGAAATGCCCCCCTGCCTTATATATTGGACAATCAGGACAGTCTCTGCGCAAAAGAATAAATGCACACAAATCTGACATCAGAAATTGCAACACTAAAAAACCAGTAGGGGAACACTTCAATCTCCCTGCTCACTCCCTTGATGACTTGCTAATAGCTGTGCTGAAACAGATGAATAACAAATCACAGCTTCAAAGACAAACTGCAGAACTCGAATTTATATGCAAATTTGACTCAGTTGCCTTGGGGTTAAACAGGGACTATGGATTTTTCTCTCATTATAACAGGTGATTTGACCTCACCTTCCTCCCAGTGTTTGAATCCTAACATTTATTTTGATTTGCTGTTACAGCCTGACCTGTTCCTGTGTCATACACTCCCCTGCATTTAATTTCCTCCCATCCTGTAAGTTTCCCATCTTCAGAGCGACTGAGGAAGTGGGATTTTCTCCCACGAAAGCTCATGCGATAAATAAATCTGTTAGTCTTTAAAAGTGCCCCAGGACTCTGTTTGTTTCTCTGCAATAGAATAACACGGCTCCCCCTTTGGAACTCCAGTACTTCTGTGTTCCCCTCTGTACTGACTCCAGGACCTTTGGCTTTGATCAAGCCCAGAAGTCTCCTCCCCCAACGGCAGCGTAACAGGAGAACGGGGCCATGAGGAGCTATTCAAAATTACCCAGAAAATTAAGTGAAAGGGCGACTTTAATGAACACCGGCAGCCCCAGTGCTGAATGAACTTGTCTCATTTTCTTGCTTGCCACTTCCTCATTTCTGCAACAGCCTCTTTGAAAGCAGGAGTTTGGAGTTGACTATCCAGTTCACAAATCAACCCCAGGACCCTCTCCTGTCTTCTCTTTGCTCTTTAGGCAGTCCAAGCACCAGCTCAAGTCCTTGGAGACAGAGATCCAAGTCTACAAGAAGTCAGTCACAAAGGAGGAAGAGAGGAATGAACTGCTTGCCCGCATCTTGAACCGCTCAGAGAATGATGCCAACGTGAGCAAGAAGCTGATTACCCAGTGCCTGGCCAAACAGGATGCCCTGAAAGTTGAATACAGCACCTACACCCGCATGCTCCACGAGACAGAGCAGGCCCTCAGCAGGGCCAACTCGGTGAGACCAGATACCCATGGAGAAGAATCTTTTGTACTCGTTTCTCCCCCGTGTTCCCCAAATGCTCATGTTCCACCCAACATTTCCACCCATGTTCCCCAAATGCTCTAACAGCTCTCTTTCCATGTCTTTCCTCTCAGGACAAAGCTGCTCGGATGAATGAGTTGCAGGCCATTGGCAAGGAAATAGAGAAAGAGACTGAAGCCAGACAGGACTTGGAGAATCAGATCATGGAAAAGCTGCAGGATCAGCTGATGTCCAGCAAAGCAGCAAAATATTTTTCACAACTGGCTGCAAAACTTCATAAGAGAAAGCTGGATCTGGTATGACATCTGCTTTTTGTGACTGAGGGTAGCTCACCTGCAGGAGTGAGACACACATTCAGGATTTATTCCCTCCAGGGTACTGCAAGCATGGCTCAAAGGCCATTGCCCATGCCAAAAACCAAAAAGAATCCATCTTAGGCACACTTCAACACACTCCCTGTGTTCCTAGAAACAACGAGAGTCCTGTGGCACCTTACAGACTAACAGATTTTCTTCGGCATAAGCTTTCGTGGACTATAACCCA
>ML685805.1:10419333-10436136 GCA_007922175.1 Pelusios castaneus | reverse complement strand
TGGGTTATAGTCCACGAAAGCTTATGCCGAAGAAAATCTGTTAGTCTGTAAGGTGCCACAGGACTCTCGTTGTTTTTTGCTGTACAACAGACTAAGACGGCTACCCCCCTGGAAACGTGTTCCTAGAGCTTCTGCTACTCCCAGGAGGACAGGGCCTTGTCCTTGACTGTCTAGTATCCTAGTCAAATTCCATCTTGGGTCATTCCTTTTGTCCTTTTAAAGTTTTCCTACAGTTTCAAGTAGCTAAGATACTTCTTCATTTACAGTCCTAAGCTGTTGCCTAATGTTGCTACGTGCTGTTAAACTGCCATGTTTTACCTTGCAAGTGTCTGCATTTCAGTGGTGGGTGAAATGACTCCCATGTAAACTGTAGTCTGAGTTTGTAAAATACTTCAAGACTCTTCAGGATGAAAGGCACTATAGAAATATGAGATATCATTATTATTTTTAGTCAAGTATTCAGGCCTTGTGAAAAGGGGAAGAAGAGTTTATAACATTCCTATTAAGCATAAAAGTAGGAGGGCTTGCAAAGCAAAATGCTGCTTGTCTGAATTCAGCTCCAGATGCTGATGTGCCTAAGAGCTCTTCCCACCCCCATCTGCCTTTTGAGATTTGACCATATTGCAGGGCTTCAGAGGATGCATATAAAATAAAATTTAGCCAAAGAAAGCGCGACAGAAATATCACTGCCATCTTGTACTGGCTTCATATTTTGTGTAGATAATGGCGCAGGGTGATGCATCCTGGGCATGTTTAGACTCAGTGCTGCATGCTCATACCTGTGGGAAGGGATACAGGAGACCCACTCTCTAAATGAGAGGCGGCCAAAGCAGAGGCCATGAAGTTCTACAATGTGCCTGCCCTCAGTAGCACACAGAAGTGTAACAGCTCACAGACACTGTAAGTTCCAGCCCGGCATGTGCCATCTTGAGTCTATGGTCACATCAAGAATGTAGCATTCAGTGAACCTCATTTCTCTCTTCAATATTAAGCTGACTTCACTCTAGTTCATTTTTCAGGTGCAATCTGTGGGCTCCTGACAAGCTGTCAAATGCTGCTTTGATAGTGAAAAATGCAGGACAGGTGGCTCTTCTATAGTTCTACTTATTTGCCTCTCTGTGTCTGCCTGGGCAGATATAACTGAGGCTTGTAGATTGCAAAAATAACTTCAGGGATGATGATGAGGATGATTGCCAAACCTTTGCCTTCTCTAGCACTTTCTGTCAAAGGGCTTCAGGTTGCTATGAACCCATTAATGCCTCCCACCATCCTTAGGAAGGGTTACCCCCATTGCACTGATGGGGAAAGAGAGGTGAAGTAAGTAACTCAGGGTCCCAGAGCATATTTGGCAGAGCTGGAAACAGAACTGGGGTCTCCTGACTCCCAGCCCCGTTCTTTCCAAACTGGACGTGCGCCTCTCAGACGTATTTTGTTCACAGTATTACAGCCCGTTTGCAATACAAAGAGCAGGATCACTGTTGAATGCCAATGATTTGTTGTTGTTGATATTATTAGGAGCTGCATTTTTCCAAAGTTGAGAATGACACAGCCCAGGTCATTCTGGATACAACTTACACCAACTGTAGGCTCAATATGCTCCAAAAGACGCTTTCTGAGCTGGACAAGGAAATGAAAAATATCAATGACCTGATCAACCGCAGTGAGAATGAGATCTCCAAGCGCAACCTCCTGATCGAGCGCAAGCAGGGGATTGTTAACCTGTTCAATAAGAAAATGGAGATGATGATTTCCCAGTTGGGGGTACGTCTTGTATGCCTGATTTCATTCTTAGATGAGATGACAAGTTTGGTTAATAAAGGTAACGCGTAGAGGTAATAGTCCTGTGAGTGAGGCTGTCTCTGTACTGCACAGGGCACACAGAATGCCTGTTTGGGCTGATTTTAGTTACTCTCTGTATTCAGAAACGACTGAAGCAACAGCCTTGGGCAATACCTCTCCTGGGAGCAGACTAAATGTCAGTGGGGATAACCTGCTGCTGATGGAACCAGGAGCTGGAAGAACATTATGGGAACCAACATGCAAAATGAGCCTGTCAGGTTCCTGTGCTGCCCCCGTCTGCCTAATACCAAATGTCTTTCCTTTACAGGGCCAAGAACTGGGACCCTTGGAAGTTGAGATCAACAGGCTGACCAAGCAAATAGATGAATACAACTCAGAGGTGATGACGCTGCAGAAGTACTGGCTCAAGCTGCAGAAAGAGCTGGTCAAACTAACCCAGGAGCGGGAAGAGCAGCTAACCTCCTTGGATATGTTGAAGAAACAGATCACCATCATGCAACAGAAGAAAGTGCGCACTGAAAGTAAGTGTTTCCCACAATCCGTCTGCCGGTATCAGTCAATGAGTGGCCATGCACTCCCAGAGACCGCAGAGAAATGGCTCAATGGCTTGTCATATCTGCAAACATAGTCCCTCCGTACACAGCGGAGCAATACCACGTGATGGGGTGGTTATACTGGATCCCTGGGTGCATTCTGGGGCTGAAAGCCAGGCACCTTCTGCCATTTGAGCAGTCTGGTACCACTCTAAGGGCCAGACCCTGCAGCTTTTACTTACAAAAGGGGAGGGTTGCTGTATTGCACCCCAATGACCATCTTGATAAGCTGCTGTTCTTAGGAAGTAGAGCCATAGGGTTTAAGGCCAGAATGGACCACAAGATCATCTAGTTCATCTTCCTGTGTATCACAGGCCACCAGCACCACCCAACACCTGCACAGTAGACCCAGCAACCGAAATAGATCAAAGTATGGCAGCCACAGGCAGAGAACATGAGGGACTGAGGAGCTCCAGTTCCCTAGGCCCCCAGCGGCAAGGAAGTGGGTTACACCCAGGTAATCCTGGCAAGTGACTTGCATCCACACACTGCAGAGGAAGGTGGAAAACCTGCAAGGTCACTGCCAGTCTGACCTGGGGGAAAGTGCCTTCCTGATTCCACATGTAGCCACCAGTGAGACCCCCAGTGTGTCTGTTATATTTTGTCTAACAGCTGGCGGGTAAGTGCCCAGCACTAAGATTATAGCAATGTTAGCAGCAGAGTCTCATTTCCTAGTAACCATTGTCAAAGCCTGAATTTGATTTGGGCTTTATGGAAAGGATTGTGCCTTGGCAATGTCCATGGGAGACTTTCTGAGTGGGCAGCCATGACAGCAGTTCTCCCCAACAGAACTCAGCCCCTCCACCCCTGTGCATTACTAGTGAATACTTTCTGCTCTCGCTTTTTAAAATCTTTTCTATCTCTCTCTTGTTCTCCTGTAGATGAAATCCAGCAGGAGAAGAATGAGCAGAAGGACATTGAACGCCACATGAGGAACATGGCCAATGACTTGATGAAACTCAACATGTTGATCAACAAGAACAGCCACAACTCGGAGGAGCTGCAACATGGCAACATCATAATGGAGAATGAGTTTGTACGCTCACTCAAGGTAGGGAAGGCTCTGCTCCTCATCTCCCAGACAGCCTGACACACAACAATCTTGCTGAGCTCTCACTGGGCTGGCACTGTGTTGCAGGAAACAGTCAAATAAAAATGCAGGTCTTGATTTCTATCCATGGCACAAAACAATGTAACCAGATGGAAATGAATAGCTACGCAGAGGGCTGTCCCAGTCTGGGTTTGTACAGAGACAATGGCTCTTTTTACATGGCCCAGGAAGGTTAGAAATTCTACCTGTGCTGTGGGAAGGGTTGTCAGCAAAACAAGGCGTGGAGGACAGAGGCAAGCAGTGAACCTGCAAGTGCCAATGTGATGTTGATTTCCGCTTCCTTATTTTAGGCAGCAGAGAGAGAATCGATTGAGATGCAGGAGAAGTTGGATCGACTGCATGAGGAGAAAGAGAGGCTCCTAAACAGCCTGGTGGAAGCAGAGTGAGACCCAGACCCCTTGTTTTATGCCAGTCTTTGAACTCCCTGGCAGGCAATTGCATTACCCTTCCTGTGCTAATGCTGTAGGGAAATGCATCTTGTCTCATCCTGCCAGGTTCACGTGCTCCTTTTAGCTCTGATGGGAAGGTGGGACGAGTTCTATAACTTTTTGACACCCCAAAGGTTAAGAGTCTGTCATTTTTTCCTATGGCATCAGCAGCCTCTTTCTGTAGATGAATGAAGTAATGTGGTTGGCCTTTATTCTTCAGAAGGCTGCCAGCTTTTAGCGTGTAAGGGAGAGAGGAAAACTCTGTATGGAATGGTGTGATGTAAGTCCCACAGCTGTTCAGATTGAGGTAGCTGCCTAGTCCAAAATTCTCAAACTTGGGACCTCACGTTAGGCATCTAAATAAAGGGTCTGATTTTTCAGAGCTGCTGGGTTAACCAATGTTGGCTTTAATCCTTGATGCTGCAATCCCAACCCTGATCACTACTATGACCATGCCCCTTCAGACCTGCAGAACTTCCTGAGGGACTCTCACATTGAAGGCACCACTGTCTTTTGGCATGTTCTGTACAGTGAACTCTTAGTTTCCAGCTGAACTATTGAGCTTTGGACTCAAAATGAGGGTTCATAGCATGACATCACACTTTCAGGGAATCAAATGGCAGGGTAACCCCATCTTTTTCATACAAAGGCATCCTTTCCCTTTCTGTCCCTGAAGGCATCAGATCATGCTATGGGAGAAAAAGATCCAGCTGGCAAAGGAGATGCGTGCAGCAGTGGACTCAGACACAGGGCAAGGCGAGATCCGAGCCATGAGAACAGAGATCCATAGGATGCAGGTGAGCCAGCGTAGGAGGGGAAAGGGTAGATTCATAAAGAGATTATCCAGCCTTGCAGGGGATGCTGAAACAGTGGACAGTAGTTGGGCAATAACTTGGAGAAGCATTATCTCTCAGATTCCTGGCAATGCTAGGGATGGGGCAGGCGGGGGAGGAGAGGGGGGAGGGAGTCTTCCTGTGATCTGTTCAGAAGTTGAACTAGCTCAGGATGCAGTTACACCTCTTTCTGTGTTCCTTGTGACAATGGAGCTCAGCAAAATTGCAACCTGACTGGGAAGGAAACTTCCCACAGGATAGTGGTTATCTTACAACAGTGTGGCCCAGTATATAACTAAGGCAGAATTTATTATGGAATGCTGCATCCACCAATGCACTGATTCAGAGAAGTGTTTCTCCCTTTGCCAAAGCCACCTCCCCTACCATCCACAGGATACTTTCTACCTTTCTTTCCTTATTATTGCACTTAGATGAATTTATTGCATTGAAACCTTTAGAAGATTGCTTTGGATAAGCTGATAGGGAATCAGTTATTAGTCTGATGTCCCCAGATCCATGTTGTACAAACCTGGTTCATGATTTAGTTAAAAGATTTGGGCTGCCAAGGCTAGTGAGAGAAACGTATCCCGTCTCTGCAAATGGAATCTGCCTCATGGAAAGTCTTCTACCAGATGCAGTTTGTGACCACGGGGAACCTTCAGACTTTCTCTCCTCACACATGGCAGGTCCGCTATAGCCAGCTAACAAAGCAGCAGGAGAAGACAATTCGGGATATGGAGGCAGCTGTCTCCCGCAGAGAGACCATCATGAATCGGGGGGAGGGCCAGAGCAAAATGGATAAGAAACATTTCACCAAGAGCGACTTCCACCACAAGACACAGGAGCTGCGGAAGAAGATCAAGGAAACCCAAAAGGTGAGCAGGTAGAGTGGGGCCACAAGAACTGATTTTTTCTGCCCTGGCCTTGCAACTAGACATATGTCAGACATTGCTCACCATCAGCTTTGCTTTACGACTTACTATCAGGCTATGCAAGGAAGATGTTGTGCAAGGTTCACTGAGCCAACCTTTCTCCTAAATGGCAAGGAAAATGCTGTGGACATGTCAGGGGGAAGAAGACACTGGGGGTAGATCAGGGTGAAAGTCATGTTGGCCACCAGGATTCTGTGGTATTCCTCATGTAGCTCTGAAGATCACCTGCTTTTTGCTATTTGTCTGAAGGGGATCATGTGTCAGACCCACTACCCTTCTCTCTTAGAAGAACTTGATGGGACCTTTATTCAGACTCCTCGTCCCCTAGTTATCCTTTGTTTCTTTCATCTCTTGCGGTTGGGATTCAAAGTGTTTGGGATGAAAGCGCCTTGTGCATATTCTGCGCCATCTGGCCCTCTAGATAGTAATGTAAAGAAAAGCGCTGCAAAGTGCCCCAGGCATGGAGAGACACTCCCTGAAGGGCAAGGCAGTGATCTACAGAAGTGAACTGTCACCTCTCCTGGCACAGCACTGGAATGCCAACTGTGTCCGTGCAGCCAGCAATGTGAATGCCTCTACCTCCACCATGACTGTACTTACTAAAGGAACTGCATCTGCAAGTGTCCAAGAAAGGGAGATGTTCTAAGGTGCTAATTTGGCAGCAGAGGTAGTTGGTCTGCAGAGGTGGAATCTTAGTTTCCTTCCCTTCCTTCCATTAGAATGCTCAAGACTGCAACAGAACCATCTCCGAACTGGAGAACACCCAGAAATCTCTCAGCACCACCCTTCTGGAAAAGCAGCAGCAGGTCTCCAGCTTGCAGGCTGAGACCGATGTCCTTGATGCAGACATAGAGCGGCTTCAGGACAAGAAACGTTGGGTAAGCTGACTTATTTCCTTACAGCATGTCATATATTATTTTTCTGTGCTGCCAGCTCACAGCCTCCATACCTCATCCCAAACCATTTGCACCCAGCTTAGGGTACATGAGTTTCAGCACCTTTATATTCCTCTCTAGAACTGGAAATCTCAACTAAAAGAGCAAAGTTCATCTGTGTGGGAGATAGAACTTTCCTGGGGGTGGTCCAAGACAAACTCCCCCAGGACCTATGGACCATCTCAAACCTCACCACTTTTCACTTCAGGTGAAAAGCGCATTTCTTTGACCTTGCTTCTCTCACCTAAACACATAGCAGCAGGTATATTTATGGCTTTTTGAAAAGAAGGACACAGCCTATCAAAATAAGATACTCTGTTGTATGAACTTCTTCCTCTGGGGAGAGGATGAGAGAAGGAATACCATGTGACAGATGTGTAATCTCCTAGCTAACGTGCTACTTGGAAAATACTGAGATGCTATGGTGATGAGTGCAATATAAACAATATAGAACTGCAAACACAACCCTTGAAATGAGCCATATTTCCTCTTAGGCTGACTTTTGTAGCTGGTTAATAACCAAGACCATTTATATGTAGCCATCTTAAGTCAATTCAGTCTACAAGTATTATCAGGAGAGCTTCAGTTCACATTAGCTCCAATTTGCTTTGCAGGGTTGACACTGATCTTCTAAGGGCAAGTCTACACTATGGCACTACATCAGTGCAGCTGGTGAAGATGAGAGAGCGCTCTCCCTTCAGCATAATTACTCGGCCTCTGTGAGAAAAGGAAGCTATGTCAGTGGCAGAGCATTTCCCACCATCATAGAACTAGTGTGGACAGCTCTTAAGTTGATGTAACTTGTGTCTCTCAATGGGGTACCTTTGTCAGACGCTTGAGCTACGTAAGTTACGTCAACTTAGTAAGTGGAAGTGTAGACCAGCCCTTGTATTTCATTATAATAAATTGGGAGCCAGTGTCTCCTATCAGCAATTCCTCTCCGCTCTCATTCTTCCTTTTCCCTGTGGTCCGTGTGCCTAATGCACCAGGGGCTCAAAACTGTGAATTGCCATAAAAGTCAGTGGGAGTTGGGGTGCCTGTTGTCCTGTGCTCATACTGATTAGTGGAACGTTCAGCTGGAGGCACCAAGCTGAAAGCAGTTTCTGATATTTTCAAAGGTAGGAAAGAATATCTCCCCTTTCTCAGGGCTTGCTGGCCATGGCTAAAGAAGATCCAGCTGGTTTCTAAGCCACTCTGAGACCAGCCCACTCTAATGCGAATGATGTCCCTTGACTTTTAAAATTCATAGAACTTGCTCTGTCTTTGCATCTGACGAAGTGGGTTGCAGCCCATGAAAGCTTATGCCTGAAGAAATGTGTTAATCTTAAGGTGCCCCAGGGCTCCCGTTGTTTTTGTCTTTGCACTGTTTTCCTTCTGTGCATGTGTCTGAGCTGGAGGTTCACTGAGCTACGCTGTGATCATTCAGATAGAACACTCAAAATGGGTGATGCCAACTTTAGTAGTTACAAGAGGACTTAACTGAACTGTCCTCTGAATGATCCATTCCATTTCAAGATGCAAAAGGTTCCAGACGGATAACCGTGTTAGTCTAGTTCAGAAACTAATAAGGAGCTCTGGGGCACTTATAAAGACTAAGATGCGATATCTGCTTTTCCTCCCCATTTAATCAAGTCCTCCTTACTCTCATAGCTCTCTTTCATTCACTCTGATGTTGTTAATAGAGCTTTCATTGTTGCTTTTCTAAGAACCTTTCAGAAATTGTGGCCTATCAGACTCGTCAGAAGCACCTGCAAGCAGTGAAGGATGGGAAATACACACCACTATGCCGTACCAAGCAAACTCTGCAAAAGGAGATGCGGAAGCAGCAGGACCGGCTTCACACCATCAGCGTCATCCTCCACCAGATCCAGCAGGAGTATCCTCAGTCTCAGAGGGTGTTGTGCTGGCTCAGCCAAGCCCTGGATTCCAGGCTTGGGGCACAGGACGCAGAATAGGTAGAAGCATGGAACCAGCTTTGAATAAAGTATCTCTTCACCCATATTTTTACAAATAAATACAGCACAACCGTTTACTGCTTTTGTCACTCTCCTGGATATTGGAGGCTGTATAATAGAAAAATGAGGAACAGCAGGAAGCTGAGCCACAAGATAGTAAATCTGTTTCTAAGATCACAGGTTCATCATGTTCCTATTTCTGGCTTTTCCATCAGCTTGAAGAAAGCAGGCCAGTTAGGGTCAATTGCTCAAATAAATGTGTATTGTATTAAGACATGGGGAAGAGGTGCACGTCCATTGCACTGTCTTCCCCATCAAGAATAGAGAGATGGGTCTCAGAGCAGCATTACATTCTCCGAGGCAGGTGCCAAATCTGGGGAGCTCCCCAGGTTTGTGCTGCACGGAAGGAGTGGAATACGAACGTTTCTAGAATGGGAAGATGGGTGCAGATAGGGTCCAGAAATGTGTTCCTGAATGGAGTGGAAAACCCTCCAATCTTGTCCATACTTCCCTCCTATCCAGAACAGTGTTTCTTAGTGAAACACGTTGTCTTTTCCACCCGTGCACACACTTCATTTAAGAATGCCACGTGGGGAAATTGTCCACGATTTTGTTCAGTGGTAGAGCCCTAAAGCCGGGGGGGTTTATGAGAAGGTGAAACAGCGAGGTATGGTCTCTGCTGCTGAGTATAAGGACAGGAGTTGCGTTTACCAGCTGATTATTTCATAACGCGGTGCAGGGAAGCACCCACAATCCGGCCAGTTCCGATTTTCTTTTAGGGGCGGCTGGGTTGCTGCTGGCCGCGGAGAACTCACACCCCATGGGCCTCAGTTTCCCCAGCGCCTGATCGCCCCGGGGATGAGCAGGGGCGGCCCGAGAACCTGTTCGCCGGTCACGTGACAGGCTCGCCCACTCTGCTCACGTGACGGTACGGGGCAGGGAGACCAGCTGACTGGATGATCACGTGATCGCTGCTAGGGGGCCTGGAGGCTAAGGTCCCGAGCCTGCAGTGGGGCTGCGCAGTGGGTTGGGGGCGGAGCCAGGTATGGGCTCTGGGGGCGGGGGCTCTTCCCTCCCCTCCCCCGGCCTGGCGGGGGGCTCTGGAGGGCGGGGGCTTTTCCCTCCCCTCCCCCGGCCTGGCGGGGGCTCTGGGGTCGGGGGGCTCTTCCCTCTCCCGGCCCGGTGTGGGAGTCTGGGGGGTGGGGTCTCTTCCCTCCCCTCCCCTAGTCTGGGGGGCGGGGGGCTCTGCCCTCCCCCGGCCTGGTGTGGGGCTCGGGGCTGCAGCGGGAAGCCCCTCCACTGGATTTCCCTACCCTGCTGGGCACATTTTGCTCCCCTGGTGCAAGACAAGCAGGGACATGCCCTGCCCTGGTGCTGGGCCCCTGGGCTTCCCTCACTAGCGGGCTTGGGCTTGATTGTTCTGTTCACTTGGGGGCTCTCACTGGGTCTTCACCTCTACAGACTAATGGCAGGCGTCTCCCTGTCCCCTTCCAGCCGGCTGCCTGGGCAGGGTACCCTGTAGTACTCGCTCCACAGAGTCCCCAGTTGGACTGATGGAGGCAGAGACTTTCCCCATCCACCGGAAGGCCTTCTGCACCTTGCTGCTGGTGTTTGTCGTGGGTATTGCTGTTCTGCTCACAACAGTTGCCCTGCACGCTGTGTTCAACGTCCATGAAGTCACTGTGGGGCCAGAGACTACCTACGGAGCTGGTAGCGCTAATAGAGAAGGGCAGACCTGGAGCCGGAAGTGGACAGCACAGCTAGAGAGCGCAGGGGCTGCTGCCCCGGGGCCCTTGCGCTGTGACATCTCTCCAGATAGCCGGTTTGACTGTGCCCCTGAGAAGCTTCTCTCCAGAGCAGAGTGTGAGGCTCGCGGCTGCTGCTATGTTCCAGTTTCCTCTCGCGGCCCTGCACTTTGGGAGCCCTGGTGTTTCTTCCCGCCCAGCTACCCCAGTTACAAGGTGGAGAACATGAGTGCAACAGAGACAGGCTATGCTGCAAGTCTGACCCGCTCCATTGCCACCTTCTTCCCAGAAGACATAATGGTTCTGAAGCTGGAGGTGGTGTTTGAGACGGAAGGCAGGCTCCATTTCATGGTCAGTAGATGCACCCGGCAGCCACGCTGAGGTTCAGGCTGCAGCGTTCTCCTCTTATGGTGCTGACTTCCCTCGCTGGGCAGTTCTTGGAGTTGGGTGGCTGGTTGGGTCAGTCCCATCGTTACTGTCATGAAATGTCTCTCGCTCTGGTCTGTAGCACTGTGCTGGTCTCTCCCTTTGTGCAGCTCAGAGATCCAGCAAAGAAGCGCTATGAAGTTCCGCTTGAAACCCCCAAAGTGAGTGGTCAAAGGACTGCTAAGCTCTACAGTGTGCAGATCTCAGCTGACCCCTTCGGCCTGATCGTATTCAGGGAATCCAACGGGCAAGTTCTGTAAGTGCTTCCGCTCGCTTGTAACAAAATATTCCTTCTGACTCACCCCTTCCTGAGCCTGGGCCCAGCTACTATCAAATGGATGAAACTAGAAGTGGGAAGTGTCATTATTGCCCAGCTGTAATCAGAGTAACCTCCTCTTTGCCTCCCGCCTCCCCCCACGCTCCGTGGCCCAGACACGTGGTCCTTGGCTTTGTGTTATGTCTCTCCCATAAGAGACAGAAAGGCAGCCTCAGCCATACCCGCCTGTGTGCCACAGCTACACTGGACAGAAGCCGTTCCACTGGGATTCAGTCTGGGATCAGGCCTGGCCTGGCCAAACAGGGCAGTCTCTGGGGCGTGTGGTCTAGATGCCGGGACGAAGCGATGGGAGCAGAAGCAGCATCTTGCTGTCAGCGAGTGTCCTGTTTTCATCTCCCCGGGCTTGTGTTGACAGGCACCAGGTGACTCAGTGCCTTGCCCAGGGGTGAAGTGGTGATTCGAGGCCCAGCTGGGGTTTAGGGCACTGGCTACCCTGTGAAAGTCACACCTGGGCAAAAGGCTACATTTTCTGCGACAACGAAAGCTTCCAGCTGGAATTGTGTGTTCTCCTTTCCTGACTCGCTGGCATTTCTCTGCTTTAGAGACTCCTTCCTGCACCTGATGTCTAGCATTGTGAGGGTTTGTCTGGGGGGAAGAGCTGCTCTAAGCAAGCTCTCCTAGCTCAGCTCCTTGAGGGATTTGTTCTCTGCCTTCTGGGAGTCTTCACCTCTCTTTGGCAGGTTGAACACCACGGTTGCTCCCCTCTTCTTTGCTGACCAGTTCCTCCAGATCTCCACCTCCCTGCCTTCTCCTTTCATCTCTGGCTTGGGGGAGCACCTGACCTCACTCACCCTCAACGTCAATTGGACCAGAGTTACTCTTTGGAATCGGGACATGGCACCTCTGGTAAGGGGTCAGAGTGACGTCCTGCTTTGTGAGTACTCAGCTTCGCGTGCAGGGGCCCAGCAGGAAGGGTGGGGGCCCATTGGGTGCACCCCCTGCTGCGTGAGATATGGGCTGGCAGCTCAGGTCCAGTTCTCCAACTCTGAAATGACTGTTTGGGTTCTGAGCCTTGTATCCTGCCTGAGCTATCCCGAGCTCTCTGCAGAGGGCTGGACACCCAGCCTGGCCGGGAGGCGCTGGTGCTCCCATTCCCAAAACTAGGGCTTAGGTTCCTGGCTTCAGCTCTGGGACACTGAGGGGTCACTTTTCTCCTGAAAGTGCAGCTGTGTTTGGTCCCAACAGCTGGGTGGGAGCCCCTGGGTCTCTCCCCGAGGGAGAGCTCTCTTTGCGCCACCCCCCGCACCCCAGGTGTGTACGACGGGAACCCAGGGGCTGTCAGGTCGCAAGTTCCTGATTCCCAGCCTGCTGCCAGACCTAAGGGTGTGTGTTGTAGCCAACGGGGGGATCTGGGGCTATCGCGGAACGAGCCGGCTCACCACAACACTGCTTCTGTTTCTGCAAATCCCCCTGCTGCTAAAGAACAGGCAGAATGTGGGGCCTGTGCCCCGGGAGCTCCCCGCACTCCAGTCCTGTCTGTCGCCATGATGTAAGCGCCCAGCGTGGGTGGGCCCCGAAAATCAGGGTAGTGGCATCGTGAGTGTACCGAGTTGCCCAGCTGTGTACCAGGCCTGGGCTGGCTGTGAGGCTGGATTGGCTGTTGCGTTGTTTCCTGTTGGCCGTCTTGCCTGACTCTCCCTCTGCTGTGCGTTAGCCCTCCGCCAATCTCTATGGCTCTCACCCATTCTACCTGGTGATGGAGGACGGTGGCTTGGCCCATGGAGTCTTCCTGCTGAACAGCAATGCCATGGGTATGTGCCTCGTTACCAAAGGCTCTTGCCTTTCTTGGGGAAGCTGCCTGTTAACCCTCCGAGGGGCCGTGAGGTCAGCAGCCTGGATTCGGAGATGGCGTCTGGACCGCCCCATAGAGAGCGCGGCTGAGCAGGGGTGTCCAGGACAGATCTGGGAGGCTGGCTGCTGGTCTCGTCAGCCTCTTTGGCTGTAGCAGGAAGGTACCTGCTGCTGGATGTGTCTGGACCGATGCTCTCCGGGTGCCTGGGCTGCATTCGCTTTATCCTGGCTCTGTCTGCCTTGCAGATGTGATCCTGCAGCCGAGCCCAGCCCTGACGTGGCGGACAACAGGAGGCATTCTGGATTTCTATGTCTTCCTGGGCCCCGACCCCAAGAGCGTGGTCCGGCAGTACCTGGATGTCATCGGTAGGGCATTCTGAGGAGCAGCCAGCTTGCCCCTCTAGCTTCTGGGGGAGGAATCTGGCCTGCCCTGACATAGCTTGCGTTGGAAGTGAACAGTTGTGTAGCTGTGACAGGGCACAAGTGGCTTCCTCCTTTGCCCGGTGCGTCAGGACTGCCCATGCTGGGGCTTCTGTCTCTTCAGCCCGACAGCCCCTCCCCTGAGCATGCTGGGAAGGGCGAGGGGCCACATCAGCGACTCCGATGGCCACTGATTGCTGGGGGTGGGGCAGGCGCCGGTGTGTGGCCTCAGTCAGCATTCTGCTCATTGGGGGGCAGGAGGACGCTGCAAAGTGGTTCATGGTTTAATCAGTTTCCCCATCTCTGGGCTACTCTCTAATCTGCTTCCCCCTAACTTCCAGGGTACCCGTTCATGCCCCCCTACTGGGGCCTGGGATTCCACTTGTGCCGCTGGGGCTACTCCTCCACTGCTGTGACCCGCCAGGTTGTGAAGAACATGACAGCCGCACGGTTCCCCTTGGTGGGTCTGGGTTCTGTCCTGGGACAAACTGCATCCCTCCGCAGGCAGGATCTCTTGTCAGGGAGCTGGGAAATAAGCCGGCTCTGAGCCAGCTCAAGGCAACCAACAGAGTGCTGAGCCAGACAGAGAGAGGGTGGGGAGTAGGGACCCCGCTGCGTGGCCGTGGTGGGTGGTCGCCAAGCTGCGTGGTCGGGTTGTTCCGGTCCCTCTCTGACACTTGGCCTTTGTAGGATGTGCAGTGGAACGACCTCGATTATACGGACGCCAAGAGAGACTTCACCTTCAACAAGGACAGCTTCCTGGACTATCCGGACATGGTGCGGGAGTTCCACCAGAGCGGCCGGAGGTATGTCCTGATTGTGGTAAGTGAAGCCCTGAACGCCAGCCCCCTGGATGGGGGGCACGCACTCTGCTCTTTGCCCAGTCCTGCTGTGTCCTCCCTTCGCCCCTTTCCACTCCAGTTGCTGGGATTTGGGGGTGAAACTTGCCGTAGCCCGAGTGCTGACTGGGGTTTGGGGCCAGGGCTCAGTCGGGCGTGACAACTTTTGGTGTTGGTTAAATGCATGTGGAGAGGGGAAGGGAGGAACCTCGGAACGTGGCATAAACCTCCAGCCCCAGAGTGTCCCTTATTCCTCCAGCCCTGTTCAGTCAGTTTCCCTTGCTGCTTGTTCTCTTCCATGGCGCCCTGGTGGGGAGGTTGGCTGTGTCTGGCAGCAGCTAGCTTTCGTTGGTGGTGCGATTCTGTTTCTGAAGACCTCCTTAGGCACAGGTGGCCCAGAGGAGAAAAGCAGAGTGTTTGCTGGGAAGTTGCCAGTGCGGCGTGTGCCCTGAGAGTCACTCAGCAACCTTCACAAGCAAAGTAACTTGGTAACCGACCCGAAACCTGCTGCTCAGCAGCTCCTTGAGTTCCGCTGAGCTCAGTTCGTACCACGTCCTCCAACTCCATGCTGGCCTCCGTTCCCAGAGCCTGGTATCCCTTCACCCGTGGGAACCCAGGGAGCTACTCACAGGCCTTGGGGAGCTGTGTTCATCTCTCTCCACTCTGATACATGATGTTTCTCTCATTTCCTCTTCTCACCGGATCAGTTAGCGGCTCACATTTCTTCCCAATCAGGATCCGGCCATCAGCAGCTCCGGACCCCCTGGCAGCTACAAACCCTACGACGATGGGCTGAAGCGAGGGGTGTTCATCCAGAACGCCACAGGGCAGCCTCTGGTTGGGAAAGTGAGTCCTGGGCCTGTGGGGATGATAGAGTTAATGTCGGAGCTGGAAACTGAGAGGCCTCCAGAGCCACAGGTGTCAAACCCTCAGACTGTGACCTGGGTGGAGGGGAGCCCTGGCGGCTCCCAGCATCCCCAGCTGAAGCAGAGAGTTCATCCCAAAAGGGAGAGGAGTCTCTCTTGTCCCGAACTCATGGGAAATGTCATCCTGCTGTCTCTGGAGGCCTTGAACCTGCCCCACAGCCTGTTCCGTTCTCCTTAGTGTGGTGCGAGGGTCACTGAGGGCAGTTGCCAGTGAGCGGAGAGGGCTGGGAGCTGCCTAGGTGATCAGAGTCAAGCTGGCAATCTTGGCTTCAATGGCATCGAAGCCTAGGAACGTGGTGTAAGTTGGTGGGGGTGAGTAACTCTGCCTTTGCCACCCAGGTATGGCCTGGCCCGACCGTCTTCCCAGACTTCACCAACCCTGAGACTCACCAGTGGTGGCATGACATGGTGAAGGAGTTCCATGAGCAGGTGCCCTTCGATGGCATGTGGATTGTGAGTGGCCTTCCTCTCTCTGCCCTGCTGGGACCCTGCCCCTGCCCTAGGCTGGGGGGTTGGGTCTGGAGCCCAGGCTGGGATGTGAGGCTGTATCCTCAGTAGCCCTGATTTCCCTGCGCTTCTGCCAGCATCCTGGTCCGGAGCCAAGAGTCCCTTCTCTTCCCAGGACATGAACGAGCCATCAAACTTTGTGGCGGGCTCCTTGGACGGCTGCCCAAACAACAAGCTGGAAAACCCACCCTATGTGCCGGGTAAGGAACTAGGTAAAAAGCCTTTGGCTGGCAAATGGGGGCGGGGGTGTAGTTTAAGAGAACCAGTGGGGCAAGACAGCTTCAGTCCTGCACCCCACTGCAGGAGCAGCTGGCCTTGCTATGTGACTGGTGTCCTGCAGCGTCTGAACACCTTATTCGGGCCTCCAGAAGGCTGTGCTGGTTCCTCTGTTCTCTCTGCTCAGGCAGCTGGAGGCTGAGTGCAGAGACCTGGCGCGGGAGCGGGACACCAGAGAAGCCTTCACCTGCTCTCAGAAGCCTGAGGCCCCAGGCTGCTGGCATCCCCGCAGCAGCACAGAGTGGGGGGGACTTGCACTCAGCCCCCCAGGCTGACTCACCCGTTCCCTCCCTCCTTGCAGGCGTTCTGGGGGGGAGCCTGCGGGCAGGGACCATCTGTGCATCCAGCCAGCAGTACCTGTCTTCACACTACAACCTCCACAGTCTGTATGGGCTGACAGAGGCCATGGCTTCCCACGAGTAAGTCTGGGCTGGTCACCGCAGGCTGCCAGAGAGGGAACGACCTGTCGGGTGGGCGGCTGGCTGGCTGGCTCCTGGGAATCTGCCCAGTGCTGGCAGCCGCCCCCAGGGAACCTCTGGGAGATGGGTCTCTTCGGGAGACTGCCCCAGGGCTGACTGAGCGTGTGTCTGGTTCGAACGGGAGGTTGTGGCCCCCTCGGCGTGCGGCCCGAGGAGACTCTTCTCTGTAGAGTTGCACAAGTGGCCGGGTGCATTATGGGTCCTTTCCCATCCCACTGCGGTGTCCGCTGCTGGCCACTCCTGGAGGCAGAAGCAGGTTGCACTGCGTGGCCGGAGGCTGGCTGGGGTGAGGTATGGCGGGAGCGCTTCCATCCTGCTCCGTGTATTGGGAGCATTTTCCCCCCAGCGTCTGACGAGCTCATTTTATCTGAGCAGGTTTTCTCCTGATCTGCTTCCCCAGCAGCCTGCCCAGCCCAAGCCCCCTCTGGCGTTACGGCGGGCCCAGAAGTGCCCTGTGCGGACTGGGGGGG
>ML685805.1:10383333-10419323 GCA_007922175.1 Pelusios castaneus | reverse complement strand
GGGGGGGGCGGTGAATCCCTCCACTAGCTCCCCTAGAGTCCAGCCAAGAACCGCCAGGCTTTGTCACTGGTGGAAAGGGCCCAGGTCTTGCTGCAGCTCTCCGCTGGGCTCAGGGCTCCACTGTGCTGCCAGGTGCCTCCCTGCCAAGCCCGAGTTCTGGGTGCCAGCTGCCAGGAGACTATCCCCTGCCCTGCCACACCCTGGCAGCTGGCCAGGCAGCAGCAGGGTTCCCACGCCCTGGAGTCACCTGTCCCTGTGTGCCTGCACAGCTTGCCCCCGGGTCTGCCTGCAGGCAGGGAGCTGCTTCACGCTGATGCCGTACACGCTGGTGCGACCCCACAAGCTGGCCCACCTGCGCCCCGTCCTCTTTGTGCCTGCGCTGCTGGGGAAGGTCCTGAGCGACAAGCTGTGTCTCACCAAGGGCTTTGAAAAATGCCCGTCAGGTACGTCCTGGCCGCGCCCAGCCTCCTCCCATGACTGCCCTGAGGGCTCCCGTCCCTCGTGCTCCTGCAGGGGCCAGGCGTGTCCCCTAGCCAGCTCCCTCAGTGCCTGGCACCAGAAGCTAGGTGATCTCCCCCTGGCAGTGCTGTGAGTTCCCATCCCTGGGCCCTGCCCCTATCCCTGCAGGAGCGAGTGCTGCCTCGTGGGGGTGATTCTCTGCCCCTCCATGACCACCCGCAAGACCCACCAGCCTGAGGCGGCATACCAGGGGGTGTGGGGTGGGCGTTGGACGACCCCGGGAAGCAGACTCGGTCACTTAGCCCATCTCTGCTCTTTTCTGTTCCCCCTCCCGGCCCCCAGAGCTCCTGCGTGAGGGTGAGCGCACGGCCCAGCATGGCGGCTTTGACCAGGGAAAGGGGGAGATACGCAGCTGCTGTGTCACACGCCAGGCGCTTCAGCTGCTGATGGAGAAGGTAACGGGTGTGGGGCTGGGGGGCAGGCTGGGGGCTGGGCCAGCGTGATAGACGGGCACCCTCAGCTCACACTTGCCAAGGCCTCAGCGCCTTCCCCGAAAGAGAAGCCGGAACCTGGTGGGGAAGGACGGGAGGAGAGGGAAGGGTTTCTGGCCTCCAACATGCAGCAGGTCGGTTGGTTGTTAACTGCATCCCCTGTAAGGGCTTTTGGGGCGAGCTGTGGGCCCACAGGGAGCAGAGGCACCTGCCCCATGGTGGGTTAGGCGCAGATGGGACAGAGGCACCTACAGATGCTGCACTGGAACCTGCCACACCTCCCTGCAACCCCTCTGCATCTGCCTCCGTCCGTCCGTGAGTCTCAGTGCCTGCAGCTCCCATGATGGGGAGCGGAGAGGCTGACTGCGCACCAAGAGCACACACTGGGCTCTGCCATTCACGCCTGGCTGCAGCCTCTTTGGCTCTTGGCACAGCCCCTTGGATCACCGGCAGCAGCAGGCTCCTGTCCTGCCCACTTGGTGTGAGCCGCTCTTTCTCTCCCTGGCTCGCTCTAGAATGCGCACTGCCTGCTGGACGTGGGGCTAGAGAGCGTGCGAGCCTTGCACGCTGCGGGGATCTATCCCATTCTCCTCCTCGTCTCCATCACCGAGAAGAACGCCAAGAAACTCAAGTAGGTACCAGCTTTCTGGGCAGAGATGGCCTCCTGGGGCCCTGGCGGGCAAAGTGTCCTGCTTACCAGAGGCGGCCGTAGCTCTGGGGAATGGGGAGCTGGGCCGGCCCTCCCCTGGGGGCCTCTCTATGTGTACCCAGTGGAGGAGTCATGAAGGAGCCATGGTTCCGGCTGGCTGCACCAGTGATTTATGGAAAGGCATGCTGATATGCCCACAAACTCAGGGTGTGCTCATTGATTGGGGTTACTTCCTTGGGGGCAGGGGGAAGGTTGCAATTCCATGAGTGTACTACTTGTGTTTCTCTATGGAGCTCACTCCCCCCTTCTGCAAGTCCCCTCCCAATGGAGCTCCCCTTGCAGGACCTAAATTTCCTAAGACTGAATTTCTAAGTGCGCCTGAGCGGACCGGGTCTATCAGCACACTCAGCTGACCCCTTATATGTCCCTGAACTCAGCAGGCTGGGTTACACAGCACTGGTCAGCTGCCACCCTTATATGCCCCTGGCACGCACTGGACTAGACTTGAGCATGCATTTGAGCAGGCCGGGTCAGACAGCACTTTCAGCTGCTACCCTTATATGCCCATGGACTCAGTCCACTATTACTCTACAATTATTCTAGTAGCAACCCCCTTAATGAGTAAACCTTACAGGATTTTGGGCATCCCAGGGATCTTGGGCTAGGTAAAAGAAGCCTTGCTGCAGAGCAATATAGGGAAGCCAAGAACACAAAGGAGAGGGAAAGAGTCTGGCAACCAGCTTGATCACAAAAATTACTTTATTGCCAGGTACATAAAACTTATGAATAATTATAAAAGGAAAGAAAAATGCCCAAATGGTTACAATATAAATAACCCTACAAAGAGAGAGAAATGATCAAACAGTTACAAAATTACCCAGTTTCAATTGCAGCATTGGGGAAATCTAGCCCACGTGGATTACAAAGATCAGGTTTAGAGAGTTATATTTGGACTAAGAGGGAAAAGAGAGAAAAGGGTGTGTGGTGGGGAGTTATCTCACCACTCAGTGCAGCTCAAAGGTACCCAGGAACCAGGCTGTTCAGCTTAGGGTCTGGAATGCTGGAGACAGGCAGAACCCGCCACGATCAGCAAGGAAAAGGTGACGTCTCAGTGGAACTGATGCAGCATTTGGGTCCAGGCATCAGAACAGATTCAGGCGTCAGAACTAACTCAGATTCAGAAAACCATGGGTAGGGATTTTTGCAGGGAAGAAACAATGGTTCAAGGCAGAACACTAGGGTTGTTTGGGAGTAAATAATGACTTAAGGGAGTAGACCAGAGCTGTTTCGTTTAGGTGGACAATCATTCCTGGCATTTCTCTGAGGGAGCTCACAATGCCATCAGGCAGATTCCATATGTTGGATATCAATTAAAGCTCTATTGACCAGAACTGGTCCGCTAACTGCTGAGCTGGGTGTGTGCAGACATGAGTTCATTTGTCTCAGGAGCAGAGATCCCCCATCATGGAGTGCTTCCCTGCTTCCCCAATCCCAGAGTTCAGTGCGACTCCTGCCTTGGAGCTTGGTTCTCCACTCAGCGCTAATTCTGGCTCCATCCTTGATGAAAATGAAGTTTCTGCTGTCCATTCAGTGTGCTAACGGCTCACATCTTTGCTGTAGATCAGCTAGGGGAGTTGTCCTAATTCCATCACCCTTGTTCCAAGGGGTTTAGGTGCATCTCCCACTGCCTTTCCATTGGTTTTGGTTTCTGGTTCAAGCAGAGACGAGGGGGGGGGGGGTCTCAGAGGCTGGATACTGTGCCTGGTTCCACAAACACAGAGCTAACAAGTAACAGAGCACACAGCAGCATGGCAGTGGTGAGTTCCTCCCTGTCGCATTGCACAGGGTATGTGTGCCCGGGTGGTGCAATAAACCATTGGCCTCTACAGCCCCATTTCTCAGAGCACGTCCCCAGTGAGAGGTCTGGGATCCCGGCTCTAGCCCCTACTGCTGTGTGGTGCCCAGTCACTAACCCACGCTTTCCAGCAGAAGGCAGGTGTAGAGAACCAGACTCCAGCCCCTGGGTGAACTGAGTGTGAAATCCTGGCTCTAAGGGTCACTGGCGTTTTTCATTACACACTGCTGTGGCCCTTGCTGGCTTTGTGCTGGTCACCCAGCTCAGCACCGCCCCTCACGGAGGCTCCCGCTGGCTATTTCAGGAAGGCACTGCAGCGCCTTGGGGCGACAGAGGAGCAACTTCTGGACTGTGTCTGCAGAGAGGAGGCCCAGCTGGAGAAAGTGCCCTGCCTGTACGGCACCATCACCCCTGACACCTGGAGCGACGTGGAGACTCTCGTCAGCTCGGTGCGGGCAGCCATCACCGACGAGCAGAAGAAGATTGTGTGGATAGAACGAGATCCTCTCTGATTGCCCTGGACATGGTTGGGGTGAGGAAACCGTCACCTGGCAACTCTGCGAATATCACCGAGTTTGGTTTGGGCTGTGGAGATTTGAAAAGCACGCAGCTGCGTACCTAAAGGGTTAACGAACTTCACCAGCCTTGGGTGAGCCCCCCACGCCCCAGCCAGTCTCCGATCTAGCCAGCCAGAAACCATAACTCTAGTTCAGAGGAGGAGTGTCTGGTTTTAATCCTGCCCTCCCTCACTGGGGTGGGATCCTGGGGTGGGCCAGGGCAGTCTCTGCTGGTTCTCCTAGCCTGCTCGGAAAAGGGAGAGAGCAGAAACCTCTCTGTCTTGCTGTGGCCCCCTCCCTGGCTGTAGCTGCGTGCTGTATGGGGTATCTCAACCTCCTCTGGATCTCTGTGCACCCTGGAGCCTGTGGGTACTGGGCACCCAGTAGTGAGCAGGGCGTGCGCCTTCCAGAGACTGTAAATTGTGTATATTTGTGCTAAGTTAAAGCTGGTTGTTACTGATAGTCGCCGTGTGCTCACTGACCCCCCGGGTCTGCCTTAGGCAGTGACTCCAAAGCAAATGAGTCTAGGGGCTCACAGCTACTGGGGGCAGCAGCCCAGCATGTGGGGAGTGCCGAGCAACACTGGCTGCAATCTCCACCTGCAGGAGATGCTGTTGCTGCTCCAGTGCTACCCTGGGAAAAGCGGCTTCCTCGGGAGATCGGCTGAGAAGGTTCTCCCCCAGCGACATGGCTGAGATCATTTATTTTACAGCATTCTGGCTGCCTGTTGCCAGGTGCAATTAGAAGCACTGAGAAGGAAAATGTCCCATTTGAGTCTGGGGCAGATGCTCTTTTGACACACAACGCACAGGCCAGTTGTGTGAATGGGACCAGCCCAGCTCTGGGTTGCTACCCCACCATGTGCTGGACAAAGGGTGGGTGGAGTTCTGGAACAGCTGCAGTCGCTCTGGGGACCCTCCAGCTGCAGGTTCAGCCACTTGGCGTCTCATTTGGCAGAGACAAGACAGCTGTTCCCTTGGGGGATCCAGGCCTGGATCAGAATTCGGGGAGGGGTGTTGGCCAGGCAGGAGCTGGAGGGCTGACTGGGGCAAGGAGGGAGACAGGATTTCGGGAGGGTGCAGTGCAGAGTCACAATTCATTGTAAAGTGGGCGGCACTGGGGGCTCAATTTCTCCTCAAAGACGCCGTCTGGGGCACACACCCAAGGGTCATGGGTGTCCCACTGCCACTTCCAGAGACGTGCCCGGAGCAGCTCTAAGACCTCGGCGTACCGGGAGTCAGAGGCCAGATTGTGGCTCTCTGTGGGATCGCGGCTCAGGTCAAAGAGCTCCCAGCGGTCCCTGTAATAGTACTGGTGCAGGGTCTTGGTCCAGTGGGTCGGCTGCCCGGCTCTGGTCCGGTTGAGCAGGTCCTGGAAGGTTGGCGAGACGTAGAAGTCCTGGTCGATAGGGAAAGGCATCCTGAAGTTGAGGTTGTGAACTAGGCGGAACTGCTGGTGCTGGACAGCCCGCATGGGGTAGGACATCGTGACCTCGTGGTAGCTCTGGCTGCTGAAGGCTGTGCTCCAGGGTTGCTCCGACTCCAGGGCAGGCAGGAGCGATTTCCCAGTGAGTTGGACTGTTTTGGTGCCGAAGATGCTGTAGGTGGGGTAGGGGATGGCGAACCAGTCCAAGATGGTGGGCGTCAGATCTGGGGAAGGGAAAGAGGGCCACACCTGTACCCGAGGCAGAACAGCCACTGAAAAGCCCCCCAGAGAGGAGGGGGCAGAACCCAGCAGGAGGGTGGTGCTGAGTCCCCACTCCTGGAGGTGCCCCATGTCTCGGGGTGGGGCCCCTTCACGCTCTGTGTGGGTGAGGCTGATCACTGGGGATAACAGGGCTCCCTCTCTTTCTGAAAGGCTCACTGCTGGGCTCTGGAGCAAGGGCCACGTCCCCGTGAGCACGGGGCACGTGGAAGGGGCTGGGGCGCACATGATCTGGCATCGCTCTACACAGCCCTGCCACCTCCCCCGTGACCCCACCCCTGCCCAGCCCACGCAGAGAAGTGTACCCTCTTACCCAAGAGGCTGGCGTATGCCTGGCTGACCTGCCCCCAGCGCTCGCTGTGTTCGGGGGAAGAAACCAGCAAGGGCTCAGCCGTGCCGGCCCAGTACAGGTTGGTCCTGCCGCTGGGGAAGGGGATGCCGTTGTCGGAGGTGTAGATCACCAGCGTGGTGTTCTGGAAGCCGGCACTGCGCAGTTCCGCCAGGACCAGCCCGATCCCTGGGGGGGGAAAGCAGAGCAGAGCTGTGGAGCTGCCGGGAGGGCGGGGGCACCGCAACTTTCGCCCAGCCTCCATCCCGGTCCCTCACCCCGGCTGAGGATGGGTTGACTCGTCTCACCCAGCAGGGCCCCAGCCACAGCTGGTACTTGCCTTGGTCCATGCGCCCAATGGTTGTGTACTGGGCGGCCAGGTCTGCGTGCGCGGCTGGAGTGTCCGGAACGAAGTACGGGAGCTGTGGGTGGGGGAGGAAAAGCAGCAGCTGCTAAGCATTGCAGCCTCCAAGAGCCGAGAGGTGCAAAGTGGGATACAGGAGCCAGCAGAGCTGAACTAGGGACAGAGCCCTGTACTACGGACAACACGCTGCCTCCTGGCTCCGGACTGCTCCCCTCCTAGCTCCCCCCGCCCCGTCACACCTTGCAGGGGGGGAAGGGCTGGGATCACTCCTTCTTCCCCACTCTGCAGCCCAGCTGGGACCTGAAGCGTGGGCACTGGTCCTACCTGCACGTGCTCTGGCCTGTAGTGCTGGGGCTTCCAGTCGGGGATCCAACCCATGCCGCTCTCGCCATTGCCGAACTTCTCGCAGAAGGCCCCGTACTGGGGCTGGGAGTGGCCGCAGCGATGGGGGTCGTGGAAGGCGACATACAGGAAGAAAGGCCTGGAAATGCCGAGAGGAGAGTGTGTGGTGCAGAGCTCGGGAGAGGCTGACAGCACAGGCTAGAGATGGCCTGAGCACGGGAAAGGTCTGCTCAAGTGTAGCCTGAGGCCTCCATGGGCCTCAATCCTAACTGTGGCCCTGGGCCGCCATCCAGACTCAGCACCAATGCCAGCTGCAGGCCATGAACTGGCCCTAATCACAGCCTGCAGCTACCTGCACAGAGTCAAGTCCGCTCATTTCGTTTGCGACAAACTGGGATTTAAAGACACGCCTTCACAGCTGGTTCCCACTGAGCCACCCCGGGCCCACGAGATGAGCTGGCAACCTGATGGAACGTCCTGACCACACATCTCGCTGGAACTCGGACGCAGGGGTACCCAGTGCATCGGGACAAGGTTGCTAGGAGGCAAGGTTACTCAGTCCCACAGAGACTCCTGCTGTGCGGTCACAGGGCCTCACCTCTCATCCTGGCTCTGCAGGAATTTCCGGACAAGCAGCTTGATCCGGGTGATGTTTCTGCCCACCTGCAGCACAGAGCTGTTCTCCTCAGTGTATGCATAATCAAAGGGGTACACCGTCTCCGGCCCAACGTGCTTCTTCCCAATGATCCCTGTGGGAGAAACAGAGCCCCAGCACGTCAGGCATCGAAATGGGAGCCGGCAGTTAGAGCAGACAATGCTGCTTTGGTCTTTCCACATTTCCCCAGGGAGGGGTTACGAATTCCGATGCTTGGAGCAGCAGGGAAATGCCCTTGCACAGCCACATGTGGCTTGCTGATGCCACTGGCTTCTCTTAACACAGAAAGGGAAGTGATCATTCCAGGCTAAAATGCAGAGTCAATGCCCAACGGGGGAGTGGGGAGGAGCAGGGCTGGTAAAAATTACTTGTTAAAAATTAGATTTTTTTAAACATTTAAATTGAATACAGGTTTAATTTAAAAAAACTATTTAATATTAAGTTTGACATTATGACAACCTATGTTAAGGCCTAAATTGATTCTCTATTAAAATAATTTAAGTTTAAAAAGTAGCTTTAAGCAATGCATGTTTGCTGCTGAAGTTAAAATCAAACCACTTGACCTGGGGAAAGTACCTGGTCAAGCACTGAGAACCAGAGCTGGCTGATGAGTTAATCTTACTTTTGCCAGCATTTGCCTCTTCCGCCAGTGCAACAGGAACACTTTCTTCATTTCAGTTTATCCAACGAGATCTGTTCAATGACTGGTTCATTCACAGTTGAGAAAGCAATTGGGAGCAGAAAGAGCAGGGCTT
The DNA here is from genome assembly GCA_007922175.1 of Pelusios castaneus. Lineage (NCBI taxonomy): Eukaryota > Metazoa > Chordata > Testudines > Pelomedusidae > Pelusios > Pelusios castaneus. The sequence continues at coordinate 10,411,164 of ML685805.1, read as the reverse complement.
GTTTTCCACTACCAAGCTCTGAATAAAGTCTATGTGGGAAAGGATGAGATCTGCTAGTTCTAAAATCTTGAAGGAGAAGGGTGAGCAGAAACAATCACCTCAATTCACTAACTACAAATAATGTGTTATTTAATAAATCTGTTAGTTTTAAATGCAAAACATACTTTGATAAGCTTTTTTCCTTTATGTATCTGGGATATTTAAAATAGTTGTAATTGAAATTTGATTTTGCATCCAAACAGATTGACACAAACCACAAGAAAAAATGAATCATCACCTACTAAGAAAAGAATTTTAAGAAAGTATTACATTTATTAATGTAGTAAAAATATAAAATAAGAATCTGAATAAATTAAAACTTAATTGCTTAAGTAAATGTGTTGAGATATAAAGCGTCCTGGTCAGCGAAATGAAGCACTGAATGTAGTGTAAAGGCTGCATATTTAGACATGTTTGAATGGTTACCAACCAAGGAGCATCAAATTTCTTTAAGAAAATATGAAAAGTAGAAATACAAAGCAAGATTAAAATTGACTATTTAAATCAAGGTTTCCTACTTGGTGATTTAAATCATAATTAAATGGGTGACTTCAATTGCTTTGATTTAAATCAATCCACACTGGGTGATAGCGTGACAGAGGGGGCTGGGTGTGTGTATGAAGAGTAAATTAAATTTTTACTTAATTAGAAATCCCAGTGAAGGACTTAATGGCACTCGTTTAATGGCCCAGCTCTCAAAAGGGTGGATGAGATCCAGTGAGGTGGGTATGAAAAGGTGCTCTTCCCAGCACCTGCCCCTGGCTGTTTACCTGTCCGGATTTGTGCCTGGCTGAGCAGCAGGGGAAGACTTCGCACCTTGTCAAAGGAGTTGAAATGATGCACGCCTTGGTGCAGCCCATACATCCCATTTTGGTGCTGCAAACCAGAGACCAACAATGAGACAAATGAGCCGGGGGGCCTGTCCCCACACTGCCCCCACTCCAGAGCCAATCCCGGTCTGTCTTCAGATGCTATAGGCCGAGTGCACCCAGACACTAAGGCTGGGTAAGGGTGCATCAAGGGAAGGTAGGGGAAACCCAGTGGAGGAGCCCCAGAGAGGGGAGTGGGAAGAAGCAGGGCCTAGGAGAGCTGGGGGGAAGGATAGTAACAGATCTCTTTGGCTCTAGGATGGGCCCAGGGGCAGCAGAACCGCTCTCAGCCCAGCCTCCCCCTGTGTCTGTCGGGAAGGCCCCACCTGGGGCAGGCCGGTCAGGATGCTGGCCCTGCTGGGGGAGCAGCTGCTGACGGAGGTGAAGGCATTGCGGAAGACGAGGCTGCGCCTGGCCAAGGCGTCCAGGTTGGGGGTCCGGATGGCGGAGGAGTTGTAGGCGCCGCTCTCAAAGCCACCGTCGTCCGCTGTGCCGCAGGGGACAGAAGCAGAGCAGGCTGTGAGCGCAGGGACCATGGAGGGTGGTGGCCCCATGGCAGGGGTTTTGGGGCGGCACTGGCCGAGTGGGGGTCCCTGCCCCCCGGCTGGTCCACAGCAGCTCCAGGGGCCAGCGGGGACGCCGGCCTCTAGCTGCCTGTGTCGGGACACATTGCTGTCGGGGCGGTGGCTGGATCCGGCCGTGCGAAGGGGGCGGGTGGGTCACGACCCACTGCGGGGAGCTCCCGAGCCTCGCTGGGCCCCAGTTCAAACCCTGCCCGGGGCCGGGCTGGGGCGCCCGCCGCACGGAGATGCGCCTCCCGCCCCCGGGGCCAGCCCGGCCGGGCCCCGCTCACCTACGAGGAGCAGCACATTGCGGGCGGGGACGCGGGCGCGGGCGGCCCAGGCGAGCAGCAGCAGCAGCCAGCGGAGGCCCATGGCTCCGGCTCCGGCTCCGGCTCCGCCCCGGGCGGGTCACATGCAGGGGCCGGCCGGGTGCGCGGCGGCGGCAGGCGCGGGTGAGTGCGGGGTGCCCCGGCCGGGGGCTCCGGGCTGCGGGACAAGCGGGGCGGCCGGAGCGCTCCAGGGCCCGCGGCGCCTCCGCTCCGGCCGGGGCTGTTTGCCGCAGCAGGGTCCCCGCCCCGGGCCGGGTCTGGGGGAGAGGGGCCGGCTCGATCCCGGGATCCTGGCTCCCCCCGCGCTGCATCAAAGGGAACAGCCCAGGCAGGGAGGGGTCCCCTGGGGCCGGGTCCAGCCTCTGCCGAGCCCTGGAGCGGGGTGGCGGGGGGGGACCTAGCCAGCTGTGTCAGACCCATTACAGTTTGGGCCTGCACCGGATCCCCTGGCAGGGAGTTCCCCAGGGTGGCTGGGCATGGGTTTCCTTTTCTTCCTTCGAAACCCGCTGCCTGGTCCTTTCACCGGTGACTCCTGGTTCCTGTGCTGGGTGAAGGGGTAAATGCCCCGTCCTTACTCCTCCACACCAGTCAGGACTGTGTGGACCTCTCCTGTCCCCCATTAGTTGTCTCTTTTCTACCCGGACAGTCCTGCTCTTTTCATTCTTCCGGCTCCAGACCTCCGATTGTTTTCATTGCCCCCTGGTACCTTTCCCACCTCCTGTGTGAAGTGACCTCTGGTGTCTCTCAGTGTGGGGCTTTGCCCCCTTGGCCCTGAGCAGGTGGAGAGGTGCGTAAGATGTGGCCCTGCTGTGGATCCAGCTAGCGCTGACTGCTCTTCCTCTGCTCTTGGCCCTTGGCTTTGAAAAAACAATTAGCGCAAACTCGCCCCTGCTGGTGGCCTTGCTGCTCAGCCTCACGGTGCTGGGTGCTCGGGGGGGGGGGGGGGGGCAAGGGGAAGAGGCTCTGAAGCCCTGTGTAAAAACTCCCTATTTCCTTCTGTTTCCAAGGAGACGGAGAAAATAGACAAGTTGAGCAGAGCTCTCAGGACCCACTTCCTGCTCTGGAGAGGGAGCTGGAGTCCCTTCTGGGCAGTAGAAAAATCCCACCCAGCAAGGTCTCTGCCCTTGGCTCTAGGGACAAACCTCTGCCTCAGGAGACCTCAGCGGGTGAAGGGAGGCATCTCTCAGCCTGGGCCTTGAGTGGGGCCAGGGAGGAGAGGAGTCCATTGATCAGTGACTGGTGTTATGAATGGACAGAGACTGTTCCATGCATCCCTGGCAGGCCTAGGCTGAGTCTCTGACCCACCTTCCCAAGCAGGTACACTGGAGAATTAGACCTTGGTCGGAGAAGAGCTGTACTGAGGGCGTCTGCTTCTGGTCACCATGTCTGGTGCAATAACCGCAGGGGAGTCTCGCTCAGCCCTGGCAGACCCAGCCGAGGCTGGAACATGTTCCACACTGGCCTGATTCCCCCAGGAACCTGCGATGGCAGAGCAGGGCCGAGAGGCCCCGGGACGGTGCTGCTCCTATCACACTGTGCAGAGGTGGCTCCCTGTCCTCAGGTGGCTGCCCCAGTATTCCCTGCAGTGGCTGCAGCTTGATCTCATCGCTGGCGTGACCGTGGGCTTGACCGTCGTGCCACAAGCGCTGGCCTATGCCGAGGTGGCCGGCCTCCCGGTTCAGGTGGGCTGGCGGCTTAGACCACCGCAAAGACCTAGAGTTTGACGCATGATATAGAGCGGTGGTCGGGGGGGCTGTGTGCCAGGATAGCCTGGCAAATGGTGGAGATTGTTACGGGGGGTGGGGGATTGGATAGGTGTCAGTTGGGCAGTAACACTTGGCCGGGTGAGAGGTTATGGTGGATCCGGGTGTGCGTTGGGCTCATTGGGAGGCTGAAGGCCTGCATCCTCCTGGGACCAGCCACGTCCCTCCGATAGAAAGTGTGTGGCATGGCTACCGTGGTGAGGAACGGTCTCCCTACGTTCCTTCTAACGACTGACCAGAAAGTTCCATCGGGAGAGCCTTTGTTAGCCAATCACGGCCATCCTTCCATAGTGCCCGTTTCTGGGAGGGGTCAGACCAGGTTCGCAGGCTGGGGCGAGTCTGGCGCTGAAGGTGCTGTTTGTTCCTGTGCAGTACGGTCTCTATTCCTCCTTCATGGGCTGCTTCATCTACTGCCTTCTGGGGACCTCGAAAGACGTGACATTGGGTCCGACGGCCATTATGTCGCTGCTGGTCTCTTCCTATGCGTCCCAGGACCCTGCCTATGCCATCCTGCTTTCCTTCCTGTCGGGCTGTATCCAGCTAGCCATGGGCCTCCTGCGCCTTGGTGAGATGCTGTGGCCACATTGTTTTTGTATGATGCTTCCCCTTCTACCTACTTGTCATCCCCCCCAGGCCAAAAGTGTCTGCTCGTGTCCAGCTATGATTGCAGAGCTGGGCATGTGTGAGCATGCTGCAGTCTGTACCAAGGAGCGCAGCTTGTTTATAACAATTTCCGTCCCTTAAAGGTTTCCTGCTGGACTTCATTGCCTGTCCCGTCATTAAAGGGTTTACCTCGGCCGCTTCCGTCACCATTAGCTTCAACCAGGTCAAGGTAGGATCTTCTCTTGCATGTGGCCTTCTTCATTTCTTCAGTTTAACTTGCTCAGTGGTCTCCTGCAGTTGTCAGAGAGATTCACCAGCCCAGGTCCACAGTGCGGCGACGATCAGTGGGAATATGAAGGATATTTCACTTGCCCCCTTGCAAAACACACACAGAAGAGTTGCACGAGATGAGTGTGCTAAAAGGATTTTCAAGGCTGGTGAGATGGGCGGAGTGCACTGCACTGCCTTGCTGGTGACCCTGACTGGGTTCCTCGCTCTCTCCCTCCCAGAGTCAGCACGCTCCATGCTGGGCGACTGGAGGTGCTGGGTGACATTTTGATGGTGAACAAAGAGATTACGTGCAGTCCCGGGCCATTGTTCCTGAGGGACTTGGTCACCATGCCTGGCTGCTGTCTGTGTGGACTAAACTAAACCAAGCTACATGCTTCCCCTGAAAAATATGCCTCTTCCTCTCTGGTGCTGAAGGGGGTTAGCTTGGATGCCACAGCGAAAACATAGAATCACAGAAGATTAGGGTTGGAAGGGACCTCAAGAAGTATCTAGTCCAACCCCCTGCTCAAAACAGGCCTAACTCCAGCTAAACCATCCCAGCCAGGGCTCTGTCAAGCTGGGCCTTAAAATCCTCCAAGGCTGGAGATTCCACCCCCTCCCTAGGTAATCCATCCCAGTGCTTCACCACCTCCTAGTGAGAAGTTTTCCTAATTTCCAACCTAGACTTTCCCCAACTTGAGACCATTGCTCCTTGTTCTGCCATCTGCCACCACTGAGAATAGCCCAGAGCCATCCTCCCTGGAACCCCCTTCAGGTAGTTGAAGGCTACTATCAAATCCCCCCTCACTCTTCTCCTCTGCCCGGTTCCCTCAGCCTCTTCTCATAAGTCATGTGCTCCAGCCCCCTCATCATTTTCATTGCCCTTTGCTGGACTCTCTCCAATTTGTCCTCATTCGTCTGTGGTGGGGGGCCCAGAACTGGACGCAGTATTCCCAATGCGGCCTCACTAGAGGGGAATAATCACTTCCCTTGGCCCGAGGAGGTTCAGCGAGGGCTGCACTAGTAGGGAGCATTGCCAGCAGATCTGAAGGGAGGAGGAGGAGGAGGATCTGCAGTTCCTGTTCACCTCCATCTCTTCCAAGTGCCTCAAAACAGATTCCTTGAGGACCTGCTCCATGATTTTCCTAGGGACTGAGGTGAGGCTGACTGGTCTGTAGTTCCCTGGGTCCTCCTCCTGCCCTGTTTTGGAAGATGGGCACTAGATTTCCCTTTTCCCAATCATCTGGGACCTCTCCACAGCCACCACAAGTTTTCCAACGTAATGGCCAATGGCTCCCCAGTCACATCAGCCAACTCACTCGGACGCATTGCATCCGGCCCCGGTTCTTTCAGCACTGAGGGCTGCTCCCCTCCTCCCCAGTCCGTGCTGCCCAGTGCAGTAGTCTGGGAGCTGGCGTGTCTGTGACAACAGAGGCAAAAAAGAAGTGAGGACTTCAGCTTTTTGTGCATCATTGGGCACTAGGTCGCCTCCCCCTCTGTAAGGGGCCCACACGTTCCCTGACCACCGCCTTGTCGCTGACATAACGGTAAAGGGGGATTTTCTCCCACGAAAGCTCATGCGATAAATACATCTGTTAGTCTTTAGAAGAGCCACAGGACACTGTTGTCTTTCTACAATAGACTAACACGGCTACCCCTTTGGACTTTGACTTCTTGTTACCGTTCATCATGACCTTTGCTAGCTGCAACTCCAGTTTGCGCTTCCTGATTTCACTTCTGCAGGCTCGAGCAGCATTTTTATGCCTCTCTCTAGTCATCTGACCAAACTTCCATTTTTTAACCTTCCCTTTTGCGTTTAAGCTCACCAAAGACTTCTTTCTAAGACAACCTGGTCACCTGCCATGTCTGCTGTTCTTTCTGCAGATTGGGGTGGCTTATTCCTGTGCCCTTGATAAGGTTTCCTTAAATATGGCCAGAACCCCTGGGCTCCTTTCCCTCATATTAACCTCGCAGGGGACCCAGCCCATCAGCTCCCTGAGGGAGTCAAAGTCGGCTTTTCCGAAGTCCAGGGTCCGTATCTATTGCTCTCCATTTTGGCAGCAACTCAACCATCTCCTGGTCACTGCTGCCCAGGTTGCCACCTGCTTCTCCTTCTGCCGGTTCTTCCCAATCTCTATCGTGGGTATCCTCTGATTGCTGTGTTGTGTGGCTTTTCTCCTGGGGCTGGGATTGGCTGTGTGGTTTGACTGGTCCCTGGTTTGGCCAATCTTCTTCATTTTTAGTGGTGGCTTTCAGTATTGCCACGTTTCCTTTGTGGTTGACCATAATCAGACAGGGATGTGAGATCCGCAAATGCTTTGCAAGGTGTCAGACAACAGAGAACACCAGCTAAGTTCTTATGGCTTCATCAAGTGCCGTGTCTAGGAGGAACTTTTGAGTTCTTTTTGTCACATTCATGGCCATCCTCTGGTAATATGAGAACTTGAGGGGAGGGAACGGTCAGGAATCAAGAGAACCACCCCAGCTTGAATGCCCTAGTTGGGGGAGCCTCTCTGACTGTATGGGAAGCAGCACTCTGTCTCCACGGGGCTGGGGTGTCCTCAGCACCAGGAGAATGGGAGTTTTCTCTCCACTGAGCCACTGTGGGGGGAGGATTTTGAGAAGAGGTTTGCACATGGCTATATGGTCTGGTCCCTGATGAAAGCTCCCAGGTAATATGCAAAACCATGGGATGGGGAGGGTCCTGTGCTGTGGTGCTTTGGTTTGTCATTGGGGGCGCTGGGAGGTGCATTAAGGGAGCTGGGGCTGTGCTGGGCTTTCATGGGGACTTTGTTTGTTTGCACAGAACATCCTGGGGCTGCGCAACATTCCCCGCCAGTTTTTCCTGCAGGTGTATCACACCTTCCGAAGAATCGGGGAGACCAGGTCAGCAGACGTGAGCTCCTCTGAGCTCGTGCCTTTGACCAACGTCCTGTCGGTGGCTGGCGTGGGGCTGGGGGGAATGCAGGGCTGGGAATGGGGCAGCTGCCTGCAACATCGGCCATCAGGTCGCACCAGCCCCAGACGGCCCGGAACTGTACTACATGCCCCTCTCATGTGGATTAGTTTTGGGGGAAGTCGATGAGGGGCTGAAATGGGAGAGCAGCGGGGAGAATGGTTGCTACTGGCCGGTTCTGGGTGGAAGTGGATCCTACTCTAGCGGTTCCTGTTGGGTCTTTGCATTGCGTCCATCACTGAGAATTGATCTGATCGCTGCAGAGATGAGTCCTGGCTCAGAACAGGCAGGGCCCTCCTGTCATCAGAGAGTCTGTAGTAGCAATTGCAACATGTTGCAACACGTCCTGGGTTTGTCTCTTTGCAGGGCCGGGGATGCTGTCCTGGGGCTGGTCTGCCTGGCAGCGCTTGTGGGGCTCGGGGTGATGAAAGGCCACATCCCCAGGATCCGTCGGGTGGAGCTGGTGTCCGTCAGGATCAGTCGTCTTATTGTCTGGGCCACAGCAACAGGTTTGTTGAGTTTGCCCTGCCCTGCGCTGAGTCACGTCAGCTTTCTCTTCCCCACGGCAACACCCTGTAAGGCTCAGGAGTTAACCCAGGGTCAGAGGGTGAGGAGGAGAAATGGAGGACCTTGCAAAAGAGAGAAAGTGCCATGCGTGTCTGCAGCAAAAGCCCGCTGGAGGAGGGCTCTTGGGGGTTGTGATGGGCCGTGGGGGACCACAAGCTGCTCCAACAGGGCCCCCATGCTCTTGTGGACAGCAGACATCCACCTCCTGGGCTGGAAAAGACTCTCGAGTGCCCAGCCCCGCACGGTCCATATGCCTCTGAGCCTGGAGAGGTGCTTTCACCATGGTAATTTCCTCTCTGATGTAGCTCGCAACGCACTTGTGGTCCTGTTTGCTGGCCTGGTCGCCTACTCCTTCCAGGTGATGGGCTCCCAGCCATTCACCCTCACTGGGGAGACGCCCCAGGGGCTCCCTCCATTCCGGCTGCCACCTTTCTTCAAGGCCACAGCCAACAGCACGGTGCCGTTCAGCGAGATGGTGCAGGTGAGTGAAGTTGGGTGTGGCCGGGGGGCAGGTGGGAGATGGGGCTTCCCAGGAGGGCGCACTTGTTCCATATGACACCTTTAAATGGTGGAGCAAGCTCAAGAGAGGCAGAATCCCTATGGGAATTGGTGCATCTCCCCATTGCCCCTCTCCCCTTCAGCTGGTGGGGAGCAAACGGGGCTGGATTCATGGAGTCTTGGGGTGACCTTCCCTCCAGTATGTATGTGCCCTGGGTGTTGGGGGAGCAGGGGGTCCCGTCTACCTTCGCCCGGCTGAGCTGCATCATGGGAGGTTCCCACTAGGGACTCGCACTTCCTCCTGCCTTTGGGGATGGAGGGAAGGTGCCGTGCTCTGTGCGATGGCTGTCATGCGGGATTCTTCCTTCTCTGCACCAGGACTTAGGAGCCGGGCTGGCTGTGGTGCCCCTCATGGGCCTCCTGGAGACCATCGCTATCGCCAAGGCCTTTGGTATGGCGTCGGATCTTCTCCGGGATGTTTCGGGCTCCCAGAGCCTTCACTCCTCATGGGGAAGGGATGGATTCAGCCGCCCTGGGGTGGGATTTACCTTCTACACAGGAAGGAGGTGCAGGAAGGGAGTGGCGGAAGGGCTGTCCCCTGGAGTGTGGGGTCTGTGACCCAGGCTGCACTGGCTGACACCGGGGTCATTCCCTCGCAGTGGCTGTCCCCACCTCTGTGCCTCCTGCCGCCCTCTTGCCCCTGGCTGGAGCCACTTTTGTGCTGGCCCGGGGTCCATGGGAAGCTCTGGATAAAGGGGGCAGCTCCACACAGTCACCCTTCCGTCTTTCAGCCTCGCAGAACAGTTACAGAATCGACCCCAACCAGGAGCTGCTGGCGATGGGTAAGAGCTGGGCAGCATTGCCAGGGCATGGGGTATGTGGTGGGGGAAGGCTCTAGCCTGGCCTGGGGCGGGGTTGGGACTCCAGCCTTGGGGACTGAATCTCTATGGACCCTCGTCTGCTTACTGGGCGCCAGTCACAGCATCTCTTCTGTTCCCGGACCACAGGCCTCACCAACCTCCTGGGCTCCTTCGTCTCCTCCTATCCTGTCACCGGCAGCTTCGGGCGGTGAGTAGCACCACTGAGCAGTCGGCCTGGTCGGGGCACAGGTCCTGAGTTTGGCTCCCAGCTGCTGAGAGGGACCTGCTTCCCTCTGGCTCCTGTCCGTGGGCCGCGTTTGGAGCAGGCAACCAGCTTTGCTCTCCAGCCCCCTGCGGCCCCTCAGACAGCGAGAGGGCCCAGGGCCTCTGGGTTTACTTGTGCTCCGATGCATTAGATGAATAAAGGGAAGAAGAGGCCTTCCCTAGTGGACTGTGTGTCCTGGGGAGAGGCTGGTCTCTGACGGACTAGCTCAGAGTGGGGTCTGTCCCCCATGTCGTCCCTTGTGACTCTGAGTCCGTCCGGCTGCTCCCGTCCTTTAAACTCATTGCACTGGGGGCCGCCACTGAGCTCCCCGCACACTCTGCGCTCAGGGCCGTGGGAGGGAGCTGGCCGTGGTGCCTTCCCGCAGCCTGTAAGGATGTGTTTGGTTTGTGTGGCAGGACAGCGGTGAATGCACAGACAGGCGTGTGCTCTCCAGCAGGGGGGCTGATAACAGGTAGGTGATAACCCAGGGGCGAGAGGGCGGCAGGGACTCCCTTAGGGCTTCCCCTGCCATTCAGAGGGCCACCTCTGGGCCCCTCCCTCCCTACTGTTTTCCTGCTGTGAGCATCTCCTTTCTTCTCACCCGCTGTGGGGCTGTGGGCAGGCGGGGAGGGGGTCAAAGGAGTCGGGTTGAGGAGCCATGTTCACTTTTGCCTTGTGTCTTCCCAGGGATCCTGGTCCTGCTGTCCCTGGCCTACCTGACCTCCCTCTTCTATTACATCCCCAAAGCGGCCCTGGCGGCTGTCATCATTTGTGCCGTGGCTCCCATGTTTGACGCTCGGATCTTCCGAACCCTGTGGCGGGTGAAAAGTAGGGCCCGGCCACCTGCTCTGGATGCCTGCCTGGGGCACCCGAATTCCTCCCCGTCCCGGGCAAATTCCTGCTAGCGGGGCATGGGTGCAGCATGGGGGCCGTTTGAAGGGATGTTGCGCCACCTGCTGGCTGTGACTGGCAATCCTTTGAAGCGGGTGGGGTTGGGGTCCAAGATCCCATCTCACTGGCTTCTGAGAGAGACAGGTCCTCCCCAGCAGGGCCCTTCCTCTGCTGGATGTGTGCCAGTCGGGGGGTTGCACACACGAGTGGAATGAAGTCCCCTCCCCTCCCCTGACTGCTTTATGCTTTGATATGCAGAAAGGCAGATGCCTGGGGTGGGGGCCATGGACCAAGAGGGGACGGCTTGGAGATGCACTTCTCATTTCCAGGGTGCTGCCAGCGTCCCAGCATGGGGATTCGGGCCTGGTGTTCTGCTCACTGACCCAAAGCCAGGCCTGGCCTTCCCAGGACAGCTGCAGTGCGGGAGGTGAAAGGCAATGACAGGGTTCTTGCTTTCAGGGCTGGATCTTCTGCCCCTCTGTGTGACATTCCTGCTCTGCTTCTGGGAGGTTCAGTACGGCATCGGGGCCGGCGTCCTGGTCTCAAGCATTCTCCTGCTCTACGCCATTGCCAGACCCCGGATCAAGGTGCGGTTCAGATCTCCTTGTGTGGGTGCAGGGGTGATAGGTGGGAGGGCGTCACTGTGGCCATAGGCAGATACCTAGAGAAAGATCTGGGTGCATTGTCTTCTCTTCTGCTCCTGCCCTGTCCCTTCGTAGCAGCCCCACGTCATCCCCAATCTGCCCCAGGTGTGGTGTGAGCTGTGCTCCATGGGATGCAAGGAGACCGTCAGCCCAGGCAGCTCAGAAGGGTGCAGGCAGCATTTCCTAGCATTAATGGCGTCTCCTTTCCCAGTGCGTGCAGACACACCAGCCAGCCTGTGTGGGGTGGGAGGGGAGTCATGGGGGTGTGGTGAAAGGCAGCCCTTCTGCTGAGGGCCAATGGCTGGCTGTGTTACCTACCCACCACCTCCACTGCACATGGACACTGGCTTAGGGCTGAGTGTTTGGAGCATGTTGTTACGGAGCATGGCCGCCTCTCATCCTTCCCCTCTCGGTTCTCCTGCAGGTTTCAGAGCAGGGCGTGCTACTCGTGCAGCCTGCGAGCGGTCTGCATTTCCCCGCTGTGGAGTCCCTCCGAGAGGCCGTGCACAGATGGGCCCTGGCAGGTACGGTGTCCCCATCATCAGCCTGTCTGTTGGGAGTCAGACACACCCCTGTTTCAATGCTGTGCCTGTGGCCTCTGCTGGCCTCTTTCCTGCAGCCTCTGAATAGAAATGGGGCCAGCACAGCTGCTCCACAGTGGGGCCTTTGTCAGCCCAGATAACTGCACCCCAAAGTCAGATCAGCTGAGACTGAAACCCCCGTAATCAGCCAGTTTGTCCCCCCGCTGGCCCCTTAGAGCCTTCTCTTGCAGCTCTTAGGGAAGAGATCTTGGGGGAAGCCGTAGGAGGGACTGGACTGGGATTCACCCTGCCTGGGCAGGACCCACTGATTCAGCTGTCAAGGCTTGTCTGGCTTTCTGCAGGCTCGCAGTTTAAAGGGCTGGCAGGACTGGCAGAAGGTGGCTGAACTTGTGCCAGCTTTCAGAACTGCCAGGCCCAGCAAGATGGAAGTGTCCTGCCCAGGTGGCTGGTGAATGTTCTGCTGGGGATGAGAGTGAGGTTACCACATGGTGCTCTCCCCTCAGTGTCTCCACCACGCTGTGTCATCCTGGACTGCACCCACGTCAGCAGCGTGGATTATACGGTGGTGCTGGGGCTGGCAGACCTGCTGCAGGAATTCCGGAAAAGGGGTGTCACCCTGACTTTCTCTGGTTTGCAGGTGTGTCGGAAAGTGGGGGTGGGAGCTGGCTAGTGGGTCGGACCAGCGGCACGTGCCATGCATTCTTCCCAGCCAAGACTGCCGCCATATTCTCAGGGGACGGGTTCCCAGATGAGTTCAGCTGAATTTGCTTCCCCGAAGGAAGCTCCAGAACTTGAGGCTGCACATGCAGTGTATCAGGAACCTGAAGCTTGCACCGCACCTGCTGCTAACAGCCGATGGCAGCTGCTCTCATCTCAGCTGCAGAGGCACGGCCCAGTGAGCTGCTCAGGGCAAGATGGAGCTTGGCATCTGGAGACCTGCCGTGTCTGTGGGCTGCACTGCACACTCAGGAGTGGGACAGCTGCTCCTCCAGGGGCTGCAGAATTTGGGCGTAACTCCTGGATGAGGTGGTGGGAAAGGCTGCAGCTCTCAACTCTGCTGCTCCTACCTAGAGACAGGTCTTGGGGTTGGCTTGGCCCAACCTCCCTCCCTGAGCCTCCCAGGACAAACGTCTGGAAGTCTTTCGTGTCACAGCCACACTCATCCTATCCCCTTGTCTCCTCTCAGGTTCATGTTCTCCAAGTCTTGCTGTCTGCAGACCTGGAAGGGTTCCAGCATTTCCCCAGCCTGGAGGGAGCAGGTCAGTGAGGTCAGGCCCGGCCCTGTAAGGCTGAGGGAGACTGATGTGCTGCTGGTGTGGGATCCAGCAACACGCAGTAACCCGAGAAATGCCCTGAGTCTTCAGACTAGGAGCTGCTGCTGCCCGGGGCTCTGGGGAGACGGTTGAATTGAATCCCTCGGGTGGGTATTAGAGTAGGAGCTTGTGGGGTAGATGGATCTGGAGCCCCCCCCCCCCCCCCATAGCGGCGGTGGGAATGGGGAGCCTGCTGGCTTGGCTGCCCTTCAAGAGACCTCTGTTTCTTCAGAGCTGGAATTCAGCCTGTCGAAGTTAAATGCCTCTGAATCTGCCGGCGTCTCAGCTGAGCCTAGACATTCGCTTTAAATGTCTCCAGTATTGCCTTCCTCTCTCCTTCCCCAGCCCGCGCTACCCTGGCCTCTCCTGCTGAGAAGGGCCGTGGAGTAGACTTGGATGTCAGCAGTCAAGCCCTTCTTTACGACGCCAGCTGTGAGAACATGCCGCCTACCTCCGGGCTCATCCAGTGAGGATGAGGATGAGGAGGGGCTGTGGGTGGCAACCTCTGCTCTTTGCCCTCAAAGATGGTGGAGGGTCTCCTTGCCTGAGCCTGGAGTCTCCTGGATGCTCTGGGGAATGGACATGTCCCTCCCCTGGACATCTCCTGCCCTGGATAGTTCCTGCTGCTCCTTAGGACAGTACAGGTGTGGAGAGGGACACTCTGACCGGGAATGCTGTTTGGTGAGGGGGTCAAACCTTGTTTCTCCATTGTTGTGTCCCAGGAAACACTGAGCCATCCAACATCTAGGGAAAGCTCAGTGTATGTGGGGGATGGCGAAGTTGCCTTCCAGAGCCCCTTGTGCACTTCTGGGTTTGTTTCTATTGAATCATGCAGGACTTTGTGGATGGGGAAGGGGGCGGGTGTTTGAACATCAGGGGAAAATCAGTGCAGGGAGAGGGTGTGGAGAATCTAGCCAAACCCCACTGGTCCATGCGGACTGCATGGGGATTTTGTTCCTGGAGGATGCTGGCCCACAGTGACACTTAGTGTGAGCAGGAGCCTTCCCGCCATGGCTGTCGAGTCCAGATGGGCTCTCTGGCCAGAGCTGATCTCGAGGGCCCAGGCAGGGCCCTAGCACTTTAGTGGCATCGTAGAGATGGAAATGCTATCTCAGACAGGGAATTATGGGGGTGACACTGCAGAGGGGTGGGGGTAGTGCAGGCAGTGCTGGGAGGGGGAACTGTGCTTGGGGTGTCTTGTGGAAGAGGCGCTTGGGGCACCATTGACTCAGATTCTTCAGTTTTACGTCGCTTTTAGCTGTCACCATCAATAGGAAACTGCCCCCTCCCATCGCCTCTAGCCCTCCCCATGCACTTCACCCTCTGCGGTGCGCATCAGGCCACCTCCCTGCTACCACACCCCCTTCATACACAACTCCGCACTTTCCTGGTTCCATAGACATTGCCAAATTGGATCAGCCCCACAGTCCATCCAGGAGAGTTTCCAGTTTGCAGCAGTGGCCAGTACCAGATGCTTCAGAGGAAGATGTGAGGAATCCTGCAGTAGGAAGATGTGGGACAATCTACCTCACAACCCCCAAAAATCTCCCAACTTCTGATAGAAGGTGGCTGATGGTTTGGAGCCCTGGGCTTATATTTCTTCCTAGACTCTTTTTTGAGTGTAGAACTCTGGATCTTGTGGTTGTTCATACAAATGTCCAGACTCCCTTTGAATTAGAGCCATACCCCAATAAAGCAGAGTTTCCAGGATACAGTAGTTGCCCACTGTGCCCAAGGACATGCTGAATATCTCAGCTCCAGGAATCAGGCCACTGGGAGGTGGAGAGTTTTTTGATCATTTCACGTTCCTCTTGGTTTAGGATTTTTCTATAAAGCTGCTGTATCCAGCCAACCAGCGCTTGGACTGGACTGCTTCACAGGGGTATGTTGTAGTAGCTAGATGGTGGTTCAGAATCTGGTTTTGTATGAAAAGAAGTCAGTCTCTAGCTGTTCTGTTAGGCGAAAACCTCACAGATGTGAGACAAGTAGAAGGGAGTCTGCAAATGGACTGAAACACTAGCTGGGGGTTGGGAGACACGGCTCTGCTCAGCTGTGGGGTATGCGGGCGGGCTGTTCCCTCTGATACCAATGATGACCCTTTAAGAGTCACCGCTGTAAAGCTATTTCAGTCCTGGGGCATGCAAGGAAGGCGATGGAGGGGCACAGCTCTGCACAGCGCACTGTGGGTGAGTCTGTCTATGGGGGATTGTTCTCCATCAGTCCAGAACAAGCCACTCCCAAGGAGCCCAGCAGAGCCTCTGGGCAGAGAAGCCGGAGGCACCCAGCTGCCATTTTGAACATTGCAAACGCTGCGGTGAGATTTCTCATTCTGCTCACGTGGTGCAGCTTAATTTATGGGCGCAGCTTCCCCTCCCTTTACCACTCTGCAGCTAGCACCAGTGCCGACTCCGTTCTGAGGGCCTCTAGGGGAAGGAGGGATGTTGTTTATTTTCCTCCTCCAGTCCAAGGTCCTGATCGTGTGTAGCTGAACCAGCGCACTACACGCCGCACAACGAAAATGGTTACACCCAGGTGGGGTGCACAGTCCTCGTTCTCCAGAAGAGCCCGAAGCCAGGAATAAGTCTTAGTGCTCTCTTCAGTCTCCATTCAGGAGGTGTCACCCAAGGCAGATCTGCTCCTGGGCCAGCCTTGTCTACACTACAGTCTGGCGCACCGACCTCTCTGCTTCCGGCTACCATCCACTGTGGCTGGAGATGGGGCAGTCGGACTATTTTGCTGCTGTGCAGTTCAAACCTTTTTTATAGCCGGACCCATTTCTGGACACTACCTGCTTCTCCCTGACCTGGCACGCGGTGGTGCCATTTACACTTGTGCAAAGCAGGTGTGCCTTGCTGCCAACTCAGAGCTCTGCACTCAAAGCTGCCGTGGGGTTTGTTGCGCCCTAGAAAAGGTAGAAATTACACCACCAGGAGCTCGGCCGTGGGGAATCAGTCCCGCACTTTAGAGAGGAGGAAACCTGAACTAGCAGGTGGGCCCTTCTTTTACGGAGGGTTTGTTTCCAAGGGGAAAGCTCCATCTCGGGAACAATAAAACTGTAATTACAAATGACTCTCTCATTGATTCATTGGAGAAACGGTTTCTCTTTTAGATTTGGAGAAATGGCTAATGCCCAGGGACCCCCTGTTGGCAACACATGGAGGGTACAGAGTTACAATTCAATATCTGGATGTGTCCAGGCGGGCAGCCTGCTGTGATGGATAGTTCAGTGAAAGGGGCCTGGGCAGTCCTGGCTGCAAGCTACGAACTTGCTGGTTGCCATGGTTATTGGGGGACGTATGTATGGAAAATACTGTGGAGTTATGTAGCGTGGACTGTTGTGTTCCAAAGTAAGGGGTCACCTGGCTGAGGTGCTGCTCAGAGCTAGCTCAATGAAGAGTGAGAACAACCAATATCTTTGGCTATGTCTACACTGGCAAGTTAGTTCGAATTAAGGAAGCTTAATTCAAACTAACTAAAGCCTTGGCTACACTAGGCTCTAATTAGTTTGTATTAAGAGCTTCCTTAATTTGAACTAATATATTCGAATAGGGTATTAGAAGTAAGGGTTAATTCAAACTAGTTAGTTCAAATTAACCAATGTGGCCACGTTAATTGGAACTAATTGCTTAGTTTGAACTAACCGGCCCATTGAACTCAATGCAATGAATGGCACTTGCTTAGTTCGAACTAAATTTTCTAGTTCGAATTAAGTTAATTTAAACTAACTAAAATTAGTTCAAATTAGTTAGTTCGAATTAATTAATTCAAACTAACTTTAGTAAGCGTAGACATAGCCTTTCAGTCCAGCCCAGTTCCACAGTCTAGACAAGGTGCAGGCGTGGGCCTTTTCTGTCTTCAGCTTCGTGGACTAATTGGTAGACGGTTTTACTGTAGACAGGCGAGTGTTGAATGGGGGTGAATTTGGTAAGTTTCCACAGAGGCAGCAAATCCAGAAGTCAAGGGCCTGGGCCCTCAGGTAAGGAAGTGGGGTGTACAGGCAGGTCTGAGGGACCTGAACCCTGGAACCATAGCTACCTCCAGGGCTATATTGCCAGGTTAATTCTGCTCAGTGCCCATGAGTCGCGCAGGGAGCCCCGGGTTGTGGTGTGGACTGTTAGCCTGTTGCCAGCAGTTTGGGCTCTGGGGTGACTTTCGTATAGTGGGCGCAAGGGAAGCTCATTTGCACTGTAACTTGGCGGTAGTGGTCCATTGTGTACCCCTGAAAGAGTCTCTGCTGGAAAGAGGTGTGGGGAGGTGAGAAAAGTTCTCAGCCTTGCCGTTTGATGGTGGTGTGTGGGTTCCCTCTGAGGGTGGGATGGACAGACCAGTCCTACTGGGAAACATGTTCACCCGTCAGCCCCGCAGAGTGTCTGAGTCCAGCTCAGAGTCGTCGGTGGAGCTCTGTATGGCTCGAAAGCCTGGCTCAGGGAAGATCTGCCCCCTCCAACTTTGTCTCGAATGGCCTGGGACCGACGGAGCTACAAGAGCGAAGACACAAGTCTGCCAGAGAAGGAGCTCGAGAGTGGAGAAACGAAACTGAAAGCAGAGTGAGCTGCAGGTCCCAGGGGCGCACTCTGGGGAGCTCCTTCCACTCCTCTCCCTGCAGCGGGGACCCGGGGATTTACCGACGCTCTCCCTCTAGGATTGGCTGGATCTCCCTGCCCTGGGGTATGTTTTTCTGACTATTTCTATGGACGAGTAGCTGGGCTTGGCTGGCTGTTACCTGCACCCAGCGGTACCAGCCAGGGATGGACATTCGCTACCAGGGAACGGGGCTCTCCCAACTATTCCCCCGTCTGCTGCTCCCCGAGAGGCTGAACGAAACGGGCTTGCAGGGCTGCTGAGCCCAGTGGACTGCGTGGGCAGGCGGGAGCTGCATTCCAGGCAGAAAAGGCCTTGAGCGCTGTCTGGAGCGAGAGGAGAAAGGAATCGGCCACAAAGGAGGAGAAATTGGGGGTAGGTTCCTGCAGCGGGGTTGGCAAGTTCCGGGGGAGCCGGGTCAGTCCAGTTCAGCAGAACAAGGAGTCCTGGGGCACTTTTACAGACTAACAGCTATTTATCGCCTGAGCTTTGGCAGAAAATCCCAGAGCAGGTTTGGGGAGGGATTCGTGGGGGGGTTGGGCACCGCCTGGCCCTGGAGACACC
Source organism: Pelusios castaneus (assembly GCA_007922175.1). NCBI lineage: Eukaryota > Metazoa > Chordata > Testudines > Pelomedusidae > Pelusios > Pelusios castaneus. The sequence goes on along the minus strand of ML685805.1, from coordinate 10,393,047 downwards.
TGTGTGTCCATCTACATCCCAAAGGATGCATCCTTTAGCTACCATAGTGGTGAAGGCCTGAGGGCATGAGATGTGCAACCCGACTAAGGTGTGTAAGGAAGCCGCTATCCTAGCCAAAATCTTTGCCTCCTCAGGCATCCTCCTCCCTAAACCAGCTGAAAGCTCTTCACAATCTTGAATGCACTTATCATGACGCTGCCCCGAGGGAGAGAAGTGTTAACCCCATTTCACAGATGGGAAACCAAGGCACAGGGTGGCTAAGTGACATACCCGGGGTCAGACACAAAATCTGGGTCAGAGCCAGGAATTTAATCCAGCTCTCCCAAATCCTAAGTGAAGCCTTCAGACTCCGACGAGGGTGGCTCCGAGGGCCGGGTCGGCCCCCCCCCCCCCCCCCCCCCCGTGTAGACAACATTAAGGTGCCAGGGTGGCTTCTGATGACACAGCTACTCCCTCTCCCCCGGCTGGGTACCTGTGTCCACGGGGAACCCCTCCCTAACTGGCGGCTTGGCAGCTCCACGGCAGTGTCGGAGCGGCCTAGATCTGCCCTGGGAGATGCAGCGGGGAGGGTCTGAACACCCAGTGTGGACGGAAGAATTGCCCGCAGGTGGATTCTCCAGTTCAGTGGTTTTCACACTTTCCTTTGTCCCAGGACCCAGTTCCGTCTTGCAGCATCGCAGGCCAGGCTGGCCGTGCCCGGTGCCTGCGGGGCTGTGAGCCGGGCCTGGCTCCCGCGGGGGTTTGAACCCACTGCTCTGTGCCCGCCTGGCTGCAGCTGCAGCTGGAGCCGGGCCGAGCTGAGTGCGGCCAAATCGCCGTGTTAGCGGGCCCGGCTCACACAGCAGCACCGCCCCTCCTCGGGGCAGAGGCTGGCGGAGAAGCGCTCCCGCTGGGCCGGACCTTGCACCCCCCCCCGGCGCAGCGTTCCCCCCTGGCCGGCGGGCGGCGAGTCCCGGGCCGCGCTGCGGTGACGTCGGGAAAGCGAAACCCGCCCGCCCGGCTGCGGAAACAGAAACTTTGCGGCTCCCGCGGGTGGCAGCAGCGGGGCCGCCTGGGCTGAGCCGGGAGCGGACGGGCGGCGCGGGGCACAGGTGAGCGGGGGCGGGGGATCCCTGGGGGGCCGGCTGGGGGATGGGGACCGGGGTCGGGGGAGAGGGCGGGAGCCCGGCGGGGCAGCCCCCGTGCCGCGAGGGATGGAGAGCGCTGGGGGGCGTGGCCAGTGCACGGGCAGGTCCCGGTCCCGGTCCCGGTCCCGGTGCAACGCCGCCCGCCGGTTGCAAACATCCCCCCTGCCGCGGCCAGTCGCCGCCCGGTGCACCCTGGGACTTGTAGTCAGGCCGGGCCTCTCTGGCCGCCTCGCGTCCCTGGGGGGCGATTTGCATACGAGCGTTCCTTGCTGTGTCATTGGCTGAGCTCGTTCGCACCCCCGCTCAAGGACAGGGAGGGAGCCGGGAGCTTGTGTGCTCGGGGTCGCGGGATGCGCTGCGGGTCATTTACATGCTGGCCCCGCCCCTTTCTGCCCCTCCCCATCTCACCCAGGAGGCTGCAGGTAAGGGGTTCCTATGGGGTGGGGCGGGGCACCCCATGGGGGGGCTCTCTCCATGCAGGGGTGTCTGGGAGCCCTCTCCTGGGGGACACCCCCATTCCCTGCCCCAGGGAGGTGCTGGTGGCAGTGATCCTGCCCTGGGGCTCTCCCTGCTGGGGGGGGGGGGGAGGGCTCTGAAACGCCTCCTGTCACAGCAGGTTTTGCAGCCCTTTGGACAAATGCTGCAGAGAGGATGGAGGAGCACAGTATGGTTTTCCCCGTGTGCACCTCCCACGTCCCAGCACCTACCTGCCCTGCTGTCCCAGATCCACACATCCCACCCTCCCTCCTTGGGGCCTGCCACGCCAAGCCCTGTCCCCTACTTGCATAGTTCCCCCTGCATGGGCTAGGCAAGTCCATGGTCAGAGTCCTTCCTTGTTATTTGCACAGCAATAATGCTGAGATGCCCTGGCCCCACGGTGCTGGGTGCTGTACACGTGACATCAGTGCGGATTCTAGTGGGGTTTTTTCTTCTTATTTTTTTTTTTTTTAAAGTATAAAAATGAGTTTCAGCCCCGAGTCCCCTGCTGGCTTTTGTGGCTTTACTATTGTATTTCCTGGCTTTGAAAATATTTTTCTCTCTTATGTTGCTGTTTGCAAAGATAATGCAGCCAATAGACAAAACTGACTCCACACAGCATGTCATCAAAGGCACAAAATAAGCAAAGGGGAAAAGAGGTGTGTGGGGAGAGCTGAGTGTGTTTTCCAGTTTGTTTATTTTGTTAATAATTGTCCCTTGAACTTGTTTCCTCCTCCGCCTAAAGGAGTGGAAGTATTTGGTTACATTTTACAAATCTGTGTTTTTGTTGTCTGTATACACACATTCTGTTAATGGTTTAGGTTCTTAAACCAGTTTTCATTCATTGCTTAAAATATTTGCACATCCTTTTTAAAATAAATGAGCTTAACAGTTGAAGTCCCTGTGTTTGTGAGGAATGGCAGCAAGGAGCTTCTTTTTCACTTTATGCCCAAGTAATGGTGTGGGAAGGGGGAGGCCTTGAGGTCAGAGAGGGAGGTTTGCTGAGGGTGAAACTTAACAAGGGCCCAGGCAGGGTCATGTGACTAATGAATCACTGTTTTGCTTTTTCTCTCTCATCCCTCTTCCCGCACTGATACAGGCTGCATAAAGCTTTGCTGTGAAGTGGCAGTCTGCCGGTATGAAGTGCCCTCAGTGTTCCCATGTTTCTCAAGATGCTTCTCCCAACTTCTGCAGCAACTGTGGGTCAAGGCTGGTCCTCCCAAACAGCACACAGAGTAAGGAAAAAGGTAGGAGGATGGGGATGAGCGGGGGTTTATGGAGGATATCGCAAGGAGGGGAGATTATTTGATATATACAAATAGTAACCCACTCGCTTGGAAGCCGGAGTGTGGCTGGTGTTTGTCAATGCTGCTGGAATGGGGCTGTGGCTTTACACAGACACTCAAGGCGTGACCCGGGTTGGAAGCTCCACCAGCAAAGTACTGCGAGGTGAGCACCCACCCAGCATTGCAGGCAGGGGTGACCCAGCCCATCACTGTTTTGGATTCATCCTGGAATGTCCTAGTAGGACAGTCAGTCAGTGACACTCCTACGGGTGCAGAATAAAAATCTACATGGTTACATCTAGTGGACTGTGTCAATTCATCTCCCGTGCAAAGCCCCAAGGATATTCCGCTGTTGGTGAGCATTGCCCAGGCAGTGCAGGCCCTCCTGTACTTGGATGGCATCGCTGATACGCAAAGATGTCCAAGAAACACCTGAAACACCTGGACATGGTGTTTACCCAACACACTCAACACTGCCTACTGAGGTTCCCTTTTCCACTTTGGCTTGTCCAGAGCCCCTTGCCCGCTTCTGAGGGAACACTTCATCCAGTTCTCTGGGATCCAAACACTCAGTTTGACTCTGGATTTCGTTACTCAAGGTCCTTTATTTGGCATTTAGCAAAGCTGGGCTGAATTGATCAGACTCAAGTGTAGGGGGCGGGTGTAGGACGTACCACGCATGCAAAGATACACAGACAATCCTCTCTATACATTTACCCATCACACTGCATTTGCTAGACGCTACAGCACACATTTTTGGATTGACTTGGTTACTGTCCCAGAACTGATTCCTGCACAGTGTGTTTAGTCCGTGTGCTGTTCATGTGGAATCTGATCTTTACATTCCAGATTTATCTTGTCCATAGTCCCATAATGTAACCTCCATTTCATGTGGTGATGAAGTGGGATTCTGCCCACGAAAGCTCATGCCATAAATACATTTGTTAGTCTTTAAAAGTGCCCCAGGACTCCTTGTTCTGCTGACCTTAGCAGAAGAATCCTGATTCCAGCATACTGCTGGTCAACCCCTAATTACAACTTAACCGTCCATTCCTCTTAAGAAACGAAGCAAGTTACTTGTATCAAGTCAGGCCTCCACCAATCAATGATCAGACTCTTCAAGTGCCACGTGCTGAAGGAGAAAGTAGCACAGTTGGGTCGTATTGAGACAGCCGAGGCTTGAACCAGAGAAGGTGCAGGTCGTGGAGAAGTGGCAGGTGCTGGCCGTGGTACAAGAGAGCCAATGCGCCCCTGTTATCTCTTGATGCTCTAGGCGTTTCAGGGAGGACTTTGCCAAGCTGTCAGCAAGGCGTGTGGGGATGCAGTGAGGGCTCTCCAAGGCTGCCAGGGGGCCTCTGAATGCTCAGATCTCTTCTGATGAAAGCACTCATCCTGGCCTATCAAGACGCCACTCTTCCCTTCACACCCTGTGTAGACGCTGGGGGCTGTACTCTCCAAGAATGGCAGGAGAGGACGAATGCATGTGCCAGCTGGGATTGAAATAGTCGGAGAACAATGAATGTTACAGTTCCTCCAAACTAGAATTCCTGGCCCTGGGCTGCATAATCACCAAGAAGCAAAAAGGCTTCCTGAGAGCCTCTCGCTTCACTGGGCACATGGACAACCCCCCTGCTGCCAGCAGCTGTGCCAGGCTGGGGCATTCGAATAAAGCTGGACATCAGGGCTGAGCAACGACAACTTCTTGGCAGAACTGCAGTCTGGCCAGACCAATGCGGTGTTGGTGCCCTGGGCAGGCTGCTCACAACGCGGGGGGCAGAAGTGCAGGATGGCCGTGAGGACTCTGAGACGCTGCCACTTGTGGCCGTCCCCACTGAAGTGGTCCAAGCACACAGCCAGGCCGCTGCTGGCACATGTAGTGACCAGTCCTGACTGTAGCTTGAGCTCCTGGCTGGAGTTCGCAGCTCATGGCAGCTACCTGGCCAGGGAAGCCGGGTGTGAGGAAGAGCGGGGTCTCTCTTGGACACACAGCTGCGCACCAACGCTCTCGGATGCTGTGAAGAACATTACCCAAAGCTAGGCTCTCACTGCTTTTTAAAAATCTGTTTTAGTCCGTGGATCTGGCTGTGTCACACGGCCTCAGGGTACTTGTATGACCAGGGGTCATCAGTCAGTGGCAGATGTGGCTTTGATTTTGTTCTGGATGGGGCTTTTTGTCCCTCTTCTTGCTTTTACCGAGTTTTCTGCATTGTTCTTTGGCCATTAAGGTGGTGCCGGCAGTCTGTCATCAGGACAGGCTGGTGCTTGGGAGACTGATCTCATCACCCCCCCCTCATTAACACATCCAGACTAAGTTCACACAGCTAAACAAAGTTTCACAAAACTAAGGCGGGGCAGTAGAAAATGAAGTAAAGAACCCAAATGGTGTTTTGGTTCCAATCTGGAGTGACATCACACTGTGAGTATGAAGTTAAAGAACAAGGGAATGAATGAATGTGGCATTTTATCAATGAATAATAGGGACATTATTCCAGCTAGAAATGTCTGTTGCAAGCAATTCTATGGTATAAATTCATCTTTAGCCCTACACAGGAGCACCCTGATGTTCTCAGAGCCCAAACAGAGGTCCCCCTACCCAACTGACATCAGTGTTGAGCGGGTTTAAGGTGCAGGGCATGCCTGCTACCTGGGACGGGGCTGTTTAGGGTGGGGGTGGCACTGGGTTAAGTGCCCTGCTTTGCTCTCCCCTCCAGTCGCTGCAGAACTATGGACCACCTGGGAGGGTTTCAGCCAATGGCCAGAAAGGGGGACAAGGCCAGGAACCAGGAAAACTTGTTTGTTTGTAGGACTAGGAGGGAGAACAAAGAAGGAGATGCTGCAGCCGGGAGCCAGGCAGGCAAAGAACTCGGAGCTGCTTGGAGGAGAGACAAACGGAGGCTGTTCAGGACACACAGTCTGGAGCTCACAGGCCAGCTGGTACCCCACAGCAAGAGGCAGAGGGCACAGACAGGTTGGACTGTGCTCTTGCCCTAACACCAGCAGATTCTGTGTGTGTAGCTAGGCATAGGGGTGAGGGCGAGCTGTGTTGTATTGGAGCAAGGGAGTTTTTGTAGCCCTACTAGAAATCCTGACCTGGCTCTGCTCCTGGCTCTGCCTGGGTTGGAGAAGAGTGGTGTCCTGTTGTCCAACTCAACATGGTGCTCATCCCAAGGGCTCCCTCTGATCTTGAGAGAGGATTGGAGTCTGTGCAGAGGGGTTGTCTGGGACCTATTCCCAACCTGGGGAATCCCCCACTTGACAGCGGGTAGCGTGAGGCTCAAATTGCCTGCCCTGTCTGTGTCTGACAGATGACATTGTTCTCGTTTTTAGTTTGTATTGCAGGAGCACATGGGGCCCCACCTGGGTGGTGTCATGTTGTGTTGGCCACTGGGCAAACAAAGGATTTTTTAAATCGGGTTTTGCTCTTTCCTGCTTTGTTACGATGGACAGAGGAGACCTGGAAGGTTCAGGGGTCTTTTGGGTTTTGTTTCTGAACTTTCCTGATAGCTTTTTCCTTTAGAAATCTGAGGAGTGTCCAGTCTGCTCTTCAAGGCTTTGGCAGGAAGGCCGGTGTCGTTCGAGGCCTTCACTGAACGGGCAGTGGGGACTGGGTCTTTAAGCAGCTTCCTTTTCCAAATGGCCAGTCAGCATGGACGTTAAATAGGTGCCCACAAAACGCACTATTCTGAACCGTCTGATGGAAAATCCCTTCTCTCTCAACTGCTCAGCTTTCACTCTCTAGCGAATGTAACTTACCGCTGCACTAACTGTGGGGGTTTTCACTCCGTAATAGTAATACAGTTTAATTGTGGGCCTCCTCGGTGTCTTCATGAAGATGTCTCTGCTGTAAGCTGCCATTGTCGTTGGAGGAGACCAGTTCAGTTCAGTGTCAGTTTATGAACTGTACTGCGCAAAAAGCAGGCAAAGAAAGCTAACTTCCCCACCCCCAAACAATGCAGTAATCACACTGAAGTTACAGTGGAGATTAGATGAATTAAGGGACCTAATGGGGAATTCAGAAAACCATGGTGTGTATGGGGGAAAAAGGAAAGAGCTGAGAACAACTGGAGATAATGGGAATGACACCCCGACAAAGGCAGGTCAAAAGGTATGAGATACGCTCACGTTAATGATCCTATTCCAAAGGGGTAGCCGTGTTAGTCTATTGTAGAAAGACAACAGAGTCCTGGGGCACTTTTAAAGACTAACAGATTTTGTTAGTCTTTAAAAGTGCCACAGGACTCTGTTGTTAATGATCCTGTGAGCACGAAAGCACAATGAAAACCAGCTGCTGTAAGCAAGTCCCGGGCAGGGCAGGTGGCAGAGTCGACTTACGACCTGTCCAGTGCCAGAACGAGTTCCCTGGAGTCTGCAGCTCTCCTGTTGGGACAGCATCTGCGTGATGGGGTGGCAGGTTTGGGCTGAGCTGTGCGTGAAGGGAGATAGCTGTGAGGAGTGCTGACCCCGTCCTCTGCTGGCAGATTGGTTTGTTTGCGAATCATAGCACGTTTTCATCATATGTTTCTCTTTCTTTCTCATGCACTTTCCTGTCCTGTGTCTCCTGTGGCCCACTTGGAGCTGCCCGTGAGAATTTACGGCTACTACCTGCTGGCCAGGATATTGAGAGGTCGCTGTGTGGATATATTCACTTGACTCAGGGTCTGAAATGTAGACAGGAAGGAGAAGAATGGCTCAAGAAAGAGAACCACCTATCAGCGCACACTTAAGGATCGTTAAGGGACAATGCTGCCCTATTAGCTTTAAGGAGCAGCTTGTCTGGTTGGGTTGTCCTGAGGCTTTTTACAGAGGAGCAGGAATATTTTGCACTGAATGGAGCAAGAGTGCTTTGACGTGCAGGCCTGGGAGTCCTCTCTAATCTCCTCTCTTGCAGTATAAATTCAGTGACTTTTGCTGAGCTGGTAATGTGATGCAATTGGTCTCAGAAAGGAGCTTCCTGGCCCTTCTCCCTTAACCCTAGTTTAGGGCTGAGAATTCCTTCTGCAGGGCTGACTGCTGAAAGGGGTGTGGAAGCAGTTTTCATATCTCAGGCTATGTACACACGATCAGATTAAAGCGCAACAAGGCAATCGCGCTACAAAACTCACGTGACCTTTATTGCGGGACAACGCGTACACACGTTGCTCCCTGCAACGCAACAAAATTACATGCATTATCGCGGTTGAGCGCAATGACTTCTGGGCACCTATCCCATCGTTCCATTTTCCCCTAAGTTGGCGCTATGAATCATGGGATGAAGGAAAGGAACGCAAAGCGCCATGGGTAAAGTGTCAGTTTCCCATGGTGCTTTGTGTTCCCCTAGCGTCTTCCTCGTTGCCAATAGCAACTCGCGCCTATTTTCAACATTGCAGTGACGCAACGCACCACTTGCAATCAATCGCTACAGCGACAGCATGGATCCTGCTATGATCTCCATTGTCGCCTTCAACATTCTGAATACATCTCGGCTTGTTGCTCAGTACGCAATGAGCTCCGAGTCAGATGAGGACACCGAGGAGCAGGGGCTGATCGATGCCATGCAGAGCAACAGCACCGCGTTGCTCAGCTCCTTCACCGATCATCTGCACACGGTGCAACGCCGTTTCTGGTCGCGAGAGACGAGCACCGAGTGGTGGGATCGCATTGTTATGCAGCTGTGGGATGACGAGCAGTGGGTACAGAACTTTCGAATGCGGAAAGCAACCTTTCTGGAACTGTGTTCAGAGTTGGCCCCTGCCCTGCGACGGAAAGACACCAACATGAGGTCAGCCCTAACTGTGGAGAAGCGTGTTGCGATTGCTGTATGGAAGATGGCGACTCCCGACTGCTATCGGTCCGTTGCAAACCAGTTTGGAGTCGGGAGGACCACCGTCGGATTAGCCCTCTCACAAGTGTGCCAAGCCATCAATCGCATCCTGCTACGGAGGACAGTGACATTGGGCAATGTTCGAGAGATTGTGGACGGCTTTGCTGCCATGGGATTCCCTAACTGCGGGGGAGCCATAGACGGCACACACATCCCTATTTTGGCTCCAGACCATCTCGCGACGGAGTACATAAACAGGAAGGGCTACTTCTCCATGGTGCTGCAAGCACTCGTGGATCACAAGGGGCGTTTTACGGACATCAATGCTGGGTGGTCGGGAAAGGTGCATGATGCCCGCATTTTCAGGAACACTGGTCTGTACCGGAAGCTGCAAGGGGGCACCTTTTTCCCTGATCAAAAAATAACAGTGGGGGAGGTGGAGATGCCCATAGTCATCCTCGGAGACCCAGCATACCCACTGATGCCATGGCTCATGAAACCCTACACTGGGAACCTTGATCGCAGCAAGGAGCGGTTCAATTACCGATTGAGCCGCTGCAGAATGACTGTGGAGTGTGCCTTCGGCCGTTTAAAAGGGCGCTGGCGCTGTTTGTATGGGAGGCTGGACTTGGCGGAGGACCAGATCCCTGCCGTGATTGCGTCATGTTGTGTCCTCCATAACATTTGTGAAAGTAGGGGAGAAAAGTTTTCCCCTACGTGGGCTACGGAGGCACAGCGCCTCGAGGAAGCATTCGAGCAGCCAGCCACTAGGAGTATTAGGGTGGCACAAGGAGAAGCTGCTCGCATAAGGGAGGCACTCAGGGAGCATTTCAATGATGCCCTTCCCTAGTTAAGTTCCATGACGCATGAGGTGCACCTTAGGATCATTTCAGTAATGTGTATAAATAAATGCATTCTTCAAAGTATTTGTTACTGTTTTTATTGAAACCTGAAAGATGGGGGTGGGGTTACAGGTTGGTGTAGCTCCGGGTCTCGTAAAAGTAGCTTGGGGGGGGGGGGGGGC